>VZSC01002524.1:616286-732411 GCA_013398225.1 Steatornis caripensis
TCTCTTATGAGGAAAGGCTGAGACACCTGAATCTGTTCAGCCTGGAGAAGAGAAAACCGAGAGGGGATCTCATCAATGCTGATCAATATCTAAAGGGCAGATGTCAAGAGGATGGGTCTAAACTCTTTTTGGTGGAGCCCAGTGACAGGACAAGGGGCAATGGGCACAAACTGGAACACAGGCAGTTCCACCTAAACATGAGGAAAAACTTCTTTACCGTGAGGGTGACAGAGCCCTGGCACAGGCTGCGCAGAGAGGTTGTGAAGTCTCCTTCTCCGGAGATACTCAAACCCCACCTGGACGCGTTCCTGTGCACCCTGCTCTGGGGGCACCTGCTTTAGCAGGGGCGTGGACTGGATGATCTCCAGAGATCCCTCCCAACCCTAGCGATGCTGGGATTGTGTGAACTGCACAAAGAATAATAATACAGCAGACAAAGTGTCAGACTAAGAAAGGTTTAAAATGAGAAAAACTACAACATATCAGAAGGACTTTAAAAGACGATGCAACTGTGGGAAACAGTGCATCACTAGGGCTTGAGATTTTGAGTATGATAGTATGAACATGTAGAAAATATCCCAAAGATCACATTTGAAAAGACCAACAGTGACTGCTAAGGAGAGGTTGCTCAGCATGGTCTCATGGCACTAGAAGAGGGATTCTTTCCTGGCCTTGCTATGATCCTAGGAAAGTCTCTTCCTTAACTGTTCCCCTTTCTTTTCTCATTCTTCTTGTCTCTCTCACCTATTTATACTGCAAACACTTCAGGGAAAAATGATACCTGTATGACGCCCAGCACAACAACATCTGGAGTCTTGGCTATGCTAGTTTGGCTCTGTGTTGTAGTGCTAGCAACATTACTGGTGTAACAAGGGAGTTCAGGATGGGAGTAGAAAAGATTTCCAAGTTTCCTTGAAAAGCTGAGCAGGACTTGATAATTGCATCCCCTTTCACACATTTCCTTCTTGTCATGCATTAGCTGATCAGTATGCTTCTGCCACTAGCAGTAACAGTGCATAGAAGGAAAATGCCACTTTCCAGAGAGAATGATCAATCTCTTTGACTTTGCCTGTAAACATGTTTCATCAGGGGGTCACTAATATGCTTTTATTGCCTCACTGTCAGAGATGATGCCATTACCAAGCCTGATAAAGTATTCTATAGAGGGCTCCTTTTAATTTTATTTTTCATGCGATCATGAGAGACCGTAACCGATAAATTTAGTTCAATGCTTTCTCACTATTAACTAATTCTGAGTAAATCCGTTGGGGCAGTCTGGATACAAACACTTCAAAGAATTTTTACAGGATATTGAAAATGATATTCACTGTGGGACAGAGGTTTAAGTACTGAGCTGCTAGTGTTTTCTTTACCATTAAAGCTATAACACTGCTAAATGTCATTTAGTCAAAACATTGTATTCAGAAGGATTTGTAGCACAAGATGACTATTTGCTTTTAATAAATTTGTCGCATGAGGGTGGTTATGTTAGCTTACTTCTGGGGGGAAAGGGAGTTTGAGAAAAGATGATGCTTTTTTCCCTCAGTTTCTTTCTTGGAGCCCAATTCAGCTCTCTCCAAAGGCAATGAGAGTTTTGCTATTGCCTACAGTGGGAACAGTCCCATGATCTCTGAGGGCTTTGAAGTGTTCAAATCCAAATTAAAATACAGGGCTTTTTCAGAGAGAGAGGGAGGGGAAAAAAAACCCCAATCGGACCAAAACCCCCAGCTCTAGCAACTGGCAAAAACCAAATCAAAACAACAGGGAACTGGAATAAAGGCTTTTTTTCATGGAGGTTCTTCTTTTTCCAGGCTACTTTCATATCCTACATAGCACCCTAAAAACTGGAACACAGGATGTGAAACCATGGAAACAATTGGATGCTACAGGATTTCTGAACTACTTTTGTCAAGTTTTAAACTTCAGGGATTTGATTTTTTTTATAAGTTTAATTGATTTTTTCCCCTACTGAAATCCATAATATGTTGAGCTTGTTAAACCTATGTTAGAGGTCACAGACTAAATTGAATTGGTAGTATTTCTTTTGAGCCTAATTTAAAGGCTGATTTGACTTTATGGACAGATTCTTAGCTGTTGTAAATCAGTTCATCTATAATGGGGCTCTGTTTGCATCAGTAGAAAATACGGTCATCTGAGACTCAAATTCCATGCAAAATCTCAGGAAGAACACGAAAAAGTAAAAATACTAAAGTTCCTTTCTTGAAAGACTGTTTTTTTTAAATTTGCTGTAAAGATAAATATTTCGGAAGGATGTTAAAATACTTCTTTGATTCTATCTCCTTCAATCCAGGAAGACAATGCAGTCCTGGAAATATGGTTGTATGTGGTTATATGGCCTATATGGTTTGGGTTTATTTGGTAGAGCCACCTGGTAAATTACAGCCAACTCTCCAGTTATTAGAACACTTTTCAGCAGACTCCACTGCCCCTCTGGGGAGCCTTGGACTCAATGTTAATGGGCCCTTCTCCTTTTCCTTCCTCCTCTGCTTGCTCGGGCTCACACCTGGCCTCCTCTGTGCATAAGCTCCTGACATAGTACCATAGAATCCTGGAACGATTTGCGTTGGAAGGTACCTTAACAATCAGCTAGTTCCAATCCCCTTACCATTGGCAGGGACACCTTCCACTAGATGAAGTTGCTCCAAGCCCCATCCGGCCTGGCCTTGAACACTTCCAGTGAGGGGATATCCACAACTTAGCTGGGCAACCTGTGCCAGTGGCATGAGAGCACAGTCCTCCCGAGCNGTAGAGCCACCTGGTAAATCACAGCCAACTCTCCAGTTATTAGAACACTTTTCAGCAGACTCCACTGCCCCTCTGGGGAGCCTTGGACTCAATGTTAATGGGCCCTTCTCCTTTTCCTTCCTCCTCTGCTTGCTCGGGCTCACACCTGGCCTCCTCTGTGCATAAGCTCCTGACATAGTACCATAGAATCCTGGAACGATTTGCGTTGGAAGGTACCTTAACAATCAGCTAGTTCCAATCCCCTTACCATTGGCAGGGACACCTTCCACTAGATGAAGTTGCTCCAAGCCCCATCCGGCCTGGCCTTGAACACTTCCAGTGAGGGGATATCCACAACTTAGCTGGGCAACCTGTGCCAGTGGCATGAGAGCACAGTCCTCCCGAGCCTTGTTCCTCATCCCTCTCCATGCATCTCTCCATGCTCCTTCACTCTGGCCCTGGAAAGTTCCCTGAGAGCAGAGATTTCTGATAGCCTGAAGGAAGATCAAAGTCAATTAAGCGGTGTTGTGCTGCAGAGAGAAGGATTAATATTTATATTTCTCCTAAAAAAAAAAAATCTGAAAATTGATGCTTGGAGAGATCTTGGGCCTTGATCCTACAAGACATTTAATTTCATGCATTGTGGGCAATCCTGGTTTTTATAGACCTATTCATAGTTCATGTGCATAAATCCTTCCAGGCTTAAAGACCACAGAGTATGCTTAAATTCACTGTGGTGCGAAAGGCACTAACAGGATGTTAATATAGGATGCAAGTGGCTTACAGACCTTGTGAGGATCATGAGATTAATCTGCAGTCACAAATGCAATTTCAGTAAAACGTATGCAGGATCTGGAGTCTCTGCTGTGCAACCGTGGAGGTGGATGGTCAGTGTGAATGAACTGAAACTCAACAGAAAGATATGCACAAAATTCAGTCAAAAGGCTTATAGACCAAGTTCGGTCAAGACTGTATTTCCTGAATCCAGATATCCTGGAAGGAAGTACTAAAAAAAGCCAGATAAAACACTATAACAAATGCTAGTCTGTCAGCTTTTCTAATTCAATCAGAAATTGCACTTTAGAAATAGTCTTGTAGTGTTTTTCTGAGTAGCTCAGTAGATACAAAAGGCATTGATAAACTTCCGACTGAATGCTTCTAATCTTTTGGGATTCTCTCCTCACCAGCAAACGTGCAAAATACTGGAAAAGTCCATGGACTAAATGTTAAAATGATTTATTAATATCCAGCAATGACAAAACTGTAATCTCAGTAGAGTGGGTTAAATAACTGAGCCTGGGCAGCTCTGAGAGCTATGATCTGCATATGAGCCCCACACCTTCAATCTACTCTGGAATCATAGAATCATAGAATCATTGAGGTTAGAAAAGACCTTTAAGATCATTGAGTCCAACCATTAACCACTGCCAAATCCACCCTTAAACCAGGTCCCTAGGCACCACATCTACACGTCTTTTAAATACCTCCAGGGATGGTGACTCAACCACTTCCCTGGGCAGCCTGTTCCAATGCTTGACAACCCTTTCGGTGAATACATTTTTACTAATATCCAATCTAAACCTCTCCTGGCACAACTTGAGGCCGTTTCCTCCTGTCCTATTACTTGTCACTTGGGACAAGAGACCGATCCCCACCTCCCTACAACCTCCCTTCAGGCAGTTGTAGAGAGCGGTAAGGTCTCCCCTCAGCCTCCTTTTCTCCAGGCTAAACAACCCAAGTTCCCTGAGCCGCTCCTGATAAGACTTGTGCTCCAGACCCTTCACCAGCTTTGTTGGCCTTCTCTGGGCACGCTCCAGCACCTCAATGTCTTTCTTGTAGTGAGGGACCCAAAACTGAGCACAGTATTTGACGTGTGGCCTTATCAGTGCAGCCACACTATTTCTGATTCAAGCCAGGATGCTTTTGGCCTTCTTGGCCACCTGGGCAGACTGCCGACTGACATTCAGCCAGCTGTCGACCAACACCCCCAGGTCCTTTTCCACCAGGCAGCTTTCCAGTCACTCTTCGCCAACCCTGTAGCATTGCATGGAGTTGTTGTGACCCAAGTGCAGGACCCAGCACTTGACCTTGTTGAACATCATACAAGTGGCCTTGGGCCATTGATCCAGCCTGTCCAGATCCCTCTGTAGAGCCTTCCTACCCTGAAGCAGATCAACACTGCTGCCCAACTCAGTGTCGTCTCTAAAACTGTAAATTTACTGAGGGTGCACTCAATTCCCTCGTCCAGATCATTGATAAAGATATTTAAGAGAACTATCTTCAATCTAGTCTAGTCTTTACATAGATACTAAACAGCAGTGCAATAAATCTTTAACTGGTCATATAGCGTTTATGTCTGGTTTCCCCTATATGTATTAACAGAAAAAGTCATTTTCTGTATACATCATGCTTCAGTTAACTCATCTTGACAGCAATAACATGGCGTGATGATCTCGAGACAAATCCAAACTTCCCACCTCTGAAATATGTACTGGAAACTCTCTCTCCTTATACTTTCTTTACTAAGCACCAGTTTTGATAATGTGAGTCATAGTATTGTGATGCCACAAAAAGCACCATAATGCTAAATCAACATTCAAACTTGCCCTTGAAAAGCTCATACTGGTAGAGAAATATATTTAGAATGGTGTTTTCTGCTCAAAAGAAACATTAGAAAGATCATCTTTCAGGCAGGTTAAAGGTCTTGAACATAAAGAAGGAAGATGTGTGGAGATACTCCCAAAGATGGTAACTTTAGAAAGGATGAGCCTCATCGCAATGAAATACAATAAAATTATCCTATGGCATTTTTCCTCATGGTGGATCCTGATCTCCAGGGAGGAACTGAAGTCTTCACAATGACTTAAAAGGACCTGGGTTATGTCCTAGCAAAAAACAATAGCAGCAACAAATGTGTCTCAAAGATAGAGCTTTATCTTTGTTATAGATGGGAAACACCATCCTGAGGGCTGCTTTCTCATTAGAGCAGATATTAAGACGCAGACACATGAGCTGGAGCTGAAAGGAGGTCTGAATAAAATCTTGGGCTTATAGCAGCATGAGAAGAGATTTTCTCAGCTGTGGCTGTGACCTTCTGCCCAAACATAGGGTAAAAACATTTCCTTTGTCATAGAAAGTTACAATGTCTCTATAAAGAATATACTTGAGGGTTGAAGTCTGGTCTGGAAAAAAAGTCCTTACTGAAGAAATGAAAATTTGGTGAAAGCCAGTGCACGGTGACTGATTTGTGACCAGCTCGAAATTACCATTACACACTCGCTTGGTACTTGTACAGCTCACAACATTCACAGCCAAGGCAAGATGCTCTGAAGAGGTCTGACTTCCAAGTGACGATGTCCATGAATTTACTTGGAAATCATCTGTTGAACGAGGAAGACCACACTCCAGGACACTGCAATGAATCACACTCTACTATAGTCCTACTCTTCCATCAATCATGCAGGCAGCATTCTGATGTGTGCACGACACGAGCCACAGTTACACATTCACATCAGTTTATACTGCAACCTCGTTATATAGTGCCTAAATGTCGTACTTCAAGAAACAGTTTTAAGATAGGTCTTAAGGTGTCCATCTGAATATTTTCTAAGGTTTTAGACAGTCAGTACTGATTTTAAATGGTTGTAAAATAAGCAGTCAAGGAAGTTTTTCTGTCTTCAAACTTTAAATTAAGAGTTTGAATCAGCTGCAAAGAGTGTGTGTGTGATCTTCTCACTCCCAGCTTAAGCTGACCAAATAAATTAAATAAGCAACAGGATAACTTTCAAAATAGAAAGCAGAATTGTTACAAAATTTAACTAATTTCACTTAGGAAAACTGATTTGGCCGAAAAGAATAACTGTATGGCTTTTCTGCCACTTCCGTACCTCATTGTTTTCATGCTACAAAACATCTTCTCTGCTCACATCTGATTTCATCAAATTATTCCACAAATACTGTGAAGAGCAACAGAAAGTGTAATATTTAAAGGACAAGGACAGATAAAGTACATATTTGCTTAAGGTGCAAAATTCCACTGAAGTCAGCAGAAACTAGACTCAAATAAATTGTAACTGTCCCAGAGCAAACAACTATGACAGTGCATTTACTCGGTTCTGAGCCAGCCATATCCTCCTGTGGTGACTCTGTGCTCTCAGACTGAATTCCTGGTGGGTTCACGACTTGGGTCCATGATGCTAAGTTTGGGAACTATGGCTGCACGGCCATCAACACGCTGTCGTTGCAGACAGTGGCGGCTCTCCCGGTGGAGACCCCTCGGCTGCTCTGCCCATCTCTGCTGCCACGGGGAACAGCGCTGCTCACCTCGTCCCTGCCACTCTCTCTCCTGCCTAACAATGAATTAGCATCTGTTTCCAGGCAGCAAGCAGGAAATTAGAGGAGAAAGATAAACCTGAAATGTTTCCTTCTCTCAAGTGCTCCTAGGACAGTGTAGCTACATGTTTTCCCTAATGCAGTTGGTGTTTAATGTGGTTTAATTTTGAACCAGTCTTTATGGATGTGTGAAATGCCTGTTTAAGAAGCAAAGCATCTGACCGGATGGCGTCGGCATAGCTGACTGTGCCTTTGGGCAACGAGATGGACTAGATGACCTTTTGAGGTCCCTTCCACTTCTGTTTTCTCTGACTATTTTCTACGATGAAAACTAAAGTGCTTTAACACCATCAACAAGTGAGCACAACCACCAGAAAAATACACACTGGAGGCAAAAATCCTTTTTGATAGCTCTAGGGTTTGTTTTTTTTTACCCTAATGTACAGTTACATCTTCTCCCAGAAAGAGACTAATTTTTTCCTGTTTTTTGTGAGTACTGACTACTTTTATTACTTTTATATCTCTCATAAAGGCATTTCTTTCAGATAGAACACNTGGAGGCAAAAATCCTCTTTGATAGCTCTAGGGTTTGTTTTTTTTTACCCTAATGTACAGTTACATCTTCTCCCAGAAAGAGACTAATTTTTTCCTGTTTTTTGTGAGTACTGACTACTTTTATTACTTTTATATCTCTCATAAAGGCATTTCTTTCAGATAGAACACTCTAAGCCCTGGTAAGTATTTGATCTTTTTTTTTTTTTTCCAAAGCAGACACCGCATTCTAACCTTAATGCTTTGTATTGTGATTTCGTCTGTCTTTTTTTTTTGGAAGTCTCTGTAATCTAAATATGTCTTTATTTCCAAGAGGATGACTGTTTCCTAGGGGATGACACTGCTTCTGGCCAAGACAAAAGCTGTTCCACCTAAGGAAATCTTCTGAAGTGCTAAACACAAGGATGTACTTTTCATTTCATCCTCGGTGCAGGTAGCTTTTCTCTTCTGCATGAAGGTCTCAGCTGCTGTGTTACCAGGTCGTTGCCTGTACAGCTTCATTTGTTATTAGCATCCTTGGCACTCTGCTTTGGTAGCCGCTTAGAAAAGGATTCAAGATATAACAGCAAAAATGGCGAAACTGGAAAACACGTGCCCTGAACATGAGTGCAGAGATGGCCTCGCAAATGGCAGGATCCAGTCCCAGCTGAGCAGCAACGCTGACCCTGGCCAGGGTAAAACCAAGGAAGGGAAGAGCTCCTGGGGTCGGCACTCCAGGCTGGGCTTTTCTCTTGGCCTCTTTCTGGGAGCCTGGTGGTAATTCATCTGGGCTGCAATCAGTGCCGAACTGATTGAGATGAATTCCTCCCACCGAGGGGTGCCCAGCACCACTTTGCAGAGCCCAGCAATGGAGTGCCAAGCCTTGTGCTGAGCGTTTAGTGATTTGCGTAGGACATGAGTTAAGGGTTCACGCTCCGCTCTGACCTAGGCTTAACATGAAATAACAGAGCAGCTGATGCCATTTTCAAAGAACCACTGTCAGCATGAATAGAAGAAAAACTGTTTCAGATAGGGAATGACTTTGAAAAAAAACCCCAACAAACAAGCATATAAAAACCCCTAGCTGCTTGTGTTGACTGGAAAGCGAGGAAAGGGAAATATGTACGTAATAAACTCAGAACCAGCAGCAACAGTATTCCACATTTGACTTGCACAGCTTCTGCTGCATCCTGGGGAACGCAGCGCTGACAGATCGAGCCCTGATTGTTCAGCAGAGTC
Organism: Steatornis caripensis; assembly: GCA_013398225.1. Taxonomy (NCBI): domain Eukaryota; kingdom Metazoa; phylum Chordata; class Aves; order Caprimulgiformes; family Steatornithidae; genus Steatornis; species Steatornis caripensis. The sequence continues at coordinate 625,134 of VZSC01002524.1, forward strand.
CTCAGTTGCTGTAGAGACGGGTGACAGCACTGGAAGTCACACCTTTTAGCAGGGAGGGAAACTGCCAGGTGAAATAGTTCACAAACAAGACACGAAACAGCCTTTTCTGTCAATAGGGGAAATTATAATAGAGATTATATTAATAACAGCAAAAAATAGTTGCAGCAGGGGAAATTCTGGCAGGCCGTAAGGAGAAAAATCCTTGTAGTGAAAGTAGAAGCACAGGAGCCTCAGCTTGCTGAGAGCTTGGGTATCTCCGTCCTTGCAAGTTTTCATCATCGACAGAACACGTCCTGTGAAGGCAGCCCTGCCCTGAGCAGGGGTTGGGCTCTGGAGATCCCTTCCAACCTACATTTTTTTTGTGTTTCCAAAGGGAGACAGAAATCTAGAAGTACCAGTTTATCTCTCCAGTCCAAGCTACTTCCATGAAAGCACATGAGCATCAGGCCACCATGAAAACCGAGGAATTTCATTACGAAGGAAGTGGAGAGCGGAGGGCAGGGTGAAGGAGGAGCAAGGAGTAAGTACACAATGTGGTTATGGCAACTTCAATGTAAAATGCTGCTTATTCGCTTATCTGAATGGCATGTAAATGAGGGGGAGATTAAGCAACACAGTTCTCTTTGGTGTTGAATCTTACTGTGTCGTAGTTTTCCTGGGATGGTGTGCCCAGAGATGGTTGATCTTCCAGAATTTCAATAATTGCGATAAAATAATTTTTATCAAACTTCAAAAGCTGTCGCAGAATTTTTCATGCATGCTTCGTCTGTATTTTTTCATCTTTGATTAAATTTTCTCAGTATTTTAGTACCATGTTCTAATGCATGTACTAACTCAGTACTGCTCCCGATTTCTGGAAGAGCCCAGCTGGGTTCATTGGAAACATCCAGCCTCTTCAGTGCTACCCAGGTGGTTGTCAGTCCTTGATGCCCATAGAGGTTTCATGAAATACAGTGATAGATAACCTGGGGCATTTTAATCACGTTAATTGCCAGAGAGGTATTCACCATGGGCAGTATGAGCATTAACTCCTCTGACTCTTTATTGCACCCAGGAGATAAACAAGATATACCTTCTGCCGTCAAGATTAACATAGTGTTTTTAAAACTTCGGGAATTAAAAGATTCCAAAATACGAAGAATTTGAGTTAGTTTGGTTTTAAAAGGTTTCATCTGTGGGAATTCTTCAGAGTAAAACTACAGAGTACTCGATTTATCTCTTTCTGAGCAATAAAAGGATGAAATGAACCCAGCTGGGATTTAAACCTGTGGTTTCATGCAGTCTAGTTGTTTCAGATCAGCCACTTAAACCACTAAATCATCCCACAAAATAGAACACTTGTGTTCTGCCTTTTTAGTTCTTCTACCCAAAACTTCTGAGTTTGGTGGGGTTTTGTGGCTCTGTCTGAACTGATTAGCACAGCAAATAGCGCAGTACAGCAGTGACCGCACAGCTCCATCACATACTTTGCGCAGCGGGCAAGGATTTTCCATTTCGTACATCATTTACAGCTTGCCTCAGCCGTTTCACAAAGTTAATGTATATACTGAACTCACAGAAGGGTTAAAAAAAAATGTTCCCCTATTTCCTCTTCCCTCTTCTTTCTATGAAGAGAGGAGATCTCAGCACTCACGTATGCACATTTCCCTGAAAGCCTATAGCTTGGCACGTGCCCAGCTGCACCTTTATCATTCACCTCATGCCATTCTCTTCTGGGAACCTGCAGTAGGTAACAGTTTTGTTGGATGTTAAGTCTTTTACTTGCAAATTTGAATTTGTAAACTTTCTCTGTAGCTGTGTAAGCCTGGATGATTGTTATCATATTGGACTGACATGATACTGGATTGACTCAGTAGTGGTTACAGACCCCACAGCACCCATCTCTTTGCACTCCCATCCATTGGTTTAAATGAACGAAATAGCATTAGTTCCAGTTCTGCAAAAATCAGCATACAAGAGGACAGAAATATGGACTATCCATTAGTCATATTTACACAGACTTTGATACGTGGATGTAAGCCTGAGAAACTCAGGGTTGGAGCTGAGTGAGACAGTTTTTTAGCCCATCATACTTTCCAGGATTTCAGAATTCCTCCTCTTTCCCAGTGGGATGAAGCCAAGATCTCCTGGAGGTGTTTCAGAGATTCTGACCACCAAGTACCAGACAGCCCAGCACATATCAGGGAGTGGGAGACCCTGGTTCAGCATGCTGCTCTGTTTGATTCACTAATGAGATACTAATAGGGCCAGAGAGTAGAAGTGATTGCCTTGATAGCTCAGTGATTTGGTCACTCATCTAAAACATGGGAGAACCAGGGTCATGCCCCTGATCTAAATCAGGCGAAGCAAGTAGCTAAATGCATGTCTCCAGTACTCTAGCTGAAGCTCTCAGCACCAGACCAGTGTTCTATAATCCTTTTTCTTGAAAAAGTTCTCCCTGGAATAGAAAAGCCTCTATATGGGAAATCATTTAGTTAAAAATACTTCATAAGAGCTCTTGCTTGTCAGACTGCAGTGTGGGGAAAGGAGATAAAAAGGGGCGGCTGTGAAACGCTTAGGTTTGCATGCTGCACATCATTACCTGTTCCTGACCTGCGATCTGGGGCCTGGGAGCAGTAGCCCTTCTGTTCATCCTGCTCGGCTGGCAGCATGGACAACAGGCACTCATACATGGGGGGAACATTATTTCTTGTGCAGAATGACCATAGGATTTTAGAAACACAGAATTCATTTGCATGGGTTGCTGGAAGCACAATGCAAAGTAATTGCAAATTCTCCATTCTTCTGTACTCTACAGAAATAATGAATTGGATATAAATATTTATTAATATTTGAAATCAAGGCTTTCCTGGGGAAAAGCCTTGTTTAGTGAGTGCTTTTCATTTGTCCACTTTACTTCTTTCAATATTTATTGATTGGATATGTAATGAAGACAGCTAGGTCATGTAGTTAGGAAGAAACACTGATACATTCCTGAGAGCGCAGAGAATATCCTGCTCTGTCAGTGTTTGTGTAGACTGTGATACCAGAAAGCAGGGAACAACAACACAGAAATACTGTGTGAGAGACTTATGTCTGTGTGATAAATACATAATGAGAAACAGAAACAGCAGATCTCACATGGAACCTGACTGCTCAGGTTTCTACTCTGCACTTGTTTCAACATCAAGCATTTGAGAGTAACAAGCTAAAAACTTGCTGTAGAAGTTTTTCCTAAAGATGTCTTTCTAACCTTGATTAATTAGAGCTTGGCTTACGCCTTGAAGCACGGGGATTTGTATTATTTCCAAAATCTTTAAAAATCCTAATATTGCTGGATATTTGTTTTGCCTGTATAAACACTAAATGGTTTTTGAATCCTGACGTGTTCTTGGCCAAGCAGATACCATGACAATGAGCCTTACAGACTAACGTGTCATAGCTTGAAGACCGTACTTCTTATCTTGTATTTGTCTTATGAAATATACCTTGGTTTCCTATTATGGGATTAGACAGGCAGAAACTGTGAAGAAAACTAGCCAAAGAATTGCATTTTATGAGCACCTAAGTGATTCAGGAGTGCAAGCCATATGGCAGATGAATTATGAATCTTGCAAATGCAATGCTAAAACTTTATTTTTTGAAAACACTTTAAAATATTCCTTCTTGCCAGTTATAAGGCATTTACATTAATAGATTAATAAATCATACTTCTCATTTCTTCAGCGGAGGAAAACTTATGCCTTACTAAAGACCCACTTACAAGCATATAAAATGTACTGAAGTTCCAACTGATCTTGCTTCAGGCAAGGGTTTAGCTATCAAGTGCTGGAGGTTTAGGGTTGATCTTGCATCAGCATCTTGTGAAGTAACACCATCTACACCAGTGGGTAAACTATTAGATTCTTGATTCTTAAGAGACTCTGACCTTAAGAAAGCAGTGGGATCAAATGTCTTCTCGGAAGATTTCTTCCTTGCCTTTACGGTACTTTTATATCTAAGCACAAAGCCCCTTTACAAGATCTGTCTTTCACACAAGCTCTCTTGTAATGCGGAGAAGTATTATTATACTCATTTCACAAATCAGGAACCGAGAAACAGTGATTTGCCTAAGGTTACTCAGAAGGTCCTTGATGAGAATCTGTCCCCTCATCAGCACTGTAACTTCCTTTTAAATGAACCTCTTTCCGGTGCTTTAGTTAGACCACCTCTGCATTTCAAAAGAGAGTCTTGTTTCCAGTGCTCTGCCTATCCCTTTCCCACCACCACCACAAACTCTCAGCCTGCAGTACAAATAACTTGATTTTCCTTTACTTTTACCATCCTTGCCAAATCCTGTTAAACTTTCTGCAGCTTCTGGACCTAAACAACAGTGCTTTGTCACCAGATCACTGGGATTCGGAGTCCCACAGCAATTTCTCCTTTGCCAGAAGTGGAGAAGTCTCTCCAGTGCAGTGCCAAAGCAGAGCACTTGCCCGTCCTGTTACAGCATACAGCTGTGACAGTGACGTGGTTTGGGAGTATTTTCCTTACTAAAACTGAGTCCCCTTTTAAAAGACAGTTATCACTGTAGTTATGCCCAGATGCCTGCATACAATCAAGTAAACACCGTTCAGAGAGCTGTTGCAAATAAACTAAGCTGTCATAACTGACTGCGGCAGGCACCACGACAACTCCAAGCGTGAAGTAAAACACACCGGCCTAAACCATCCTCGCGGTATTATAAGAGCAACTCTGCGTAGAGAGTCTGAAGATACTATTTCCAGTCTTTGAATGTTCGTAGTTGAGGGGCTGGATTGAAAAACAAAGGTGTAAACTGCTCATCCACTGCAATAGCATCATCTAAATGGCCATCTGAAACTTGACAGGTATGTGCAATGGAGATGCAGAACATTTAAATGTTTCCTTTTCATTGCAATATACTGAGGTGTGTTTCTCACAATAAGGCAATATACCACAAAGCAGATTATATTGTTTAGCTGTCAGATGCCTGTGAGGAAATAAGAAATCTGTGAAAGGTCTCCAGCGTCTCATCATCCTCTGTTACACCACAGCACAGAATAGCTGTGTGGTTATAATGTAGAGGGTAAAGTACCACTGTCTGCACAGGCTGGCTGTTGAACGGAGTTTTACTCGTAACAGATATTCTGTTACATGATACACCCATTGGGTTATCATACTGGTTTTTAATCCAGCCTACTGAATAAGAGGCTAACAAGGTTGCTGGAAAATTATATCTACCATCTCTGCAAGGACAAATGCAGATAGAGGGACGTAATTTGCCTACTAATTAGCATTTCTCTGCTGGCTTATGTGAACGCTACTGAGTCAAATTTAAAAGGACCCATTGCTCCCTTTTATTTCAGAGAAGCTTTGCAATCCCAGCATAACTGTGTGGTTCAGAAAAGAAAGATAGGAAGCTATGAAGCAGGCCAGTACTCTGCTGTAATGGATCCAAGACAATTTCCTGATTTGCCTTTGACTACCACAACACAGTCCATTTTCAGGAAAAAAGCATTCTTCACAGTTGCCTTCCAAGCACCAGTGGACAAGGTGCAGACTCATTAAAAGCATGCTCTTATCTGGAGTTAGATGACATGAGATAATTAGTATATGGTAAGAACATACTGATTATAGGAGTCTATCCATCCAACTTAAACATCCAGGCTTCATTACATTTTAGGCACCTAATGAGGCAGCTTACATAGAGTGAGTTCCTAATAGAACCAATGGAGAGAAGCAGATTATTGTGACTACCTTCTGAAAGATCTAAGGGGTGCACTCTGACTGCCTGCGTTTAGCTACCTAAAACTGGTAGAAAGGATCTCCTTTTGGAGGCCTCCAAAGGCACCTCATTATCTGTATTGCACATATGGGGAATTTGGGCACTTACTTAACTGCTTCATTAAACTGGTGAAAGTTGGGCATAAGTCAGACCTACAAATTAGGTGGTCAGAGTCTCATCCTCATTTTTCCCCAACAAGTAAAAGTTGGGGCCTAGGTGAATGATACTTGTTCTACCAGCAAGATGCAGCACATTTGGTCCTCGTGTGCTGTCCCAATTACATTGGCACCGAACGTAAGGACACCAGCTTTCCACACCACCTTTCCACTACATTACGAAGAATCACACTTCAACATTTTTTCCCTTGCAAGTAGCTCCTACCTTGAGCATACCACAAAAATCAGTTCTTATACAACCTAATCCTATACTTACATACCATCCTGAGATCACCATGACATGGTAAGAATTTTATATTGGCAGCTACACACTACAGATGTGGTATTGTCTGTTTTTCATCTGGAGAAGACTGTCAGAGCTCCCTCATATCCTTGTTAATAGCTAGAGTTTGCAGGAAAATTTGTCCAATCTAATACAACCCAGGACTGGTTTGTAAACTGAGGAAGAATGAATGGCTCAAAGGTTCCAAAACTAGTGTCTCGTTCCTGATTGGATCAAAACACGACGCACTACAAGAACACAGGGAGATAGTCACAAATCAACACAGCCTTCCACTTGTTCCTTCTTTGGGAGGACAGAAAGGCACCAAATCACCTTGTCATAAGAAGAAGAAAAAAAGAGTAGCAAGAAAAAAAGCTTCTGTGAAACCTCTACATTCTATGCATGTCTTCTGTGCAGGAGCAGACATCCAAGGAAAATCTATCCCAAGGATCCCACGGCAGACTTTCTGATTTTGACAGAGTGTGAGATGTACTGCTAGGAGACAGAGGTAACTGTATGGTGAAACTGAGCTACTTAAACCTTGAAATAAAGCTATACAGATGAATTGATGTCTACACCATAAAAGCAAGACTTGTCAGAGTTCATGGAACTGCAAAATCAGTTACAATCATCTGCAATGCTGTTAAATCCACATTTTATTACTAAACAATTCTAAGTATCAGAAAGCTACTGAATATCTTTCTTTGACACGGTATCATTTAACATTCTAAAGACTCAAATGCATTTAGCTGACCTAAGTTATTGGGCTCAACTTGGAGCTAACTGGAAGAAATTTAATGTCCTGTGATACATAGGATATCAGACTAGATGATCTTCTCTGGCCTGAGCTTTATAAATCTATGGAAAGTGAAGCTTTGCCGTAAGTTTCTCACAAAGAGCTGTCACAGCCAGGACACATTGTCCTGCTGGCCTTCTTCACTGATATATGACGTCTGGATTTAGCCAGTTGCTGGGCTTGCTGAGTTACAGCTGTGAACCCTGTGTGCTTTCCAGCTATCCTTTGCTTTGATTATTTTTCTTGGGGTGTCGGCTCTTTGTATATAATTGTGCTAAATTATTTTGTCTCCATGCACCTTTTATCAGAGGAAGCTTAGTTCTCCAGAACAAAGAATACGAGGTGTAATTATTTATACTACCCCTTATTCCTTTTGAGAAACAGTGCTTCTATATTTGACTACTTTTTTGATTAGTTTGATATTGTAAATCTAACCCATATACACCTTTAGTAATATATCCACCTCTCTGCCACAGAGGTAAGGACCGAAAATATATACAGTAAGTTTTAATTGACTAAATTTTTCTTAGGAACACTTGGTTTCTTAGGACTAGGATAATTACTTTGGGAAGACAGTAGGTAACAAGGTGGGTCAGGTCAGATTATACTTCTGCAGGAATAATCCACATTTTCTGCATTGTATTTACTCCCAAGTATAAAGGTTAAGACAGTTTTTGGAGTTTATACGCTTTCCACAATGACTTGCAGCAGCTATTTGTAGCACAGCAGAAAGTTGATACCTTCTCAACCCATTCTGCTGCCATTTGTAGGAAGTCAAAGGCTGATCTACCCCAAAACAGCATTTAACTCCACCACCGGTAGCTATAACACTGCTCCAAGCCCTTTAACAGGTATTGCCATTGCTAGCAACAGGCCACAGGCTCTGTATTGAGATTGCAAAGACTTAAGACTGAGGCTTGTCAGGTTTGCTCGGTCTGAACTTCTGACCTGTCTGCAGATTTGTTTCCCCTGATTTAGCTGTGACAGCAATTCCTCTAATTGACCAGGTGCCTACGGCTAATTTGTTTTACTTATATTTATCTTGGTGTTATACAGCCATCATACAGTAGATAACAGAAATAAGCAATTATCCTGTGCAGAATGGGATTTTTATGACTCTAACACAATGACATTGTCAGGAGAAGTACAGACTTAGTATGACAGCAGAGGTCTTGAGCAGTGGAAACACAGGGCAGGGCATATAAAAGTGCAGGCACGAGGTGGTAAGAGACAGGGCACAGGCTGGCACCGTGGACCCAATGGCTGTAAACAACTCACCTATTGCCCATGACGCAGACTGGGAGTGGGACGAAACTGCTTTTAGGCAAGGAGAGACAGCAAAGGAATCATTCCTAACACATGCAAAAGGCAGCATGTATAGAAATTTGGCTGTAATTTGGAGCTGCAGACAAATGAGGAGAGCGCAAGATGCAAAAGCCTGCTATCAACCATGTAAAAATGACCTGGAGCGAATCTTGGAGTAAGAAAGAAGAAGCCTTCAACACAAACATCATACTCCTCCCAGTGAAGGAGTCCAGATCCTGGTGACCCATCGTAGAGCCCACCCCACCACCAGAATGACCCAGAGGATCTAGAGAAGGGTGAGCATAATGCCAGCAAAAGGGTAGAAACAATAAAGTGTGTGTATAACAATTTTAACTATGTTATTATTGAAACTTCTTCTGAATAGATGCATTCTTTCTTTCTGTTATGATGAGATCTGGGGCAATAGCGATTCTTGTATTAGAGTTATACTAACAACACATTCTTGGCTTTATATACAAATGTGCTTTCTCTCTGCCCACAAAAAAGATGTCGAGTATAACAGAAACCAGAATGAAACACAGGAAAAAGCGGGTATTCTCCTTTGCGGTGACACTTGGCAGAAACACCACGGTCAGCAGCATGTTGAGACCGCTCCTCACCACACTGAAACTGGCTTCCTTTTCATTTGCTACCTCCTGTGTTGGGGGGACAGAACCCCACTTCACTGGGGTTGAGATCACCTCCCCAGTTAGGCCCTGCTTTTAATCTGTCTTTCTGTAGAAACTCACACACCCCTAGAAAGGTTCTGGACACCACAGAGACAGAAAAATGGGAGAAGGGTAACGCTCACTCTTTTTGTCCAGCCCATCTCTTCACAGAAGTTAAGTGTAGTTCACCTGGCATCCATTCACTATGGATGCACAGACTACATTCAGTATGGCACCTTTAAGGACACTAAATTAACTTTAGAAATATAGATGATATCCCTTTTCCTTACATGCTTTTCTAGAATACACACAGTTATTTGTTACAGAGCTGCATCACCGTTCATGATATACATCTCAGCCTCACCTCCCAAATACACGAAAGTCCATTTTTTGTATCATACATTTATATGTCGATGTCTTTGCAGTGTCCCCTTCTCAAGGATAATACTATATTGAGCAGAGAATGGATCCGCTCCCTCATCCTTCCTTCCACCACTTTCATGATTTTTAAATAGTGCCAGGCAAACAATGCTGCTGCTTAAGGTATTTTGCAATTTAGATTGATTATTGAAAGATACGGTGTTCAGGCAAAGAGTCTATGAATTATTCTGAGATGGAATATCTTATTATTCAAAGGCTCCCAAGAAGCAGCAGCGAAATGAATGAGTAAATCCATACTGTATTAGCTGCATATAAAGAACATTTTGCTAATTGGAAGATCTGCTGGATTGCAGAAGGATCTGTCAGGGGAAGTTCTGAAGTCTGACCTTTGGGAACACTAAAAACACAGGACAAAATAGTAAGCAATAAACACACAAAAGGAGAAACAGACTCTCTAACCCGCAAGAGCTTATTCACCTGTATGGTATGCATTTTTACAGTAACTGTTGTACCAATAAAACCAACTGAAAAGCCAAGGGTACACTAGAAGAGTCCTCCTCTGAAATTGGTAATCAGATTTCTCAGCACCAAAATACACTTCTTGTAGTTCAGACACTGTTATTCTGCTCTAATAAACTGTTCTTTTACAGAACTCCTGTGGCCAGACCGCAGACAGAGAGAAACAGAGGATTCCCCGAAGAAAATGAACACTAATGAAGTTCACATTTCCAGTAATTTTCAGAGCAGAATATGCTCTTTATTACCAGACCAACGAGAGGGCACATTCAGAATGGCTGTACAATTGCTAGGTACTGAATTAACATTAAATTAAATTACTGTGAAATTGAGTTTGGCCCTAGAGCACAGGAAAGCTTAGCACGACACCCTTCCACCCTTTGCCTTCCCCCCAGCCTGGACTGGTGGAAATACGAGGGCACAGAGGAGCAGCGGGATGCCCACTGCCAGGCCCAGGAGCTGAGCCACAGTGCCACTGCTCCTCTCTCTTTTGAATACTGAGCAGTTGTCCTTGTCCTGGGGCACAGGGGCCTTCTGCTGATGAGTTTTCCCAGATCACGGGCTCTCCGAGTTTTGTCTCCAAACCAAGAAAAGTCATCTGGAAGGCTGAGGTCTCTCCTCTGCTCTGGTCACATTGCTTCATAAAGGCTGTAATTGGCCCAGAAATGACTTACAGAGAATTAATTTTCTGAAAAGTAATGCTGTTGACAGAAGGGTGTAAGAGGAGAGAGGACAACCCAATGACCCTCAGCTTTGGGCCACACGATAAGTAGTAAGAGGTGCAGTGAGCACATAAATACAAGGAAACTTCATTTTCATCTGTTGCATGCTGCAAATGTCTGTCGCTTGCTCTAATTTTCACTGGGGTGAGTTGTTCTAGGTAAAGGGGCTGTACTCAATTCCCTAAATATCTATCAGTCTGCACAAATCGACAGGTGGTGGGCAAGTTCCAAACCCAGACAACAAGAATCTGCAGCAGGTCGCTGTGTGAACCTGAACAACTCCAGATCCTCTCTGGGCTACACGCGCACTGTCAACTGTATGTGCCAAACTGTGAAATCATGACTACTCTTGTTTTTAAGGTCAAGGCAATGAAAAAATACTTCCTATTGTCCACTAACTGGAGCTGCCAGACTCTGACAATGAAGACATAGTCACAATGTCTTACCATAGGAGGTATGAACTCTGCCCAAGTGGTTAAGTACTCATCCATGTTCATACAGTGACACAAGAAAAAAAGGAGAAAAAAATCCAGGTAGGCTTCCAGGTACCTGGAAGCCAGGTAGGCCTTCCTTAATCCTGGAGATCATTCTTATTCCAAAAATAATACAAATGTTATAAGATTAATAAGGGCTAAGAACTTACATTGTGCACTGCCTCTGGTTCAGTCAAACCTGGGGTATCTTACAGCTTACTGCGGTGAGAATCACTAAGAGAAGTGGAACATATGGCGGCAAAGGGACACACAAATGGATCAGGAGATCCCTAAGCAGGTGACTGAGTCACTGAAAGGGTGGCCCTGCCAGCAGGACCAGCCCGAGCTGGTGAAGCAGCAGTCACTGACCAGCAACACTTCCCAACTCTTTCTCACCCAGACTGCTCTGGGAAGTGTTGGCAGCAGCTCACAAACTTCTCCCCCCGTCTCTCTTACTGCTCCCTCCACCTCTTGTTGACATTGCCCGCAAACCATTTCCACGCTGGAAACAGCATTGCGACATCTGGCAACACCTTGCATGAAGTGATACAACTGCAAGGACTTTGTTGTTGTTGTTGTTAAAATATTGAAGACATCAAGAACAGAAAAAAAACCTCACAGACAACTTGGGAGTTAAAGGTTGTCTGAGCCCTGAGGGGCAAGAGAGGTGGGAATGGCAGGGGGACAGTTTGCACAGCAGTGCGCAGGCGGGCAGCACTTAGAAAAAGCTGCATTTTCTGCTGGAGAAAGGCATCGCTGCTCATATCACCTTCATTAACGGCTGCGCAGCACCTCGGGGTGCCCCAGCTGGGTGATTACATCTCCCTCCCATCGCACTGAGAAACGTCCAGCCACTCTCCTCAGGGAGCTCTCGCAGCAAAATGGATTGAAACATTTTTAAAATTATTTCGGTACGACTTGAAGGTCAATGCAGAGGCAAGAAAGTGAGGAAATTCAGACAAACAAATGCACAAAACTCTTAATGTTTTCCTCAGTCTTTGTGTCTCTCACTCCTTTTTCTCCACCAGGGAGAACTGCAAACCTCGGGCCGACACTGCCCAACTTCACCGGCCCAGGCACAGTCAGGCTCCAGCTGTACCATCTCCTCTGCTAAATTCAGTTTTTTGTCCAAAAAGAAATGCCCTGCTGTCACGGTTTAAAACTGGCCTAGCTATTAAACGAACGACAGATGCTCTTTGTTAACTCCCTCCCTTCCCAAAACGGAGGAGAAAGAGAAGAGGGAGAGAGACCTATGGGTTGGAAAAGTTAAAAACAGCGTTAACGTAACTACAAGAATTGTGTATTATAATAATGGGAAAAAATAACAATGAAGTATATACAAAATATATACAAAAATGCACAAAACCTGACCATCGCTCAGGCAGTCTAGGTCAGGCTGTAGGAAACACGGTGTAACTTCTGCCCACCTGGGTCTCCGGTGTTCGTTTAGCGGATGTTTCCATGCTCACAGTATGTGTTGTGTGTGTGAATGCTTTCTTAATTTTCCTTCTAACACTACACTGAAGCAGTCAATTAGCGCTGAGCAGCGAGATGCTGAACTGCTTCTTGCCTTCTGTACCGAATATGTAACAGCAGAAATATTCAAACCTCTCCTCTGTTAACCTCTGCCTCATGATGGAAGTCAGGTGTTTATTTTTCTGCAGTAATTTTTAAACTTCTTTTCCCTCTAAGCAGAGACAGCAAGTCTTTAGAAGATGTGTGGGAAACATGCAAAAGCGTTTTAGGAAACAGACCAGAAGCTACCTGCGCAGTCAGACCAAAGGAGTTTTCACGTACTACTTCTACATCATTTCAGCAGGGAAAAGGAAACCCTTGCCTTCTGCTCATGTGATTATCATTCTAAATGAAAAGTCTAAAGCAGGATTGCAACCCCACTGCAGGTCCCCTAGCACTGGCAAAGACATGCCGGCTGGGCGTTCCTGAAAGACAAGCCGTTTAGACACACACCTCACTTTTAACGGGTAGTAGCCACTCACATTAGCTCCTCTTTTAAGAAACAAAATGAAAACACAGTGATAACACAAGCATGAAAACAAATGTCCCATTATTATTGCTATGTATTGGATACATCGACAAGTGCAGAGCTCAGGAAATTAGAAAGCAACAAAGGCGCAAATTGTAAAGGCAATTATTGCGGGCAGCCTGCGTGCAGCTGGATTTCGTGAATGACAGCTCCAAGGGCTGAACCAAGCTGAACTCCAGCCGTAGAAGAGGGAAAGGCAGCAGTAAACCTTTTCTTCTTAACATATACTAAACTTGCTGTCATTTCAACAAGCTCAAAACACCTGACAGTTTCTTCCAGAGCAGTGAGCTGACATACTGAGAGCTCTGGCTAAAAGCGTGTTTTAAGGAGAGCGATCCGGTTTCATCACATATGAGTGACTGAGTTCACAGGCTGCGAGGTTTTCATACCATCACACTACATCATCGAGGTTTGATTTACTCAGTAGCGACTGCAACACCGAAATGTGTTTCATCTCTCTCCTGATAACACCCAAATGCGGAATGGGTGAACATATCACCATCTAGTCACTGACATAAAAACGCTGGGATTTATGGACGTAAAAAGACAGGGCTTGCGGAAGGCTTATCTAAGTAAGTGTCAAATCAGCATTTAGACCTATTTCTCTCTTTTTCTGGCCTTTAAAAAAAAAGATGCATGATATGCCATCATTCTCTCACCTGGGGAAAAAAAAAAGATTGCTGTTAAAGTGAATACTTTTTAAAAAGGACTTGGGGCTTTTCTTTGGCGATCTATGGGCCACTCAAATCATTTTACAGAAAGGGTGAGGAAGGCTAGCAACGTCCTCCTGTTATGTGTGCGTAAATCAAGGTACAGACAGGCTAAGCAACCTACTCACGAGCATACAGGCAACGATTAGCAACTCTGTCTTCAACTTCTACACTTGGAACACTCACATTCCCTTTCGTGCGCCACCTCAAATGGTGGCTGCTACAGAAGAGACAACATCAATCATCTAGACCGTTGACCACATAAATGTCACAGGATAACACCTTCAATTAATCTTTTTTTTTTTCCAACAACTTGTCTTCAAAACGTCTTCTTGGACTATGCCACCGTCAATGAAGGGGACAAAAATTTTTCCAAGATATAGCTCTTGGGAGTAATCCTTGTGACCTAGACACTTCCAAAAGGAATAGTACATCGGCTAGTTTGTTATTTTAAGAGCTGCTAAACAGGAGCGGCTAGGAAGAGGCAGCCCTGAATGCATAACAGCTCATCGTCCCTCTCTGGAATCTCACTTGTAAACACCCACACTGAAAACTGAGCATTGCAATATTTACTTGGAGGACATAATAAGTATTTCCACCTTTCAATGGAGCAAATACAAACTATACGAAAGAATCTTTCTATCTCATTAGGATTTTTATAAAACAGTCATTTTGATTTCAAAGGATACAATGAAATGAGCAACCTGCAATACCGTAGCATCACTGCAGCGAAGTTCTTGGTAAACACAATATACCGAAGTGATATTGTGCTCTGTTTCTTCAAATTAAATATATCTCATCCTCAGATTTATACTGGCACTTTATGGCTTCTGCAAATGACTGTCTCAGTACCGCAAAGTAATTCCACCCTGTCATATTTGTCTTTGGAAATTGTAACAAATTATGGTGATTTATAACACCAAACTCAACTCTTCCATTTTTTCCCCAGATGGGAACGCCGCTGATGGCAAGATGCTGGGCCATCCATTTACGCTGGGTGGAAGGTGACAGTGAAACATGTTTCATCTCTCTCGCCTGACACTCTCTTTCCCTTTGAGGGGAGGCTGTCAGCATAACTCAAGCTGTCAAGGCACCTTTGCAAGGGGCCTGAAACAAATCTAAAGCTCTCCTACCTGCATGCCTACTAATGAGGTGTGACTCGCCTCTCCCGGCTGCCTGGCCTCCTGAATCTCCTTGCCGCTCACCCCTCGCAGTCTCTTCTCAGTCAATAGAAGTCAAACCGTCATTTGTCTTTGAGTAAGGACAGGCTGCGACCAGAGATGGAAACTTCGGGGGAACTCACTGCGCGTGTACTTCTGCTTCGCGGTGCTTCGTCCAGGAAAAAACCATCTCGTGCCGGCACCGTGAGAGCTAAATGAAAGCCCATCCAGGGGTTAAACCAGCCTTGAAATATTCTCCTCACCGCTTGCCTAAGGCAAGTAGATTTTCTAACTGGCAAGTCAAGCACTGAGCTTTTTCTCAGCAAAGTACTTCCTGCCCTAGCAAAAGATGAATAAAAGATTTTGTTCTTAAACTGACATTTTTCCTGGTAGCCTTTTAAAGCAGAATTGCAAGAGAATTCCAGCTTCATCCCAAAACAAATGAATATATTGCTCTTTGTAACATTAGAAATGGAGAGTAAGATGTGGTTCAAGCAGTGTAAGACACACATAGCTTTATTTTTGCAAATAAACCCACGGAAGTTTCCCACTAGGAGCAGAAGGATGCTGGACCTTACAAAAATCTGACCTCTATCTTAACAAGTGCTGGAATATTTTGAAAATCACCATTTTGGCCAAAGAAAGCTATCCCCAGGAATCCTTGCCTGCACAGTCCTACAGAGTGGCAGAAGCAATATATGATACAAAAAGGCTGAACTAGAGCTGTCTCTCAGCCTGTCTTCATAAGATGTATTGCTCACAAATTAGAGGAGCTCAGCAAAAATTGTATTTATTTGCCACCAATGATGGTGTCACAGATCCTACTTCTGGCAGAGATCACTTTCAGGGCTGTGCAGAGGGACAAGTCAGGGAATCTGTTTAGTGAAATAGATTTCACATGATGTGAATGGAAAACTGGAAAGCTAAGGAAGTGAAACACCCAAAATCTGCCAGCCAAGTCAGATGTAAATGTGTCATGTATTTTATCACAGGAGTAGTGGAGCTTCAGTGATTCCAGCTGTGCAACAGAGCCATCCTGTTACCTGCAGTGGCTGGGAGGGTGTGAGCTGGGGTGCTCGCTGGCAGCGACGGCCACACGCACACGCAGAGGGGAAACAAATCGATCAGGGCTATCCTAGGCACGTATACCCTCCAAGATTAAGTAAGCAACTAAATAAATGCGTGGAAAGACTGTCAAATACAATCAGTCCTGAGATTATTCTTGAAAAGTTGGTTTTGTTTCTCACCTTACCATGGCTGCAGAGAACTAGAATTTGACAATTTTTGCTCACATTTACAGTAGCTTGATAAAATGTGTGCAGGCAAGTGTATATATGTGTGTGTGTGTGTGTTTACTTCTTACATGCTAAGTTGGATGTGTCAAACTGAACCACACGTAACGTGGCAACAAAGAAAATCATTTCACTAAAATTACATAATGTAAAACAAATAATTGGAATATCTACATTAAATACAATTTGCATGCAACATCGCATTATACAATTGCTGACACACTGCAGAGAGGTATTAGGTTTAAAGTAACTACGTTTAGAAAGCAATTTGCAGAATTTCTGCTCTTTTTGCTGGTTTGAAAAGCAGTGATAATATGTTTTTTGCAGCTGACAAGCAAACAAAAAGCAATAATTGAATGGTACCATTTTACCCACAAGGCAAGCTGGTAATTAGAGGTTTAACAGACAGTTTGGATTTAATCTGAGCAGTGGCAGCTATTCCTTTTCATTTTTTCTTGTTGTTGTTTAGGGACCAAATGAAGGTGTGTGTCCCCCCCACTTGTCAATAACAATGGGAAACATAAGTTATTTTTTATCCCTGGCTCATGTCTGGCACGGGGTCCCTGGAGTGCAAACACGGGAATGATGCACTATAGGGCAACGTCTGGAGAATGTGCATGTGAAAACAAATATAAGGAAACAAGGGGAAACAAATAACTAGAGTAGGGAACTGGCAGGAACAGGCCCAGCCACATCTTGCTAGGGCAAAGGACGGGGTTACCAGCCACAGCCTTCTGCCTCTCTCTGGGCTCCAGTTTCTGCTCCACCGCGAGGGTGGTGGGTGGGAGGACACTGCTAGGACCTGTGCTACCTCAGTGCGGGGTCTGCCACAGCTGGATGAAGGTGGTACATCCACGGGGTGCACGCTGCCAAAATCCCTAACAGTCCAGCCAGAGAGCTGGAGGAACAGACTGAGAGCACACGTTCATCCCAAAGGAGGGCAGGGCACTGCTCAGTGATGGGAAGTGCCCCAAGCGACACTCTTCAGCAGTAGGGCTGTGATCACCAAAGTGGATTCCCAGCCCATCTCAGGTCAAGTGAAACCTGGGCCAGAAATGAAGATACTTTTTTGAGGTCGAAAGAAGCAAGACTGTACCCCAACTACCTCATATTCCCCTCTTTCAAGAGGAATAGCTGTTCTTTCAGTCCAATGAGCCTTTTTGCAACAGCAGATTTCACTTGTGCCTGCTTCATGGCTGAATTCTAAGGAGTTGATATATTACTGATCTCAACAGTAAAATAAAACTTTTGATAAAAAATATTGACTATTAAACACTAATGAGTATGTAAGCCAATTTTATAAAAACACAGAGACTTCCTGGGGCGCTAGTCAGACTGGACACAGAGTGAAGACTATGCAGCCCATTCCCTTTCAAAGAATTTTCAGTTGTTTTTCGATCATGTTCAGAAGCAGGGTTCTGGTTGTGCTTTTGGCTTTTAATAGTTTATTGCATCTGAAAGTGAGATCAATTAAAGCCAATTAAGAACTTCAGCAATCTACAGATGATAGTATCCATTGTTAAACATGTTTATTCTCCAAAGAATTCACATTGAATAAAAGTGTTCTGAACACATTACATTTCATGTATTGCCAGGAGACAGATAAATTTCCGTACAAAACTACCAGATGAAGGCCAAATTTTGAAATGTGGAACATATCAAAGAAGTTTCTTTTCTTCAAACAAGTAAGAACACAAAACCCTTTTGTTCAAATCTTTTCCAGTAACTGAAAGCTTGCACTCGCTGTGAGCACATTGGAGGAGAGATTGCCATTTCAACTTACCGGCAAAACACTGTCAACACCTCTGGTTTCTCTTATGATGGAAGGCAGCACCTAAAAAACCCCTCAGAACAAACCCAGGCAAGGAATTCTGCCTTTATTATGCCTTTTGCCACAAACACTGGTATCACTATGTATTTTAGTAAGTCTGACCTTTGCATCAACATTGCTCATGACACGCTCCAGACTGACAGCCATGGAAATGAAGCTCATATTCCCACCGTGACTTACAAACTAAACACAGCCATTGGACAGTAACTATGTGAGCTGGCCCCTGCATAGGCTGGTCCCCACCACCCCTAACACGTGCCCCGAGTTCCACCAGCCCTTCTCCAAGGAAAATCCCTGCACAAGCCACCAGAGATGCTCCCCAGCAACTGGAGATAGGTTATTAACTCCTTTTGGGTAAACTACTGAATTGCCACCAAATCATCATCGCTTTTGCCCTGGTTTACAGTTAGGGGATGACCTAGGGAATAAAAAGCTTCACAGCTCACTGCTAGTCAGTTTACAGATTATTTGTTTTCCTGATCTTAACTTTTAAACGATTTGGAAACAAGGCAGAGTAGCTGCAGCTTTAAGTATCAATTATTTTCCTTGAAATAAAATTAGAAGCAAACCAGGTTTTCAGCGGAAGACTATATTAATATCCAATGCATAAGTCATTATGAATATTACTGTAATGAGTACCAAGTGAATTAATGATGACTGGCTGCTTATTTTAAAATTATTCACATTTTTTATGTTTATTCTCAGCTCAGTCATTATGCTCTTTATATAGGACATGTGCTTAAAGAGCAGTTGAATTCAACCTGTAATAGAAGGACAAGAAAAAGTAATTGGGAAAAATAGTTCAGATGGGAACAATTAGCTTTCGATATTCCCTACTATTTCACCCCTTGGTTTAAATGTGCATGTCAGAGCAGACATTGTCCATCCCTCTAATGTCCATTAATTGACAGAAAAACTGGCTTGCGTAGTTGCAGAGGCAGAGTGCTCAGACTCCAGAGCGCTCCTTTCTCTGGAGATGAAAGAATTGAAAATCAAATGTGAATCTTCCAAATAAGAATGCAGTGTATTATCACTCAGTTATTAGGGAAGAAAAGTACTCTTCCGAATGCCCAACATCAAGGTCTAATTCCTAGACCTACCACAGTAATGAAAGTAATGAAAGACCTACCCGAGTAATGAAAGTCACTGACAAAGCCACTTAATCTCCGCATGCCTCAGTATCCAAAGTCACACAAGTAAGTCTCAAGGCTAGAGAGGACTCAAGTTAGACTACGGCTCATGCTACAATAAATAATAATAAATTTGACATCAAACCTGCAGCCTGATTTTCTGAGACTGTGGCAGGAGTTCCGGGTGAATGTACACTGAAAATCAAGCCATTGCTTCAGGTTGTAAACAGACACTGAGGACAGGTACTTCGGGAATAGTTACGTGAAGGTTTTGTGCTACGCCTCTGGTAGCGCGCCCTAACGACTAGCCTAGACGGTGACTTTTCTGGTCTGTCCCTAGTTGTTTCGGGAGGCCTATGTGTGGCCTTGATTTGCTCACCACATCTTACCACACCAGACTCCACATGGCCACTTTCACCTCCACTGTGAATCCCCGTACGTCCAGTTTTATGATATCCATCATTTTGGGAGAGGGAGCTCTTGACTGAGCTCTTCAGCGATACCAGTGTCATTCTCAGCCCGTTGGGAGCCTGTGGGAACATCTCATCACGTAAATGCTCCATCACATGTGTTGCAGACTGGAAGTACCCATGTTTGTAGAGCAACAGGACAACTGGGATCTCTGATGACCCACATCAAACACTGGTGTCCTTACGTCAGCAGCCCAGAATTGATTGTGGGGCTTTTGCAGCTCTAGCAAATGCTGTCAGCAACTCCAGAAATGACATACTATTTGTGAGAGTTGTTTAAAAACCCCCAAACCAACAATGCATTTTATAATGCTGCACTGGTGGTGCACAGCTTCTTTTATATTCGATTTGTGGTGGCAAGAGGCTTAGTAACATGTTGCCTACAGTTACAACCCAGAATAGACTTGCCATTTTCTCACAAGTCCTTTTCTGGAAAAGAAATCACCATGTGGGACGTTATGTATGGAAGTGAAAGAATCTATAATGTATTATGTATGCAATTTTTTGTGTATAAGGATATGTATGAAATATTCGCTTCACATTTCTGTTGCCTGAGGGCTGGCAACATGACAGATGCAATTCAAGGGAAAAAAAAGATCAAAAATAGGACTATGTTGTAGTATTTTGGTTGGTGGTTTGTGTTAATTTTCTTGGTCTTAAGCAGCGCACCGGACTCCCAGGGTACTACCAAAGCCCTGCTTTTCGTAGCAGTTTGAATCTCATTTTTCAGCAAGTTATTACAGAAACAGCCAAATCGTCTGACAGGAGCCACAGCAGCAAAGAGTTAATGCTTCCCCTCCAGTCTTAATTCACCCCATTGTGTTGGGGATTGCAGGGATGGACATGATCACACAGGGAAGTGCTGCAAAGTGCAATCTCTCTAGACACAATGGGGTTGAGTTAAAGGACAGGAGCCACTTAACTCTGAATTTCCTTGCTTTCATCCAAACACTGCTACTTTAACAGCATGTTTTTGCAGTTTTGTTTCTTCCGGTTTTATTTTAAAATGTAGAAAAAGTCAGATGCTCGTCTGATGCACAGCAAAATTGTTCCATGCCTTCATTTCCAGGCTGAACTGGGTTTCTATATGAAAAAAAATTGTATACCAGGAAAAAAAAAAGGAAAAGGAATCAAAAAGGAAGCTGCATTTAGAAACCTTGCCTTTTGCATGTCAGATTGGGCCCAAAGTCAGACAAAGGAAACAGGGTGGTTCTAGATTTACGTTCACATTAATGAAAGCTGATTTACATGTTAGTAACTTGCGAGGATTTTCTTTTCTCCGTGTTTTAATTTCTTTCCTTATCCCTCAGCACCGATCTTTAGATGCTATAAAGATTGGTGTTAACAGCCCTCCCAGGATGGGCAGATAACAGTTTCTCTCTCAGTGGCTGTCAGATTACAGTGAAAATGGCTTTTGTGTGAACAACACTGGCATGTCACATACGAAGTGAACACCCATACAGAATACTCTCTCAGAACAGGCCAAATCATTCTTTGCTTCCATATCTATCCTTTAAGGTCTGGGCAGATGGCCTCAGGACACACAACTGCTAATAAATTGTAGAGCATACGGAAATACCTCTTATGTTAACAGTGATATATGCAACACTTATGTTAAACAGCAATAGCCCATAGCAAATTATTTTCTTATGCATGTAGTCCAAGCTACGTCCTGCCCCTACACAGATATCCACAGGAATAAGTCNTGGCCTCAGGACACACAACTGCTAATAAATTGTAGAGCATATGGAAATACCTCTTATGTTAACAGTGATATATGCAACACTTATGTTAAACAGCAATAGCCCATAGCAAATTATTTTCTTATGCATGTAGTCCAAGCTACGTCCTGCCCCTACACAGATATCCACAGGAATAAGTCAGCACCTATACGCACTTGGGGCTGTACAGAAATACGCTCCAACCTGCCTCAAGCACTGCCTGCACCAGTGGACAGACTTTGTTTTCTGCACAAAGTGTGTGCCGCCTCCATACAGGAAACTCCAACCAGAACTCCCAGCCTCCCTGTGACTCCCCCAAGGTGTGCATCTATGCAGTTTCTTAACTTACAGTTACCCCTTAGGGACATAATTTAGCCCTCTGTAATGGTGGACGGCTTGAAGGAACACCTGTTCTAATTATTAATTACATAATAAATGTCAATTCAGTAATATAATACAAGCACTGATTTATGCTATGAATTGGCATCTGCATTTCATAAATTGTTTCATTTTAATGGGCTTTAATTGCTACATTTCTGAAAGTTATACAGTGCAAAAACGGCTGGACTGGATTCAAAATATGTTGGCATGCATGCAATTACTGAAAATGGGGAAAAAACCCAGAGCAAATATTTAATTTAGTATTTGCAGCACTGTAGTGTTATCAGCCTGCACAAATGCTATAATTGTCATCCGTGAAAAGACCAAAGTAAAGTGCTATGGAAAGAGAAAATACATCTCACGTGTCACGGCCTAATCCATCACTCACTGCATTCACACGTAATCTTTACTCAGCTGCAGTCAATAGTGTTAGCTATCAAACAGGGGTGACAGGGCTGAATGGAAGTGATAAAAAATGAAAACCTTTTAATAAGAATTTTTTAGTCCCAGGGTCTGATCCTGTCAGTGTTCTCTACCAGGCATGCCGCTTACTCCTGTGAGCAACCGACTTCGCTCTCCTTACGCCCTCTTGGAAGTGCTGGCAACACGACTCTGCGCTTAACAAAACTCAAACATGACAAAACCGAGAAGAGCGGCCTTAATGGATCTGCCTATCACACACCCGCAGCCAAGCCTCGCGCAGCTATTCTTCACTGCCCAGAAACATCCCAAGCCCAGCAGCGAGCGTTTACTTTCCTAACAGTTATGCCAGGAGGACTGTGAGGACACGTCTACCTGGAGGTATGCCCGGCATGTTTCCTACCGAGTCGGCGTGCCTGCTGCAGAGGGTGACGCTCGTGGGGTGGTGGCACTGCTCTGTCCCACCTAAAGCTCTTCCCTGGTGCACAGCAATGTTGCACCACACAAAGGATTCAGGTCTGGTTGGAAGACTTACTTTTCAAGTAATTTATCATAACTGCTAAAAAGAAACACTTCAGTATCAAAGTGGAAATCATCTAAGGTTTACAGTTTGTTTTGCTGACATTTTGGAGGGTGAGAGTCCCAAGGACATGCCCATCTGAAGCCCTTCCCACGGATGCTACTCCACCCTCACCTCTACCTGCAGCATGGATTGCTGTGCCCCCCTGATACACTGCTGTCCCCATGGTGGGGTCTGCTCTAATCAGAGCTCTGAGTTAAATATAACCTCTCTCTTTTTCTTCAAGGTGTGTTTTTAACTGGAACATGTTAACGATTCAGATTACAGGACAACCCCTCTGCCAAATGACTGGCACGGCTGAGCCAGGGGTCAACGCTGAGGTGGGAGCAGAGAGAGGCAGGCAGGGTTGGTCAAGCATCATTGTCTCAGAGTGATGCTATCACAGTTTCCTTAAAGACTTCGTGGTAGGATACAGCAACGAGAATAACCTCAGAAATGTTTATCTCATTGGGTTTTAAAATCTCATCCTTTCTTCCCTCTACCCTTGTGGAGGAGGAAAATTCTTCCATGTCACAAACAGAGGAGGAGAAGGAGGCTCTGAGAAGATGTAACCTCACTGATCTTGGTGTTTAATCTCCCTAGGGTCCTTTTGCCTCGGTGGACACAGCAGCTCCTCCCCGCGGTTAAGTCGCAACAGCCTGTCAACACCTGGGTCAGATTCACAGGAGCTTTTCTCCCTGCTGTTTTGGGGCTAACGGGCAGCCTCCACGCAGCAGCCTGTTCGGACAACAAACACATTGAATTAAAATGATTAAAATACCAGCGTACACGGGGAGAAAAACTATGGAAGTTTTCCTCAGAAGAGGGGAATCACTTCTTGTGAGATATATTTTAAGAGCATCCACAGGAGTATTTTTTGAAAGCCATATGCTACTTGTTCACATGCATGTGACAGAACTCATGTATGAGGAGTGATACAGAACACAAACGTAGGTGTTGCACATTTCGTATCTGCATATGTTCGTAGTCTATTCCCGAGTTCTGTTTCTGAAAAACTTCATTACACATATGCCATTTTCAGGTTCAGTATTTGATTACCTTTGGCTTAAGAAAAATGCATTAAATTTATGATTAACATGTTCAAAAAGATGTGGGATCTCAAACATTTTTATTGGCAGAATTACAGTAGTCGCTTTTATAAGAAAATGATGTCAAAATAGGCCTATATCTTCACGATGATTCAGTTTGACTTTGTAGGAGTTGGGGCATCACCGGATTAGAACACCATAAAACAGCACAAACTCACCCACTTCCGTCTCCCTTGCACTTCCTTTCCCTGCTCAGCACAACTCCGTAAATCCAGGAAACTGCGGTTTGTCTGCAAGTTGATAGCATTTACTTTTCCTAATTGGCCAAAAAGTTGACCCTCATCCTACAAGGACTAAGGCAGAGTATGAGTCATTTATATGATGTAAATGAGAGTTACTGAAACTCCAAATATATTTATATCAAGCTCAGGGGAATGTAAGCTATTAGTCGTTGCCTCCTACTCTTCTGCCATGGCTCTGACACCGTGGTTTCTCTCTGGTGCCTCAAACCCATGTACCAAACAAGACGGTCACTGTGAAAGTCGGATCTTGAAGCAGGAGAAAAACGTCAGTGCTTGCTGAGCAGCCAAAGAGAAGGTCTCCTGGCCACAGCCCCGCACCCAGCCGGACCCACACTGTACGATCTCGGCCATACAGGCAACCCTTGATGCTGGGCCACAGCAGCAGCTCCTGCGCTCCTCTGCTGCTGCTCTCAAAGTAAAGACAATCAAAGGACTTCACAGAATCACAGACTTGCATTAGAAAAGTTATTGACAGGATGAAAAAGTGCTTCAGCCAAGTGTCTTTCGGTTGCTCCGGATATAACCAGGACAATGGCAGGCAATGAGCAGATAAGGAGGTGACTGCCATGAGAGGACTAATTTTTTCTTAATTCATTACTTCCTCAGGTGTAGCTATTTTAGACCACACTTAGACCATAATTATTGCAACCATCTAGTTATAGATTTCAGCTTCTAGATTGCCAACCCCCAGAAAAGTTTAATGAGCTACAGAAGGAAATAAACTCCTTGCTTTCCCACTGGCAAAGCAAAGAAACAGAAGGCAGACAAATCAAGTCGTTTGCTATTCTGATTTTTTTCCCCTCCCTGTTACTTTATGAAAGTCACTGTCGTTTTTGAAAGGCCTGGGAGCCTTCACTCTGTGACCATGTTACAAGCATTAGAAACACCCACTCACTCGCTATCACACAAGATGGTTTCAGCCATTGCCCCAGAGCCCTGTAACACAAACACGAGCAGCTCTGGAATTATACTACTTCTTAGCACATGAGGATAGAATCCAGTCTTCCAGAAGCAGTTCTCCTTAAACTTGCATAAAAATTTGAAGAAAACTTTAATCTTCCACGGGAAGTTTCTCACGGTACTTTGCAAGACCTTCCTCTACCTCTGGTCAAAGGCACAGTACTCCCAACTCTATGGAAAACATTTAACATCTATTTGAATACTGCATCAGACAGATGGAAAGACCAGATAAATTACTCTTATAATCATAAATAGAATAATAATGTCATTGTACTAAGGACAATGGTTTAAAATAAACAACGTAATTTTTCAGATGAAAGATTATTTCCTCTTAATTGATAATACTGATAAATTACATAATGACATCCTCTGTTCCCTACAGAGAAACCACAAGTAGCTTCTGTCTGGTGAAAAACAATGCAAAAAAAGTTTAAAGGCAGCTGCTGAATGTAACACACGGTAAGTAACACACCACTTTAAACTGGAAAGAAAAAAAATGTTTGGAACAACTTGTAGAAACAAAAATAAGGAGTAGTCTTTCATGCCAATACAGATGTGAATCAGAAAGAGAAAAGCTGATACGAGCAGTTCATCAGGAAAAAAGAGAGAACCAAACAGAACAAGTTTTTAAACACTTTTTCACTCTTCTCCTTTTTGCCGGTCAAGAATTACACCCAAGAACAACCTTAATACAAGTATTACTCATCTGTTTTCTTCCATGTGTTTATAATTTTACGGTATGCTTCCTAGATCAGTTAAACCGGCATTACTCATACAAGGAACGGCTCTGGATGGCAAGGGAACTCCATCACAAATCTGTTCCTGTGATGTTCATTTAATTCTAATAGGAAAGGCAAGAGGAAAAGCCTGTCTGGCAGATTTATTGATTACATTTCACCAATGACCAGCAAGAGGCAAGCACTCTGAAAATCCCCAAAGGTGATCATTAGCACTGAGTAACTGTCACTAGACATTAGCACCATCAGCAGACTGGAACTAAAAGAAAGCGTGATGCTTTAAACATGAGGCCCAAGAGGGACTGCCTGTAGTCCAAAGAAAAAGTGGAACATCTTACGTCATGGCACCTGTGTTTGAGTCAACTGAAATGCTTTTTATTTATATATATATTTTTTAATATATATATTTATATATCTATTCATGCATATACAGATAGACTTACAAAATTGGTCTAGCACAGTCAAATTGGGCAGGGCTACCTACTATAAAACATAAAATTAATGTGTCAAGCTAATTTCGCGGTCCACTTGCCTGGAGCTGCTTAGGACCAAATTAAACTTGGTCCTAATCAGCCTGAGTGCTTTGCAGGT
Source organism: Steatornis caripensis (assembly GCA_013398225.1). Classification (NCBI taxonomy): domain Eukaryota; kingdom Metazoa; phylum Chordata; class Aves; order Caprimulgiformes; family Steatornithidae; genus Steatornis; species Steatornis caripensis. The sequence goes on from VZSC01002524.1 coordinate 651,554, forward strand.
AATACTGAAATCCATGGGATATGCTTATTACTGTAAAAGCACGTGTACATTATCTACACGAGCAGTGTAAGAACAGATTTACCAGAATAATTTGCGGTTTCACACTTTCTAATGCATTGCTAGCTCATCTATTTTTGGTGGATTTTTGTTTGAAGTCTCATCCTTCCACCGCACAGAGGAACCAGACATCAAATGTGGTTTTTTATTTTCCATACTTGAATCTGATCTTCTGATCCTTGGCTTGGCTGAAGGAGCACTTTCTGTATCTGATGTGATGAATTTAGATACTACAGGAAGAGAAAGTAGATGAAGGATTTTGCCACTTCCCATTAGCTCCTGGCTATATCCCCCCTTTTTTTATCACATCCTGTGATTCCCATATGTGTGCCTTTATTCCATGGGAAACAGCAGGAACAATACCCTTTGTACTGCTGGCAGACAGCTGCTTCTGATATAGACACATCACTGCCTTTTGTGTACTCGAAGCATTGCCTCAGCCAGGAAAAAGAGACTATTTGAATTCCACCCTCTTGGTCAGTCTACACTCCTTGCAAGCCCTCGCTCGGAACACAATATCCCAACAGAGAAAGTTATTTCTTGCAGTGCCCTAGCACCAGCCCCTTTCATCAAGGGGGCACACTGACAAAAGCACGATGCTGTAAAAGGTCTTTCCTCTCCCAGTGGTACCTGGCAGTCACAGCAGCAAACAGACAAGGTGGGAATGGGCTCTGGGAACACACATTCACCAAAAGCATCTTAAAGCCTTGCTTTGTGATTCTGCGTGAACAAGAACTTTATTACCCTACACAGAGGCTTGTCCACAGTATGTAATCCAAACAGTGAGCATTAAAGGTGAGAATTTCATGAACTTGAGAGACTGATGTCTTATGAAGCATGATTCAGCATGTAAATTAAAACTTGAAATTAGATGTGTAGCCCATAAATACGTATCTTCCAGAGGACAAGGTCTAAAGCAGCAAAAGGAAGATGAGCTCCCTCACAGCTTTCCAGTGGTACTTTGGGGAGACACAGGTTCTCCAGTGCAACGAAGAAAGAAAACCGGCCGTGTAGTTTCCGCATGCAGCATGGGACACTGGGCGCCAGGGGATGAGGACTGCATCTCTTCACCGAGGTCACACAAGCCACTTCAGAGCCCTCTGTCTCCTTTGCCCCACTTCCTGCCTTTTTTTGTCCTACTTTCATCAAAACAGTCAATCTGTTCAGATTTATTAGCACATCCATGGTTCAAGTTAGGCTCACGTGCCAGGGCTACACTGCATAGCTGGCAGCAGAGCTCTACTAGTCCCTGGCTGCTGGGGGCTACCAGGCATTGCTGAGACCTCATTGTCTAAGACATTCCTGTGAACACTCAGTCTAGCCATGGGACATCTGGGGAACCTCTGCTATCTCCTGCCTATCTACATTTCCCAAAGACCAACGTCTTTGGTGGAGGAGCAGTGAGGCTTGTTAATATGAAGGCATTGGGACACAGCTCTCACGGTCAGCAAGCCTGGTCATCCTTGACCTGGATGACAAGTTCCGGATGAGAGACTTCTCCTGCCTGAGTGTACACTCTCGCGATCTCTCTGGTAAACTGTATGCGTGGTTTATACATCATACAAAAGCGTGTTAGAAAACAATTCTTTAAAACCAAGATAATAATGAAGACAAACGTAGGTTCACTAAAATACAGTGATTTATACTGGGGATGGATGCAGCTCCGCAAAGAGCAGCTCAGTTGTCTTGGGCTGGTTTACATTCTATTTTCCACTTCCAATTTGTATTTCTAAGCTTCCATCCCTAGAGAGATGCATAAGAGGCAGCTTTACAGAATGCTTACTTTTATGCCAGAACCTGTATTTTCATCTTCAGAACCTATTAATTTTGTATCTCTTGCAATGAGTTAAGGTTTGAAAAAAGGACCACTGGTTGCAAAAAAAAGTTATCTCCATTTGATCATCTTTTATTTTGGTATGCATCTGACAGCATCGCCTCTCAGCATTCAGGTGATGTTCTTAAACTGTGACATTTTCACTCTCTTTAAGAAACATATTCTGTCTGAATAATGAACTCATGCTTATAATTGCTGTTGCCCTAAAGAAAAAAAAGTAACTTTGCAACACTTTGCCAAGTCTTATCCCTGTATTTCCACACTGCGCTAAGATATTGGCAATTATTATTTAAGTCAAAAGGGAAAACCAAAATAATTTACATCATCCATCACAGCTCCCTTGCATGAATAAATTACAAGACACCATGGCAAATCAATTGTGGGGAAAGGAACAATCTGCATCAAACACTGTATTTGTGTGTATAATCTTTTTAATATTTTCTGACCTTGTATATCAAAACAGCAGATTGAATTCTGTGAACTTCAAGTAATACAAAGCTGTTTATCCCAAAGTCCCATGGGGAACCTCTCATCTAATCAGTTAAACTCAGGACACAGCCATAGCAATAAAGAGAACAGACCTAACTCAGCACAAATTCAAAATTTGTTTGCCATCCAACTTGATTTGCGTAGACAGTAAGGTCTTAATGCAAGAATCGTCTCCTAAGGGTGTATGTATGACACTGTAGGCAAGAGAATCTGGTTGCTGACTGTAGCAGCTAATACTGCAGTAGTTGGCTTAAGAATTTGTCAGCAGACGCCACGAGACCCTTGCTTTCTTTAGGAAAGAATTAAGCAGCCCCTCTGCTCTTCCCTTTCAGAATTTTTTTTTCCTTATTGTCAGTCTTGGCTAAAAGTGCAAGGAGTGGTTGTCCCGTTGGCTTCTTGGTTTTGGAGGCAGCAGATGCTTCAGGGCAGGAGGGAATGGGATGGGGGAGAGGACGTGAATGAACTTGTTACCTTCAAAACAATAAAAAGCAAGTACTGAGTCTAAATTCACCAAAGGAAAAGCATTTCCCATTTGTGGGGAACACCAATACAATGAATATACATGTGAATCTGAATTACTCTATTTCACTTTAGGGCTTTCAGAAAAGGTTGTGATGCAAAAGCCTCCACAACAGTGGTCCTTCCACTGTGCAGAAAGTTTGTGCGCCAAACAGCCTTGTTCTACTGCATAAGCACAAGCTGCGTGCATCTACCCTCTGCAAATGTGTCATTCTCTAGGATGCAGATCTCGGAAGGCACAACTTCAGCAGGACTCTTGGCTGTCTTTCCTAAGGCATGCAGCGCATGTCTGTCCCCCTGCTGAACAATCACTCGGTATCTTCTAACATTTACATATCCACTCTTATTCTTTCCCACAGTTAAATCCTCTTTTATAATCCCCTGCTTCAGGGTCACAGCTCTGTAGAGACTGGTATTAAGGGGAATCAAGCAGGCAGACTGAAAGGAAAATAGACCTCAGAGTTCATTTTGATAGGTGCTGCATATATCCATGGCCAATCTGTGCTTCAGAAGGTTCCTGAGCGAACTACAACAAATGGAGACCTAAAAGACAGATGATCTACTCCTGTTTCACAGATGGAGGACTGGAGCACTGTAAGTGGTAACTGCGGAGTGACTTGCTCAAAATCATAAAGGAACTCCTGAGCACGTAAACATTTGAATTCAGATCGCTCACATTCCTGGCAGAATATTTTGGTTTAGGGCTTTGGTGGATTTCCAGGGGTAGAAGGAAATCTGATTTTTCCTTCTCTCCCGGGGAAAAAAAAAAAGGATGGATAAATCTCATGAGGTCTCCGCAACAGACACAGAATTGCCTATTGTGGAAAGATTCACAGTATTAGCAATTGTTCAGAAATTACTAGCTGTTTTTGATCTAGTGTCTTTACTGTTTCTGTAAGTATGTATACATGCGTGTGTCTGTTGAATGCACGTTATAAATGTTATGCCCCTGTCTCAACCCCTGCTCTATTTTCCTTCCTCTCGTATGAACTAAGTGTCCTAAATTTAATTTTCCCCCTTACAAATTGGCTGCCCTTTCATGTCAGGAGAGAAAACGCCCACTCAGCATAGCCTGAAAGGAACCTGTCTGTGGTTGGGAGGGAAAAGTGGAGGTGCCGCTTTAACTAACTAAATTAAATACAACTAGAGCTCCAAGCAGCTGGCAGGTTTGATTTGGATGTAGGATGCTGTGAGATAGTGATAAGTGAGCGCTTAGGACCAAAGGGAATTAAAAGGCTGTACTTCGGTTTAATGGAGTCACTCTCTTTCTGTGTCGCATCCATTAAGGACACTGTGCTAGCATGCGGCGGTGCCTGCACCACTTAAGCTGCAAAAGGCCAGCTTCAAATAAGGCTGAGCTTTGGGCTCCGAAGGACACAAGCGCATAGCTTTTGAGGGGAGCAGAAGGGGGTCCTCGCCGTGCTGTGCTTAGCCTCCTCGCAGCCTTGTGAAGGAAGGGATGGCTTCTGCCGGACCAGAGGTGACGATCCTGCTCTGGACCACGTGGGAAATATCTGCCAAAGAGCCCAAGAGGTGGTTCAGAGAGTGCCAGAAAAATCATGTTACCCTGAATGAGAAATTTGTCTGTCTGTCTCTATTAAAGAATTCCTTAAACGTTGTAATGAAAAGCATTACAGAAAACAGTTTATTCTCCCTTTTTTTCAGTTTGTTTAGAAGTGCATTAGTCAGCAGTTTGTGTGTACTCAGTATTCCTTTGCTCTCTTCTGGTATTCGTATTTCTCTTGTTCGTGTAAGCCCTTCCCTGAGGAACAATGAAGATGGGAAAACATTTTTGAAGATTATGATTCAACTGTAAAACCTTACCATTTGTCAGTGTCACCAACAGGCAGGTGTAACGCCTGAAAGTGTCTTTCAACTCTGCTTTCTAGAAGGGCTAAAAATGTAAATGAAACTTTGATTTCATAATTAGTACAATATATTTGACACTTGTCTGCCTCTGGTAACAAGGGGAACCTTCGATACATTCACAAAATAGCATGAAACCTTCTGGAGGAAGATGTTGCAGAAGCAAAAACTGTGACTGGGTGCTGTGATATACTATGTTTCAAACCCTCTACCCAGCAAGGGACCTCTGCAGACAGAACAGATTAAATATTGAACTTTAAAGCTTTTTATTCCTTTTCTTATAAAAATATTACATTTTTCTCTATGGAGAGAACTTAAATTGTAAGTGCCGGAGCATGGAAATATTGGTCGCTAGATGCTGACAGTGTTTACTATCATAAGAAATTCCCTTGAATGTCACAATTCCTAACCAGTATTAGTTAGAAGACTGAACATTAGACTAATTATCATGACAATGAGTTTGACAACCCCTATTTCCAACAAGTAGTCATTACAGAGTCCTTGGTCTTCTGCACAATTCAAAGTTAATCTTTAATTTTTGTTCTTTTGTGTATATATGCCAATCTAACTATGTGGTAAAACAACTCAAGAACATGTAAATATATTTGTTTCCTCATGCACAGAAATGCATATTTATGAATAATTTTCTGTAAAATGCGTGCTGAGGAAAAAGGGGAGATTGTTTTGAATAAGATTTATTAGTTTTGTATAGAGAAAAAGAAGTATTGGTTTAAGGATAAGTGCCACATAATTTGAATGATTATTGATTTGAAAAGGAGAAGCATCAAGTCACATGAGATTGTACATAGAGTACAGGAAAAACTAAGAGAGAGTCACAGTAAAGCAAAGCAAAGAGAGAAAAGCAAAGCAAAGCAAAGCAAAGAGAAGAAAAGCAAAGCAAAGCAAAGCAAAGCAAAGAAAAGCAAAGAAAAGAAAAGAAAAGGAAAAGCAAAGAACAGAAAAAAGAAAAGAAAATGGAAAAAAGGAAAAGGAAAAGGAAAAGGAAAAGAAAAGAAAAGGGAAAAGAAAAGAAAAAAGAAAAGAAAATTGAAAAAAAGGAAAAGAAAAGGAAAAGGAAAAAAAAAAGAAAAGAAAAAAAAAGAGAAAAAAAAAAAAAGAAAATATCCCTCCAAAGATGATGACTCTCCAACCAAATTCAGTCCTCTTCTCCACCTTTAATTTATTTTATCTGATAGTTTTTCATTTGTCCTCTCTTGGAGGTGAGGTCACTACTACTCTGCATTACAACAGCAGTCAGAAACCTCAACTGTGATCAAAATCCCATTGTGTCAAAAACTATTGTGGAAAGGGACACTTTCACCAAAAATGTCTTCAAAAATGTCAGCTGTGTGACTAGGAATCAAATGCCTTAGTTAGTAACCTGCCTAAGCAAACAGTGCAAACAAACAGACTGCATTTATGCAATTAGAGACTGCAATTATGCAGTGAAAGCTATGATTTCAGCAAAACTCCTGCTTGCTTTAAATTGCCAGGATTATTCCCACTCCTGCACTATAATGGTAAAGATGAGAGAGAAAAGTAATGGGAAGGTGTGATTGTTATCACTTTGGATGCAATTATTTTAGTATATAAGAAAGATTGTTGTGTATCAGTATAGCTTTTTTGGTTTTGTGAGGCAAAGGCTCTTTAAAAGGTGCATTGGCAGCATGCGCTGTGTGGAAAAGACCTGTCTTAAAGGAGTTTCTATACATCAGTTCTAGAAAAAGGTCTTTTAGACATTTTATCTGTTGCACCTAGACATCAAGATATTTCTGGCTGGTTATGTCATACTGTGCTCTAAACCAATGAAATGATAGTGATTGGAGTTAAGTATTTCACTGTAGATCTATATTACAAACGGGAAGACGTGAATGGCTGTCTGACGTTTCCTAGCTCATCAGGCTTTTTAGATGGCCATTATTTTCCCAACCAAACTCCCATTAGAAGTGTCAAGACTTGCCAAGATGGAAAACATGCAATTTCGCTCTACTTTCTGTAATCATGACAAAATAAATTTCCAATGAACCTATACTGGAAGGGGAAAACAAAAGGAGACGAACCTGACATTTTCATCCAGAAGCTATTCTGAAAACCTGGATACAACATCCTGACACATACAACTAAACTCTGCCTTCAAAATAAGTCATTTTGGCTCTGACTAATTTAGTAAGAGCCAGTGGTATTCAGAACACATCCAAACCCACTCATGTCTTTTGAAGCCCGATTTCAATATCTAGGAACTCAAATTAAGGTAGAGGAATTTGAAAATCTTGGTGTTAAGAGGGAAGTCAACAAAAATTTGAGAACTGACACAGCAAAGGATGTTTTCTAGAAGGCTGGAAATGGATATGCATGTCTAGGTGCCTTTAGGTATCAAATCTGACCACTGCCGCTGTGGGTACAGCTCTGACAGTGAATTTTTTGCTGACCTAGCTGTAATTTAAGGAAACTGTTCACTCCTGCCCTCTCCCGCACGTTGCCAACCCTTTGCCAGAGCAGAAGGGAGCAGGTGCTGGTATCTTCACCATCCCAACTCACAAGGCAGTGCTTCAGCTCAGCCTGGGACAGGATCTCTGGGGACAGAGGCCAGCCTGTGACGGCAGCGGCTGGAGGCCAGGCATAGCCAATGCAACACCATGACCATCTGCCACTGAGTCATAGAAGCCCGTAACACTTCTTTTACAATGCAATTAAGGCCCTTGAAACAAAGACTATAGGGAGCGGGTCCTTAGAAGAACACTGTAGTATATATTCTGGTGCCTAGGGGTATGGCTTTGGAAGGGAAACATTTCCCACAGTACTCACGAGGTGATGCACTCATGTCTCTTCCCCTGGAGCACCATATCCATTCAGTGCTTTAAAAGGTTGCCTTCTTCTCTCAGAGGATCTGGCCTATGATGCTCAGCTGCCACATTTCTGGTTTCACAGCAACACTGAAGGGATCCTCAGGGAGCTACCACAGACTGTCTTTAGGTTTGTAATTAGGTTTGTATAGTTGCTTTGTCTGGTTACTTGTGTTTTATTTAGCTTACGAGGTATGAACCCTGACCTATTCTACAAGAATCTCTGTAATTATTTCCTTTTTTAAAAGCCAAATACCATCCCACTGTAGCCCTACATGACAACCAGCAGCACTCCTCCTCTACACATTTTCTCAGAGCTCCCACAGCAACACAGATGTGCAGAGAAGAATGACGAACGAACGGAATTAATATAGCGCAGAAAGTAAAATTCAGTTAATAAAGCAATATCCAGGTACAGTCCACTGCAAACCAAACCTTGTTTTCCATAAGAAACAGAACTGTAATTTTCCAAACACACCTCAGCAAATACAATACCTTCCTTACATTGGATTAAACATGATCACAGTAAAAGCAAGTGAATGTAGTTAGACTTGAAGTAGCAATTCTCTTTCTGGCGGCGTTTCTCCTCGCTTCTGCAGAATTACGCACCGTTCTTTTTGGATAGTGCAAATGTTCCACTGAATCTCGTTTCTAACTGAGTTCTAAATACGCTCGTAAGACAATAATAGATTTTTTTCACCGTGTCCGAATATAGTATCTGTGCAAATCCAACCGAACTGCCAGATACTGGTTCACTTTCCTGTACATTATTGTCATATGGAATTATACATCAGATGAAAACATATGCTGACTTCTGGCTAAGTACTGAAAGATCTTATAAGCAATTTTTTGTGGTGTTGAGCAGGCATTCAGCTACCAGAAGTAGTTTTATAATACACAGCAATATGTAGTATATTTTATTTCATTTGGTCATGCTGGAACTGTTTCACTTCCTCCATTCACTAGGGTTTTCTGGTGGCACCTTTAAAACCAATTATTATCTATCATTACTGCCTGCAAGGAATAGCCATACATTTTCTCACTATACAAATAATCAGCAGTAACAATGCAATATCAAGCTGCTGCCTTTTTAATGAGCTGAGAAACATAACCATTAATTTATTGTAGCTTCTCACGTCACAATAAAAATACATCCATTTTTATTTTAATGAAGTCAAAACCACTTAAATTACTCTACCTGTAAAACACACTAATAAGCATTTGATTGCATTAATTAACATCACCTGTTATTTCAATGCTCTTGATGAACTACAGACCATGAAAGTCAGCACAGTTTTATAATTCTTAAAAATTATTTTAGAAAATATAAAATCGTAACATTCCAATCGGAGAATTACTGTCGGTTTCCTGTAGCTTAATTATACCAATGATAAAATATCCAGAAATGCCCAAGGAGATAAAGAATATGAAGGCTGAAATTCTTAAAAGTTTAGAGGTGTCCAAGTTTTACAATTTAGATGTCAAATACTTAATGCCAAATTTTAAAAGGCACTTTGGTGTCTAAAGGTGCACACCATTGAGCTGCGTCATTTTCAGTTATGCCCATTTAGCTCAAGATACGTTGAGCACGCAGTTTTGGAAACATCTTTAAGCCATCTGTGTCTTCGGTACTCTATATTTAGTACGCTAACAGCATTATGCTTTGAAATGAAAACCCTAATGCACTGTTTCCATCCTTTTTCCTCTCCCTTTGCTTCCAACTGCTTTTTTATATTTTCACACTACCCATACCAGTCCTCTGCATGGTCACGTAGGGATGCCCTTAACTGTCCAGCAGTGTCCTACCAGCAGAACGGGCAACATAATGCCCACCTGGAGGGCTGTAGCTCAGCTTGGCTATGAAATAGCACACCGTCACCAGGACACTGCCAGTTTTACATATGTCTATTAGCAGGCACACAGATGTTGAGGGCATTTTCTCAGCGGAAACAAAACGCTTGGAGGTCAGGTGCAAGCGAAGGGCCCTGACCCGCACGTGCTGTGGCAAGCAGTCGAGGCAGCAGAGACCATCCTTCCTTCCAAGCCTTCCCTCCTGCTGCCTCCCAGCATGGCAGTGGGAGGGAATATGCACAGCTCAGAGAAGTCTAAATTTGAACAGCTGAGTTCGAATGAGAGCTTTTTACCTCCTCAGGACTGCTTTATAAAAGCAACTATTTGTCTTTTTTTGTCAAAGATGAGCAAACCAGCAGTGGAAAACACCAAAAAATATTTCAAATTAAAACCAATACTTAACTAATTTTATATAAAATTTTACCCTCTGGTTTTTCATTCTGAGACAATTGCTTTTTTATCAGAGATTTACGGACCCCTGAGAAGAAAAGTATGCAGCAATTCTGACACCGTAGCATTATTCCTAAGTTATTGACCTTATTGTATCAACCCTAGTGAGAATGCTGCTTTATATTTTAAGACTCTTCTGTTAATTCCTGATTATGGTCCAACTTTTCTTTCTATATATTGGCTGTAAATAAAATGGAAAGTATGTTTGGAATCTGAAGTCCATGTATACTTACTTAACCCAACCAAATCAAAAATACTTGCCTTAGCAGTCTAATAGCCTCTTACAGAAACATGCCACATTTCATTTACATGATGAAGAGATGGGAAAATGGATTAAGTAGCAGCTGATCACCTTGGAATACACAGAAAATAATGGAGCCTGGTGACACCTTGAACCCTTTAGGTGCAAGGGAACTGCCTCAGTGCCTCTACTGTCTGCGCAGGGGATTCTCTTGAACAGCACACTGTCGCAGTGTTCATAGTTTCCAACCCACAAAAGTTCATACAGGCCTCAGCAGACTGGACTAATATCACTCCCAGGAGGGGTTTTACTCACGAAGTCCCACCTACGCTCCAAGCCAGCCAGCCAGATGCCACAAAGCAGTATTAGTGCAGGACCCCTACTTCTATCTTCCAGACTCTCATTAATATTTTTCTAGATCCACTACATAAATCTCATTTTGGAGAAATAATCATGAGTAAATTTATGCACACAATAGGGTAACTCCTACCTTAGCTGCCATTCTAAATCAAATGACTCATTTTTTCTCTTTTACTCTCTCAGTCACTGTGACCACACAGCCCTGGTGGGACACAGGAGCATGACGTAACCCTCTGAAACATCTGCATTTTCTTCTGTACAGCGCCCTGTACAGCAGTGTCACTACTGATCCCAAACCAGCCTTTTCCCTCTGGGACGGCACGAGTCCCATTGCTATGCATTCACAGGGGAAGGGCAAGTTGCCCTGAACTGGCCATAATTTTCGTTCTACTGGTGCCCAAGCTGGAGGGATGTCTCACCTGAGTTCTGAAAACTCCTGGGTGGCCTTTCTTGTCTCCCCTTTTAGACAATTTTACCACATGAAAGCTCATTTGGCTCAAACAGATGAGTCCAAAAATTTCTGCCGCTCTGGGGAGTGTAAGTACTTCCACGCATGAGAGGCAAAAAAGCAGCTGATGTGTGAGGTGACATTCAAAGCAAGATCATTGCACTGCTGCCTCTGCAGAACAGAATTATTATTTTCTGCTGCTGTTCTCTGCGTGTGAGTCAAGGCCGCAAGCCAGGCTGGTGTCTGCAGCAATGAAACAGAAAGAAGCACAAACGTGTTTTCATGCCTTATAGCTGAATTCTGCAAGGCATAGCACATCTTTTTGGAGGTCGTGAGCCTCCCCAGCTCGGTCAGATCAAACACCTTCCGGGTTTGCACCCCTAAGGAGAAAACACACTTTTTTTACAATATAAATGTCAAAGAGCTACAGCCTGTTAAAATGTGTTACTGCCTTCTGGGTAATTTTACACTGACTTTAATTACGCTCCATCTTCATTTGAAAGGTTGATTAGCATACAGTTCAGTCGAAGCCACGTTGCCTGCCCAGCTGTATGCAGACCCACGTGGGGAAAGATTTCAGAGACGTGCCAGAGAGACCGCAAATACTGAACTACACTGGGAGTATCTCACATCTGTACAAATGTAGTACCCAGAAGAAGAACTAACAGCCTCTTCTGCTCTTTCAGACCCTGGGATGTCTTGACTAACGTAGATGCTAGAAATACCGCTGTGACTTAAACGTATGCAATTAAGCCAAATTTCTCATTCCTGTTCCTTTAGGAAAGATAAGAGAGTTATACCAACAGAACTATTTCAGACATAATGAAGACTAACGCTGGAATTTAAAAGTTGTAGTCCATACATGAAAGCACACTAGAAAGTAAAATATTCAACAATTTGCCATTCAGGTTTTAGTTTTCTTACGCCAAGGTAGGGGACATTTTCGTTCATTAATACCAAACAAACATTTGTTTCACCTGACTTTATTCGCACATAGTGCAACACTGAAGCAGACTACAACTCTAGATCACTTTCAATCAAACCAGCTTCTCAGTGTTTATGTTTCTAACGTTAAAGCCAGAATATGCCAGGATTACTGAACAAGGATTATGAGCAAAACAAAGTAATAGATTTCCCCCTTGCTGTGACACACAACTTTTTTAGACATCATGCACTAGGAGAAGCATGATGTCCATGTAGTTTCTTCTTCTTCACTACAGAATACACTTGGGTCATATTTTGTATTTTTGGTAACATGTTTTTACACTGTTGCTCATTCTTTGCTGGTCTGCAGCTCCAGACATCCTAGTCTCACTACCTGATGCCTTTTGCATGTGTTACACACTAGTTCTGTGTTCTCTGAGCTATCCCTAAAACCAGTTTTTTCCATCTCCACATCTGCATTTCTTTAAGTGACCACTGCTGAGCTGTCTATCGCCATGGGGTCCCCAGTGCCTGCCTGTGCCCTGTCTCTTATCACGACCCCATGCCTGCATGCCTCTGTGCCCATTCTGCATCTCCCTCTCTCAAGGTCTCTGATATAATACCAAGTCTGCATTTCTCTGCATGACATTACTATGTTAGAGCCAAAAATATCTTATTCTATACAGCCTAACCGCTTGTTACTGCTATCTATATAAAGCTATGGTTGGTTGTACCACACAAAGATAAAGAAAAGTAAATCAAATTAGCCATAGCCACCTCGTCAATTAGAGATTTTGCTGTCACAGCTAAACCAGGGAAAACAAAGCTGCAGGCATATCAGGAGTTCAGACAGAGCAAACTTAGCAAGCCTCAGTCCTGAGGCCTTACAAACTCAGTAGAGAGCCTATGGCCTGTTAGTAGCAATGGCAATACCCCTTACAGGTCTACATGGATAGTGTCATGAGGCTGAGTGCAAAAGTGTGCACTTTTGCAGAGTGCAAAAGATGGCGTGTCCGGTTAAAATTGCAAAGCTGTGAACTGAGAACAGGGCAATACCATGGGGAGATCTGATCCTATACACCTTTGTCACATCTACATCTCCGAGTTGAGGCAAAGGCATTTTTCCCTTAAGTTAATTATTTACTAAAGGTGTCTCAGGCTCTTTAAACTATCCTGTCTGCAATCTCTTTGGGAGAGGTGGACCCTGATGAGGTGTTTGCTTTGAGAGCTTTAAGCATAAGCAGGTTCTGATCAGGTGGGATGTGCTTTTTCAGTTTATACAGCGTTGATGTTTTCCTATGACTTTTAGCTATAGGGGGATGTTTTATTTTTTCTTAAGAAGCAGTATTTTTTTCTTAAGTGCATACAGTGTTTAAAGAGTGAGCAACTGGCAGCTAGTCAGTGTTAGAAGAAAGACTGAAGCTGAAGTACCTTCAGCCACTCAGCATTTTGAGTTACTCAGGCAAATACAAATCCCCTTGGTAAAAGTATTTTTTCAACATACAAGTTATGACAGCACGAAAATTTAACATGTGATCTTAACTTTACCCCTACGTGAATGTCTAGTATTATCAAACTGTAATATTACATGTATCCTTACTAAAATAAGCTAACATTTGAAAATTACTTCCAGTGTAGGCCTTGGATGTTTTGGAGTCCACCACAATTTAGGATCTAGGTGGGTCCTAAAAATGCAAGCTGATCTTCCCCTTTCGTGCCATCAGCAGTCCTCTCCTCTACCCCAACCTGCATCACTCTTGACTGCACTTTGAGTCCTCAAGCCATGACTTGGACCCTGGCTTCCTCACCCTCCTGTCCCCCATCACACCGCCGTCACACTCATCCCCAAGCTCCTGCCTCTCACGGTTGGTGCCACATGCCCCAAACCGGGGGCACAGGTCTTGGCTTCGTCTCTGCTTTAGAGCAACAGACATGGGGCAGGGGTTACCCCTCAGCACTGTATCTGGTGCCTCTTTGGGCACCCCTTTACCTTCAGAGGAGAGTTCACCCTGCCTAGAGATATGATCAGGTAAGCTGGGTACATGGCCAGGTACCACACGATAATCTGATGGTCAGGAAACTGGCCTGGATGGACTGCAGAGGCCTGCAGGGTCCCAAACAATCCCTGATTTTTTTGTCTAAGGCTGGCCTCGTCTATATACTCTATTTACAAAAGATAACCAGAATCTATGAATCTTGTGCATAGTAACTGCAAATTAAACAGCACTGCACAATTTATTACAAACACAACACAGCAGAATAACAAGACAAATATATTATCTGTGCACTCTCATATTGCCTGCTTATCTTGGTCCTATCAGTGTAGTCGTCTAAGCCCTTACATCAGCATCAGTACGAACAGCAGAGTCCCTAGTGGATCATCAGTGATGTTTCATTAACGGCAGCTTACTTCTCAACAACAAAATACGCTCATTAGAGGTGAACTCTGATGGGAGAAAAGAAACTTTTAACTTTTGTTCCAGTCCATAAGCATCCATAACCTCAACAATGAGTCCAGAAAACAATCCTGCCGTGACTAAACCAAGTGCAAAACATAACTGCCAAAGCGATCTCCAGTGATATCTGAGAAGACCAGGACCTGTCTGCACCACCTGTGTGTCAGCATTTTTTTTCTCTTTACACCTTACAAATTTGAAAATAAACTTAGAACATGTGTAGGGCATCAGACCTGGCAGTGCTGTTTCTCCAGTTAGCTGTGAGTCAGGGTGGCATGGAGAATGCTGGTGCTCCAACTACAACCCACCCAGGCAAACTACTCTATAGGAATGGGAACCCTTGCAGTAAAGCAAACATCTGCACATGATGGATGATGTGAAGTCTCAGGTCCTTCCACTTCACAGACACTACTGAAATGCCATCAGTCACTCAGCGGTTTTCAGTCATGATATCGAAGACATATTTTAGTAAAATTTACCAGAAACACTTTGCATCCTGAATTATCAGATCTCTGCCTTTCAGTGCTTATGATATTGTCACATTTTTCGCTGAATTGCTTTGGAAAGGGCAAATACAAACAGTCCTGGAAATGAAATGAAATGAAATCGTGCTGGCTTATGTTTTTGCAGTAACTTCTAGCAATCTTATGAAAGAATTAACGGTCAAAACTTACATTTCTAGGTGGTTAACACAGTAACTAGCAAATAATTTTCAGTTAGACTGATGTCCTAGACCCTCATTCAGGCAGGAAGAAAGGCTGGATTTCAGGCTTTTTTTGGAAGGACTAAAAACAACCTAAGCAGTTCTTCATTTTTTGTGGGGTTCAGAAAAAGAGGGCTTTTCATGACAAAACCAGAACAAAACGGAAGCTCTGAGCAAGGTGAGTTTTGGAAAACCTCTTTTTGGTATGTTCTGCAGACAGGACAAGCACAGACAGAGAAGACACAAGGGCGAGGATTTTGTGCTGACAACCCGTAAAGCCAGGCTGCCTCGTGCTTCAGGCAGGACAGGCAGCTTGAGATCCTGCCGAGAAGCTGGGCATTCCCAGGGGAGAGTATGTTTTTCTCATTTAAAGAGGTGAAGTTTGTCCTCATATCTAAGCAGCACAGCAACAGCTGTGATGAGGCCCAGCAGGTATAAAATGTCCTAATTTTAATAAGGTAGTTGTGTTCAGAACTAAATCTCCAAACAATGTAAATCAAGGCAACACAATGGGCTTTCACGTACCTATACCAGTTGGGGTCACCAGCTGGGTATGTGTCTCATTCCTTTTATAACCCCCATGACATTTTGGCCATGAGAGGTAAATCCAAACGTGTAATCCTGATCCTACTCAGGACAACAGCAAAGCACTCGAAGTCCAACAGAGTCCAAGTCTCCACACAGAACTTGCAGCTTTCAACAAAACCCTTGAGCCCTCCCTTCTCAAGGCAAAACAGCTAGTGCTTATGGCCTGTTTTTCCGTAACTAATCCACGTTTCAAGGCAGGGTACCGACCCATGAAATTCAGAACATGTGTCTCTACCTCATCTTCCAAACACACACTGGCTCCCACCACTGAACAGTATCAATGAGTCTCGGAGAAACAAACACTGTGAAAGCAGCAGAGTGGAGCCGCTTTGAGCCAGCTCCACCAACCATTCCTAATGACTTCAAACTGCTTCTGCACGTTGCCCTGTCTGATGGACATGCTGTTTGCCTATTTGGTTAAGACAGGCAGTTCCTTTGCCTGTTCTTCCAGGGGATGAGGTACAGATGTATGGGTATGCCTCATACCAGCAACAAAACTCTCCTGCGGAGGGTCAGTGCACAGGTGCACATTTTGAGAGCCCTCTAAAGCCAGGAAGCCTAGACAAACTGCCAGCTACTCACAGTGCTGATTTTGGGACCAATAAATACCATTACTTTTCTAAATCAGATCCTCCCATACAAAAAGTCATGTCATACCTAACGGTACCGGCACTGAGCAGTCACTGGAGTCGCTTGGCTATTGTTGTGGTCTAAGGAATTAATATGAAACTCTTCCTGTTCCCTGGGACGGAAATGCCAATTCATAGCCACAAAGCACTAATAGAAAAGGAAATGAGTGCAAATGCAATAGTATACATTTCAATCTGACGTCATTATGAATGTCTCTGGCTGTAGGTTGTGTTTTAAAACTTCGTAATTACCACCCTGTAAAGACAAAGCAATACACACGGAGAGCTTTAAAGTTTGTTCTGCTGCACTTTTACCAGTTCTTTACTACATATTCTGGATTATATCATTACATAAATTTCTTAGACTGAACTAAAACATAGGGTTTTTTAAGATTAAACGTGATATCATATTTTCTTGAAAGCTGTCATCTTAAAAATACAGTGGTGTTTCAATTTAGATGAGATATATTGAAAGAAAGGAGGAACCTTGTGCTCAATTTTAATATGTTTTTCAAGGTCCACTGATGTTTGCTGTATTTGTTTTTAGCTGGTAAGGAAAATGAGATAGAAAAAGAAAGTTGAGTTGGGTGAACGGTTCATAAAATTACTTTGAACTTGGCTAAACAGAAATTTTATGCATCCTAAGCCTCATTTTTCTACTGAATGTTCAAGTCTGACTTTCAGCTACACTACTCCTCTTTGCTTTTTCCTATGTCACTCTAAAAATACTATTACCCCTTGTGTGATTAAAGGGAGTAGTATGTTTCCTTAATAAATCTTTTTTTTCCTTTCACATTCTGTAAAGGAAAGTCAACAGAGCTACACTGATGTGAAAGCAGCATGAGAGAGATCAGGTTTAGTTACCTTTTGGTGACTAGGATTATAACTGAAAATAACAATAGGGATGGTCACTGATGGCAAGGAGAGCACTGATAATGTCAGCCGTGTTCCTCCTCATGCACACGGAGCAATGCCTGATAGTTTCCAAAGGAGCTACACTCTCCCAGCACTCCATTCCCCTAAAAGTTCAGGAGTCTTTTCCCACTACAACTCACCATCTTTTTATATTGTTTTTTAACAAAGTACTGCCACAAACAATATGAGCTGGCAGTTCGATTACAGAAACCCCAAGAAAGGTGGTGAGCAGACTGCCTGTGGAGATCACCCACGCGAGTAATCCCTGCAGATCAGCACGGACGTGTATCTGTCTGCAGCTGTTTGGTAGATAACAGTTCATTTTCCAGAACTGTTTATGGCTCCTTTTATTAGATCTAACATTCACTAGTTTCATTTAAGACGTTTACCAAACATATACAATCCCTGAAACATTTCCATTCTAGGAATTACAATTGCCCTGTCAGACTTCGTCAGGAAGCTGACATCTGTGTGAAAATCTAAGTGATACCTCTTTTATAAGTGTCTCGCCAGAGAGAGCAGACAAAAATGCTTACACTCATTATTTTTAAACTGAGGGAAATGAGAAAACATTATCGGGTGAAAGAAGAGCACCAAAATTAGGCAGAAGATTAATCCATAATAAGGGTAGCTCTCCAGGTATTAAAGCAAAACTTACATAAATGGAAGGAAAGATGGCTCAGAAATATTTTGCTCTTATCCAAATGCATGAGAGGATTGTTTTGATGCTTATGAAGGAAATTGTTTCAAAGATATGGTGAAAGACAAGTAATAATCTACTACTGCTTGTAAAACTATGGCAAGTTCTCCTACTATCCGGCAGGCTCTGGACAAAGATGTGGTATCGGATAAAGTAGTTTATGAAAGCATGAAGGACGTGGAGGCATGGGGCAGAATGCACATCAAAATTACGGTGCTGTTTTCTTCCAGTGTTGATTGGTCTTGCCGGTAATTTCTAAAATAATTTTGAAAATCTAAAATACTGCCAGTGACAGGGGACTACACGAAACAAAGCCGAGGATGCAAATCAGAGCCTTTGGCAGCTCACTTGACACCTCAGCCTTGCTTTGGACAGCCTGAGGACAAACGTTCGTGATGACGGTGACCAGCCCAAGAGAGTGCGCTGCTCTTCCCAGGGGATGACAGCCCCAGTCCCAGGGACCAGCTTCCCACGGTGTTCAACTCCAGCTGATTTGGCTGAGACAGTTGACTGAGATGAGACTGTACATAAAGGATGCCTCAAAACACAGACTTTACCTTTCAGGGGTAACTTGACACTCTTGATATTGTGGTATTAAATGAAGAGCACTCAAATTTAGTGGAAGGGAAGCATTCCAGAGTTTCCAGTGGTGTTTGTTAAAAAACAAAGAATCTGCGTTTGGATGGAATCCTGAGGCTGGGAGTACAGCTATTTACTAAACCTTCTCTGATGAGATTTTTATCCTAACTAGTTTGCAAGTTTTCCATCAAAGAACATCTGCTAAGGGCAGCATACAGCATTCATGGCACGATCAGGGAGACTGACAAGCACATCGGTTATTCATCACTGACAGAGCAGTGACAGCTCCAGTCCTACAGTCTAACCATATTTCCGAAAGGAAGCAGGTGGATATGAAACAGCAAAGAGCATGAAAGTGAATCCTGGGAGAAATCACATGGACTGACTGTCCAGCCCTTGAGCTATCAAGTTGCCCAGGATAATAACATGGCAATGGTTCTGCAAAAAGGACTTGAGCCAACTTTAAACAACGATGGATAAGTCCACCTGCTCACTCTCCAAGAGATTCCCTCCACATATGCAACCTGCCAGAAGATTTAATAAACTAGAAGTAAAACTGTCTCATAGCTATGGTATTGGTTAAAGCACCAAGTCAGTCTGGCCCTTTGCTGTCATCAGCAAACAGTAAGAAACAAAAGAAATGTTACGTGATTGTACAGGCCCTTCAGGTTAGCATTCTCACTCTCCAAAACCCTTAGGAAAACACATTCATCTGACACGCAAGCAGTCAACACTTCACATTAGGTACCTATCTAAAAAACGTTTTTAGTCAAAGGTGATTGCTGCCCTCTTTGCTACTGGTAAAATGTCACGAGCATGCCTGCTCCCAGAAAGCGACGAGCTCGCATGTGTGAGAGAATGAGGGGAGAAAGAGAGAGAAATCTGGAGAAGATCAGGCAACTTCCTTTGTACTCATTAACTGAGGGAGATGCATTCTCCCCTGGGAGGAGACGAGGAATATTACTGGCAAAATGATAACCTCAGAGGCAGCAAGAAAGTCCCAGTTGTGCGACTAATGCTGAAACTTGGCCAAATAGCCACTTCTTGCCCAAGTAAGTCCGACTCTGCATATCCATGCCCTGAAGTGAAACTGAACTCCACCTGCATTTCTGAGCAGAAAAGCTTGCCTCACTTTTTTTGTATGTGGAATTTTTCCACATATTGGACATTTTCCCAATAGAGTTTGATTATGCAAGTCCTCTCTTTATCAAAAATAAAGAAAATATTAGCTTGAATCTTGCCATGGCTGAAGTCTGTTGACGGTAAGCACAGGGGAAAGTGAATGCTGTACATATTGGCTTCATTCAGATTTGCCTTTATTTCAGTCTGGTCTGTATATGTCCCTTTCTGTATTATGGTACTTCAGAACAGATACACTGAATATTCACTGAATACACACTGGAGCTGGCGTAAGTGACTTCTATGAAGTTGTGCAGCTAATTAGTTGTCAGATCATTTTCTTAGCACAGGGTGAATACTAAAATACACAGTGTGCACAGATTTGAAGTAAACATCTGTAGTTTGCCAGCAGTAAAGCTCTTGACAAAACCACAACGCTTCCTCTTAAACACTAATAACGTTTCACATAAGCTTTTCAGTACCTAGACGGAGAGAAGAGGAATTTCTTTAAATGAAAAGAAAATTATTCTACTTATTAGCTAGCAAGCCTCTGAAAAAATCAATTCTGTCTCTCAAAGTTATGACTTCTCAACACAAAAAGTGAAACCTTTCTAATAATATTGATTGCTATTGTTAACCTGTGAAAGGATAGATTATCTACTCATGCAAATAAGGAGAAAAATAATTTCCAAATTCAAAAGAGTTATACGAAGAAGGATTCCACCCTAATTTAAGAGGTTATTAGGAATATGTCATTTATATGTTTTCTTCAATACTCTTTCTGCAAAGTGAAATCAAGTTATGTGCTACATCGCGGGGACTCCATGACAGCAACTTCTTTGTCAAAAACATCCCAGGGTCTGCTGCGGGGCTTGTACTGTGTGGTATCTTCCTCTGCAACCTGGACAACGAGTCAGAATTGCATCCTTGCAAATGATCCCAAATTAGAATGATGAGCTTGTGCTCCAGCAGGTCAAGGTTGGAGAAACCAGACTTTGTAAAACCTGGAGAATCTTCTGGGGTTCAGTAAGTGAACTGTTCTGCACCAGGCAGGACTACCCACTGGGAAGGCTGAGTCGCAGCCCTGCTGAAGAGGGCCTGGGGTAGTGATAGACATTGAGTTGAATGTAAGCCAACAGTGTGCGCTCACTGCAAACAAAGCAAAATGCATACTGGGCTACCTTAGGAGGAACCTGGCTAGCAGATCAGAATAGTTACTACCCACATCCACTTCGTGCTGGTGAAGCTAAAAATGGAATACTGTGCCCAGGTTTCTGTCCCCCTGTTCAGCAGTTATCCTGAGAAAACAGAGACAGTCAAGCACAAGGCTACACAGATGATCCAGGGCCTAGAGCATGGGACGCTAGACATCTGAGGTTGCTTGCTCTGGGGAAGGGAAGGCTAAGGGGTGACCTAGTAGTAGCCTACGACTACCTGAAGAGGATTTACCAAGGTCACAGAGCCAAATTCTTCTTGACAGAACAAGGCTGTGGAAGCACTATCCTTGACTAAACATATCCATGCCAACCTAATCCAGTGTTGGCCACAGGTCTGTTTTGTCTAGGAGGTTGGACTGGAGACCTCAAGAGGTTTGTTTCAACCACCATTTTGGAAATGTTATGATTTCCCAATGTATACCCTAATATAATAATTTTCTAATACATACAGAAGAACGCTGAAGTGAGAACCCTCTACCATAGTCAGATGCAGCTTCGTCGTTAAGGTAGTTAATTCAGTTGACTGACACAACATTTTTATTTTGGAATGGTTAAACATGATTTACTATGACACATCAACATTGCTCAATGAAAAAAATTCAGAATATTTTCCTCACATATTTTAGACCATTATTTAAAAAAGTCTTACATAAAGCATTCACAAGACATTTTGAAATAAGCAAATTCTTTTCAGAAGCTCAGTTCAGTTGCACTGAGTATTTCCCAAATCTCTTCCAATTTATGGCAAAGAAAGATAATGACAGGAATTTTAACAGCTCTAGCGTGAAGCCCAGTGAAACTAAGTGGTTTCAGCTGATACATTCAAACATGAAAAATCAATTCCAAAAATGTGAACATTCACAATTGAAAGAAAACTTAGAAGAATAGCTGCTAATGGGGACCACCAGGTTTTCACGTGATTAATTAATTTTAAGCAAAAATTACTCAGGAATTATTAAATGCAAACATCAGAAATGTTCTTCTTTCCCTGTTACACGACATATACCCATCCTATTGTCCTTGCCTCCTTGCTCCTGAATTCTCAGCGCTCTGTCATATGGAGAACTCCAAAGAGTACTACTTTCGTTGATACTTACACGAAATTAAGAACTTCATTGACTACTTAGCTGCATCTTTCCTACTTTAAACTTGGATTCCCTGAAACATATTTAGATTTTTTAAAAAGTCAGACAAATTGCAATTTCAGACAAATTTTTTACTTAACCATGAAATAAAATTATTTGGTTACATTAAAGTAATTTTGGTTGGAGGCCAGAATAATGCAGCAACCAATTTCAATATGACTTTGCTATACTGCTCAGATCATCAAACTAGGGAAAAAAGTAACATTTTGTGAGGTATGTGACAAATTATTCTGCTGATTAAATGAATATGAATGGAGAATACTCAATATTCAGGTAAAACCTAAAAAAACAGAGTTTGCAAATTTTCTATAAATTTAAATGCTGAATGTTGAAAAATACATCTTATATGCTTACAGGAGCACCACTTCGCTGCAACTCAAACTTGATTGTCTTCCATATGTAAACTCATATCTCTTCCATAAATTAATATGCAATGAGAGCAATGAGCTTTCCTAGCAGGGCAGGAGGGTATTTCAGGTTACCTCAACTAGTGGTTCATTGTGCTTTGCTCCTTTGACTAAAACTCTACCACGTGCATTCCTGTCAGCCAGAATTTTTGTTAAGACTGACATTACAGACATGAAATTCAGTCAGTCCTTTTTGGAAACAAATAAATTGTGCTGATGTGATGGAAGACACAAGCCAGGGTAGTGATTGATGCAGTACGGCACAGTTCTTGTAGGAGCCTTTGCACAGTGAAAATGAATGATAATCTCAGAAAAAGGATCTTTTAGTATGGGTCTCAGTGGTCAATTGAAAGCTTTCAGGGTCAACATAGTTCCTCTCTTCTTTCTACAGGGAAGCTCCACGCACTACTCATGCCATTTCCACTGCTGAGAAGACTACCTTGTCTTGCGCTTTCTGAGTGCAAAGCCCTCACCGCTGTGTTAGGGGTTAAATCAATGGCAGTGCTCCCAAGGACTTTGATAAGGCAGAAAAGAACAATTTTGATTCCAGTGCTTCAGCGTCTGTCTGAACACATACAGGGTGGCAATTGTCTAGCTCTGCCCTGACAGGTGGATAATTTAAATGGATTATTAAATGGATTATTCAATCCATCTAACCAATTAAACTAGCAAACCCCAAGAACAAAATCTTAAATTACTAATCCAGTAGAGTTACTCACACAATGGCAAAGAGCTTTGGAGAAGTACCAAGAACAAGCTAAAATCATGAGACTGTAAACCCCGCAAGAAGACAAGCTTGTGAGTTATCCCAACTGGTACAATTCCTGCAGTGCTGCTAGATGCGGGATCACGAAAAACCCAAGTGATGGATCTGTGATGAAGAAAAGACTTTCAGTCTTTGCCAATGAGGGAGCAGAGAGCAAGACGAGGGAGACAAATGCGAGTTCCGTCACTGAGTAACAAGTAACTCAGTTCATGGAGCAGAACTGGGATAGGCTCCAAAGGGACATGCTTGCCAGGCCCGTTAGCAGGAGTGGGGATGTTAAAGTTGGTTCCAGAGAGAAGAGATAAAATAGAACAGCAAAAAGAGAGGCAAAATAAATAATTTAGCTCAGTGGCAAAAAGATTTTTTTAATGTCACATTTCCAATCTCTGAACTATTTTGGCAATGCCTTCTTTGGCTTATTTGTCACTTGTCAGATAGAGAAGAACTTATCTCCATGGCAACACATTATATTAAATGTAGGAAGCAGACTCTATCTACCTATCTATCTCAGCATCGAAGCTTATTAAAGCTCATTAAATAGTAACCTACAGTAAGAGAGGAATAGGGACCTGTACTGGAGCATTTGTTCTAGGAAAATAAAACACACTAGTAGATACCAACTAAAAATGGAATTGTTAGGGATATTGAAAACAGTATCCAAACAGTTTTTTAAATAGGATCAGCTTTCTAGGCAGGGGAAGATCTGCAGGTCTGATCAGTACTCTAAAAGTAGTGTGCAATGTAGAGAAATTAGATGCTGAGACACTTTGTGTCATTGAGGAGGTAGAATAGGAGGAGCAGTACAGGGCGAGTTTTCTGAAACTGGAATCCAGGCAAAGGAGTGAAACACACAGTGAATAAGAAAACAGGTGATCACAAGGACTGGGATTAGCCGCTAAATTCTGCTGGTGGTGGGTGACTGACTCGGACTCAATTAACTATGAGTGGAAGGTATTTAGCACTTACGGGAATGGATCCATAAATCAGCTGAAACCTAGGACAACTGCACCAAGGTAGCTCTAGAAAGAATAGCTCATATACAGTAAACTCAAGAGAGCTCTGAAATCAATGGGCACTGTGTTTTTATGCAATCATACCAATTAGTCTTAAGCTGGACAATTTATATACACTAATCAAGGCAGTTATGCCACACCTTTATTTTTCCTGTTATTCCTGCAGTGGCGCAAAACACTGTCTCTAGCTGAGGAAATGCTTCAGCTGCTGGTCAGTGGGTGATGAGAAACTATGCAGAGCAGCACATGCTCTGCCCTCATCTCGGCAACCGGCCACTGTCAGAGACACAGGACTGAGCTCCATGTACATCTGCTGCGAGCCATAAGGCCACGCTTAGGTTTTTACAATTAAAATAGAATTCATAAATCTCGAAGTGTCTTTTCATTTACAGGACCAATGCTTCTAATGTACATGTCCCCTTTTAACCTACAAAGGAGTATTGCTGGAGTTTTCCTCTGCACTCTACATTAAAAGATCTGTTCAAATGTTACTAAGAAAAGCTACTTGCTGGTAGTTGCATCCCTGAGATTACAGACACTCCTTCTGCTATTGCAAGTGAGTTTTCCTCATTCGGGTGAGTGTCTGCGGCTTGCACTTGGTGAGCCAAAGGCCATCAATTCTTGTGTTGCTGTTGACCCACAGCAGACAGATGTGAGTGGTATGTGCTACAGGAGCTGCTAAATACTTAGACTTCTAGTTTCATTCAACTGGCATTTGGGATAAGGTTAAAACGTGTTCTTAATCTGTCCAAAGTATTTTGCACAATTCTAATAACCAAAAAACATGAAAATTATTTAATAGCTTACTTTGTCTACTTGGCTCATTTTCACATGCTTCATTAATGAAATACCTTTAGGCTTGCTTCCTATCTACAGCAGGCATCAAGAGACAAATGAAAGTACTAAAATGAATGAACAATGGGCTTGTTCAAAAGAGTTCACTCCTCTTAAAAGTAACTAAGCAGGAAAGCAAAGAGAATAAATGGAACAACGGCCTCACAGAAAGTGAATCACACCACATTCTGTTCCTGTACCTTAGAAACTGGTGCTGGACTTCCAGTCACAGGTAAAATTTTATTTTTATTACTCATCTAGACAGTCTCCATTACATCTTCTGGTGGGAAACAGAAAAGAAGTGCAAAGCACAATAGGAACGAGTAGGAGACATACTTGAATGAGTTTTAGTCAGCCAAAAGCCAAGGTGTCCCACTTTGCTATGGGGAGAACAATCTTGGAGACAGCAACCTTGAAGCCCCGGTTACAGTATTATTTCAGGAGTTGCTGAGTTCACTCAAGGCTATGCCGTGCTTCCCCCCTGCTCGTGGCTACCAGCTGCAGCAGCATCTCTGAGACGGGTGCTCCCACGTGTGTTTTTTACCAGCCGCACTGTGATGCTAAAAGATGCAGCTCAAATGAAGCCTCCTCGTTCATTTACTGTCATACAGACACACACTTTAGTGTTTGCGCTTTGTGAGTTCCTCCTGTACAGCGATACCTGTTTGTGAGCTGGGTACCATGCCTTTCAGACTCTGCTACCCAGGACTCACGGTGGCTATAAAAAGGTAGACAGTGTGAACCCATTATGCCAAAATAATTTTCAGGAACGAGGAGAACATTCAGTGCTATAGTGACCACTCCAATTAATAAAAGATTGCAACAGAAAAGCTACTCAACAGATTAAATCAATACTATCTTCAGACTCTTTCAGTCCTCAAACGCAGCCAGCACTACATAATATGTTCCTCTATAGGCACAGCTATATACAGGAAAAATATGACCTCTGTTTCCTTTAAATCAAAATAATCATGCAATGACTTTTTCAAAGCTCAGTCTTATTAGACAGGAGTAACGCAAGAGTCACAGCTACTATATTTTCTGTGTCTGTCTGTAACAGTTTTATGAAATTCATCTGTCTGAACAAGAAAATTTTGACATTGGGGTCTCAGAAATGTAAGTCATTATCAGATGCTACTGTCATCTTTTCAGTATCATTGTAATTTATTTAGGAATCTTTACATGACCACATTAATACTTACAGAAGCCTGCAGACTGGTGGAATAACATTGCTTTTCTCAGCTTTTCATAGGTGCTTCTCTATGGTATAAGCGATGATGATGATAGTCAGAAGACAGTACATCCCTGAAAGATCCTTGCCTAAAGGACAGCGTTTTGATGGAGCAGGGAGGCGAGACAAGACACTTTTTTTCAATTGTCTTCCTTCAGCTTCTAATTTGTTAAAGGAAAAATGCCAATATTCTTCAAAAGTTCCGAGATAATTTTTTCCTATTTCAAAACCAGCTACATGACATTTCAAAGGAGTGCTCTAAAGCTGATAACCTGCAGGAAATGACAGCAGAGAACCAATGAGATGCTTTTTTTTTTTTTAACAATGAGGTGGAATTCACCATTGTCTGGGGATTTATGCAACTGCTCAATCCCATCTCATCAGCCAGACTAATACCTTCTGCTCACTCCCCATCACAGCAGAACAAAAGCTACATTTTCTTAAGCCTGTCCTGAACTGCACAGAGAACAACCAGTTGGTCAGCAGAACAGGGAACAGAGAAAACATACTTGAATCTAATGTACGTGGTGTTACTACAATAATGAGATTCTAATATGACAATAAATTACAAACACACTTACATAATCACAACCACTTTAAAATAATGATAAGTTGCATTCAAAATCAGTAATTACTAAATAGTAATATTTGACTTTCAGAATGACTGTGTCAGCCTATGTACAACGTGCTTCTTTAAGAGCATCATGCTCTTAAAGCTATTATGTATAAACATGGATTCCTTAGAGGATTTAAATCAGAACCCAGACAGACTTTTGTCTAAAAAATATCTGTTTTGTCCTGCTGCTATCTAGCACATATTAACCTGCACAACAGGTGGTGTACAACCCGTACAACTGGTGTAACAGTGAACCCATGTTAGCGTAGACAGACCACTCATGTTTACAAAGAAGGTAACATTACAGGGGTAAGTACTGGCCCAGACTTCTGGGAGGATTCACTAATGGATTTTCGGGGTGAGCTACCGGAATAAATAACTTAGCTATGTTGCAATGTCTAGCTATAAATATCCATGTGACATTCTATGGCAGGTCGATCTGTAAATCTGTAAATAAAATAAAGAGATGTTATACAGTCCAGATTTTTTGTTTTAAATATGTATATGGACAAACTCTCTTTTTTTTCTATAGAGCTTTTATCTCAGTATTTTCCAAAAAATATTTCTTCATTGATGCCAGGACAAAAGTTTGGAATACTTTTCCAGTAACTAAATAAACATTGCAGTGTTTAACAACTAAATAGTTTTATTTACAACCAGTATAATATCTAGAGTTTTTTTCATGAGAAATCATGTGAGTTCGCAATTCTTTTTTTTTTTTTAAAAAGAACCTTTTCCTCAACAATACATTTACACAACTTTAATATAATCCATGAAACACATACACCTTGGGATTTTGGTTTTTTATCTACATTTCCAATTTCATAATTGACTACGGCTCTTACTTTTCCCTGGAATACATCTTCAGGGCAAAAGTCCAAATATTGTCCACAAATACAGATGATAGAATTCAGCCCTCAAAAAATCTGCGTGCTTTTAAAAGTCGTAGGAAAAAACTCTGAGAGTAGTGATATTGCTGTTATACAACAACCGCAATAAAAAACCACCTTACAACCATTAGAAAGACTTTCATAGCATTCTTGAAAGTATCCAGCCACATAAAGAAGGGTTGCTACTTTGACGCATCACCCGTTAATTAATCTCAACAGTTATTTTGAGGAATGGCATGCTGACATTGCCATCAAGCTGACAGAGAGCAGTATGTATCATAAGAACCAAAGAACCATCATGCATGTCAGCACCACGTCTCTAACCCCTCCAAAAAAGGGTAAGTTGATGAGTTTAATGCAAACTGGTGAGTTAATTTCTACAAAGCACTTTCGCTAGTGTCTCAAGAAAAATAACTGCTTTAAATCTCTGTTCACAGAGCAACAAAGTAAAAATACTCCAACACAAAAAGCCACACGAACAGCGCTCCTTGAGATGTGGGAAGAAAACACAAGGCTGAGAAGTCATTCTCAGCCAATACACATCTCTTCAACAACTTTGTCACAGAGGAGAGGTTAAATTGTGCCCTTAAAGGCGTTTGCTCAACATGCCTAGTTCAGGCAGGGCCAGCAGATAATGTCCTGTAGAGTTATTATGGGTAACTCACTGCTGAGCGTTCAGCCTCTCAGTAGTCGTAACCCTGCCAGCCTGCTTCTGCCTCTTGCTCCTTCATTTCACAATTGCCACCATTGGGGCTGGGTGGCTTGGGTCTCCTTCCTGCTGGCGCATAAGGACAAGGGGCTCTGCCTCCCGGAAGGGCAGGACATCACCTTTCATCTTGCACAGTGCTGCCCAATTTGGACCCAAACGGAATGCGAGCAATGACAGGAACATCCACCTCATCACTTTGCCTTGGATGGCGCTCGGTGGCTGGCTGTGCTGCCATCCTCCCACCACGGGGAGGGGAAAGCATGGCAAAGGATTTTACTAACAGTCCTCCCAAAAGGGCCTACAAAAGCAGCACGACCTCTTTCTTTAACAAATGCGTTATACTTCCAGAAAAAAAACCTAGTTTTCTCCAGTCAAACTAGATTAATTCTCCTTTAAAGCTATTTTAGTTTGCTTAAGGCATCTTAAGTACCCTGTATAAACGAATTAGGAATGACAGTTTCTCCAGTAAGGGGATAGGTGACCACGTTCTTTTCTTGTACAGTACATACTTTCTGAGAACAAAGAATAAAAGCCAGCATGTTATCTGTATGCGTGTTATTTAAATGGCTCTCTCCCCTTGCTTTGTGAGAGTTTAACATTCCCAGTGATGTGTGGAGAAAGACATTGAAACATAAAAATGGGACTTCAGATAACATAAAATTACTTCTCAGCAACAAATGCACACATCCGCCAGTCTACAGATCTGCTAAGCAAGGCACAGTGGAATTTTACAAACAAATTTACAGCGTGTCAAAAGCTTGAGCGAGAAAGCAGATTGAGCCATGCTCTGTAATAATTGCACCTGCCTGAGAGTGCTCCACCTCAGCCTGCCTGTGCTGCAGGACATCAACTCCTGCACAGGGATACTAATCTTAACACCTTAAATCAGCCAGATACTTACTTGTTCAACAAAATTTTCCTGCTGCAATCGCTTGCCGTACTCTTGTAATTCTATGACCTTTTTCATGTCTTTGAGAGAGATGCAGCAATTCAACCGAACTTCAGAAGACCTAACAGGGTGGAAACTTTTTCCTAGGTAAATAAGATTTCTGCTTACCTTAAAATATTAAATAAATACTTAGTCTTAATTCCAAATTTATTTAAGTTTGGATTGCACGAGATGAAGCATCCCCCATGTCTCCTCTTCTGATGCACAATAATGTGCATGATGGGCTCTCAGCAAACCTTATCGCATCTACAAGAAGAGCTAACAACATGTCCAGACCCGTGGACTCATAGGCATCCCCCAGCACAGGGGCATGCAAGAAGGAACACACAAGGCAATGACAGGAGAACCGCTGTTGTGTGCCGTGAGGCTGGGACCATGCGAATCAAGTTATCAGGCCGGCTCTGGGCTGGCGAAGAGGGCTGGGGAACAATTTTCAATTTTGCTCCTTTCAAGGCAAGTGAAGGAGAACAGTTTCTGCTAATTGCTAAATAAACTTCTGGGAAGTATTTATGTGCCCAGTCTGAGGTTTACCAGCCTCTGTTCTAATCAAGGGATTTGGATTTCATGTGGCTGATGCTTTAGTTATGGAGTTACTCATTGCAGAAAGCCGTTGCCTTGGTAGCTGGGTGACCCAGGGGGTTAATAAAACGAATTTTCACCCCAGAGATCTGTGGTTCATGCCTGGCTTAACAGACAACAGTAAATGAGTTTGGTGGTCTCAAACTAGCCCACAGACTCACTGTAAAATCCCAGCATCATTTCAAAGGAATTTACTATAGCTGGGATTTTCAACTCATAAGAGAGCTAAGACTGGAATAATAGGGTTATGTTTCAGGGCAGGATGAGAGGCCATTAAGTAATTCTACTATATTATTAAGTAATGTAAGTTTAAATACATGTGCATAAAATGTCTGGAATTAAATTTTAAAAAATAATTTAATTCCATTACGAGTTTAACTTTTGACCAAATAGTTGGAAATAGCAAGGAGAAAGTGGCACAGCCTTTCTCATACTGCGTTGAAGACTGTGTTACTTCACTATGCTTGCAGTGACAGTGTACGGCTCTCTAGGAAGGACAGTATCGCTCGTCGTGGAAATGCAGGGTTTTGGAGTGTCTGAAGAAGCTGTTTTTAGAGTTAGTCCCATGAAGATAATTAACTCATCAATACCAAGACATGAGATGGTTTTTGAATATTTATGTCAACAACAATCCTTAAATGCTCCTCTCCTCCACAGGCTAAATATTTAAGACTCACTGTGGACTGTCGCTAAAAGGCAGGCGGCTGCCTTACAGCGTTATCCCACAGAAACACCACCTTCTGAGGGAAATGTGATTCTTAGTCTCAGGTTAGTTAGCTCATTCAGCATTGCGCATCACGTCAGAAGAAAAAAATACAGAAACAGCTGTTCATAGATAATTTTAAGACGTAATCCCAAAGTAATGTCGATACCCTGACATAAACCATGTTTTTGCCTCTTTTGGGGGAAGCACGGCTCAAACACTTCTAATTTGACTTTCTGTTCACCAAAGGGGCAGAAACAAACTTGCAGTTTTTGTTTTGCCTCTGCCCATAGCTCTGGCTAGATCCCAAGCTGATGTAAACCAGCATCATTCTGCTGCGGTCCTTAGTTTCCAGATGAGGATCTGAATCTTTACTTATTGTTTCAGTCAGTGAGAAGTGGAGTCTAGAGCTGTCAGAAGGCTATCACTGGGCAGGTATATCAAGAAACCCAACAGACTGTAGTACATTTTCTCTTCTGTAAAGTATAAACAGCCCACATGTTTATGGATGACAGCGGTACCGGGAAAGGGGCGAGAGGCAGAGATGTGGGGAGCGACAAATAGACTGTAAATTAAAATTAACTGCATCAGAAACTTGAAGGGTGCTGTGTGTAGAAAATATCTTATTGCAGTCAAGCCTGACCCTGTTCCTTGAAAAGCATTTCTCTGATTTGTTCAGGTCACAAGTGGGATGGAAATGAGCCTCCGAACTGCTTCTTCACACATCCGGATTTAATAGACTTTTTTCCACTGATAAAAGACCACTAATGAGTTCATTTTCAAGCTATTAAATTGGCTAGAATAGCTAGTTCTGCTGATGATTGCACAGAGACCTGACGGTCACAGTGGGTTTTGTCTTTGGCTGTTAACCATTTGCTGTCTCAGTCTCTCAATACAAATATTTAAGTAGAAAAGGAAGGGAAACCAAGCACAAGAAACCTTGCCCTGTGCCCACCCCCCCAACCCTTTCTTTGTTCTTCTCTTTCCATTTTGTGACTGTGTGTTTCTCAGATGCCTGTGAACACGAACACTTTCTTCCCAGATAGCTCTTGAATCAGCCATACCTCGCGTGGTCCGAACAATTAGAAGCACATTCACAACGACATTCGAGTTTGGTTCTGAATGAGAGCACAGGTCATATTTTGCTTTGTTCACTAAAATGTTTTACTTCAGAGTATGACAGTTCCTTCCCGGATCTCCCATTCATTTTTTTGCTGGACAGGATTCTGTGCCCTTATGAAATGCATACATGGGATGCCCAGCATTACACAATGCTGCCTAAAATCTTAAGAGAACAGCTTATTTCTCTAGCTGTACAAATGAATGCAATTAAGGAATCACTAGGTGATTTCTCTTTCAGTTTAGATGATACACAACACTTGCGCTATCATGCAGGCTATCAGTCTTTAACAGGCAAACAATTAGCTGCATAACTGCACACTGCTGTACACTCTGCCCTTCTCAGTGCTTGGGGGAGGCAGGGCAGGTTGTTGCTGATACTGTTGACAGCACCCTCTCTTTCCGTTCCCACAATCTTTTAATGCAGTTGCGTAAAATACATTAGAAAAGGATTTGACCTTGACCTTTAACATGCATGGGACTATGGATGTGGCACCATGGAAAATTATTTACATGCTAGCCTTTAAACATGTATCTGTACGCACCATCTGTTCCCCTTTACCTCTGCCTTGCCTTAACTCATCATTGCTTTTAGACAGACACCACCAGAGAGAGACACCCACAACAGCACAAGCCACAGAAAATGTGCTCAGAACTAGACACAGCAAAGAACATGCTTGACATACGTCTGAAATACTGGAAAGTCATATATGCTAGTTATTTAGTAGCAGTTAAGGGTCTGCCTTTGCCCTCTGCCACCTGGCCCAGGGGAAGGGTAAGAAAAAGGAAGGGTAGAGGGGAGGCTGACTTTGGGCACTGCCCTTTCACACCCTCGGTGAGCTGTTTCAGGCACCGTAACTGCAGACTGTATTACAGGTATTAAGGGAAAACACCAAGCTGTTAAGATCAAAGACTGTGCAGCAGTCGTCCTCACCAGTGGCTTTGGAAATCCCAAGTTTTAGGTTTCTTCTCTGTGCTCCACCAAGTCTCTGCCCACACCATGGGTTCTTATCATGTAATGAACGCAGTTCTGGAAGTTTTTCCGCCTTGCTGGGTCCTGCAGTGGGTCTCCCTGCTTATTTTTCTCTGTGCTTACTTTCTAACCTCGTGCCATACTCAATCCTCTCATTTTTCAATTCTCCACAATCTGTTCCTTGGAATCACCCTTAATAAGACAGGGTTTGTAAGAGGCAGGAAAATGCAATGCTAGATTCCTTTTCGTATCATCCAAATTTACAGATTTATGCATTTGTGAATTTTATACTCATTGAATATTTCCTTTCAAGCTTAACTGATATTTTCACAGACAATCAACCTGCCTTTCCAACGATACACCCCATGTTTAACTTTAAAGGGAATACAAAGAAAAGGTACGGTGTCACACAGACTTCCTTTATCCTTTACTGACTTAATGAAGTTAATGTCCCTTTCCTTTTGACGTCCTTTCCCTCCATGACTTCCACACAATTTTTTGACCACTTTTACCATTAGCAGAGTGCAGACATTCCCTGCTTATGAATTACACCTCCTTCCCGACCAAGTTTGACAATCCCTAAAATAAAAAAAAAAAAACCAAACAACATTTCCTGCCATCAAAATAAAGTTCTGGCTTCCAGATCTTCACATTGCTATGTTGGAACAGTGTCTTGGTGTCTCAAGGGTCACCAGAATGGTGTGGCCATGCACCAAACATGCCGTGTGGTTTAAAGCAGCCCCAGGTCACAAGCTGGGAAAGCAGCCTGCACTTGTCTGATGGCTCCAGCTGCTGCATGGGAATGAGGTCCTTCGTTTTCTGCACTCATAAGCAGGTAAAGATCTCGGTTTGCTTTTAATGAGACTTTTCTGGATTAAAGTTTCAGAGAATGGGCTCATTTCTGTTTTATTTTGTAATGTCTCTTTGGTTGAGACTGGTGTCCGTAAGACATTGCAGGACTTTGCTGGGAGGCACTAGAAGTGGGTCCATCATGACATTGCAATTTCAGTCCAATTGTTTTACTGATTGTACTGGGACCGTAACACCGCTAATGCGCAAAACCCCTCCTTGCTGCTTATGTGCCATTCCTGTCCTGCAGTGCCAGTCCAAGGAGAAGAGAAATAGCAGGCACCAAGCAATGGGGAAAGGCAGAGACATCACATAACGTTTCAGGTACTGCGCACAGGTCCATAAGNTGGTTTGCTTTTAATGAGACTTTTCCGGATTAAAGTTTCAGAGAATGGGCTCATTTCTGTTCTATTTTGTAATGTCTCTTTGGTTGAGACTGGTGTCCGTAAGACATTGCAGGACTTTGCTGGGAGGCACTAGAAGTGGGTCCATCATGACATTGCAATTTCAGTCCAATTGTTTTACTGATTGTACTGGGACCGTAACACCGCTAATGCGCAAAACCCCTCCTTGCTGCTTATGTGCCATTCCTGTCCTGCAGTGCCAGTCCAAGGAGAAGAGAAATAGCAGGCACCAAGCAATGGGGAAAGGCAGAGACATCACGTAACGTTTCAGGTACTGCGCACAGGTCCATAAGGAACAGATTCACAGACATCTCTGGAGAGAAACACCAAAACATACGAAAACGGCAAGGTATCCCAACACTTGTATTCACCAGATTTTCTCCCAAAGATGGGTTTATCAAATGTTGACCATACAGTCAGAGCCTAACCAGTAAGTCAGAGTCTACACTTCTTAAAAAGAGGAAATTTTTGAAGCTACGTTCTTTTTGCCTGGCTGCAGCCACACACTGAGTCTATGCACAATATCCCTTGCAAGTGGACTGCAATCAAGCACCTCATCTAGAACGGAGCTGCCACAGCAGCGACGTGTCAGCGTCGCGGGCTGTTTGTTTGGCCGTACAAAACCACTGTGCCTGCAGGGCAGTCACAACCTGGAGCCCTCTGCACGATACCGAGGAAGTATTTTAAATTAGCCTTTTGTCAATTCAAATCTTCACTCAGGGACCTAATTCATTCTGTTAAAAGCATCAGAAGGTGATTTTCCCCTGTCTTAATGGAAAAATGACTTACCTCTTCAAAGATTTCAGTCTAGTCCTGAAGTACCTCTTGTTGGAACAAAGTTGTGCACGTTTAAATTTATCTTCAGGAAAAAAATCTTGTCTTGTAAATGTTTGTAACTGCATCTCAAGAAAATGATTTTTGACGCTCAGTACCTGGTCACCACCAAGATGATGGTAACCTTATTATGAACATGGCAACATGAAGCCACAGAATTTAAATGTAATTATGCTCACGACACCATTTCATGTGTTAAAATTTTGTGACGCCTGTTTTCAAACATCAAGAATCTGCTGGTTGAATCCTATTTTCTATGTGATAACACAAGTTGATAATTAGTTGAAACTGAATTTTAGCTTAGAATAAGCTGGCACAGGAACAACTGCTTTCTTTTCAAAGAAAGGAAAAAAATGCATCTGAATCAAAAGCATTGCTTTTTGGGCTGTATTTAAGAAGTTTCAGTAGGCAAGAAAAAATGATTATTGGAAGAAAAGATGGCTACAAACTGGAGAGCTAAACCAAAAGTGAGTAAAAAAATCAAAACGCAGTACACTCACATTGAGATGCATGAGTATCTCACTGCACGTCCAAAGACTACTTCTGAAGAACCTTTGTCAAACATATTGAAGCACCCACTTAATTCTCTGCAAATGATAATTTTTTAAGTTATGCAGGCTCACTTCACAAAAGCTGTTGCTTCCATGACCTCCTTACTCAACACACAAAGCAGGGCCCCAGCCCATCGCACTTGTAAGCTGACAGATTTATGCTGACATGGAGCAGCGTGGTTTGCTGAGTTGGGGTTTCCTGCTGTGTGAAAGCAGTTATAGGAGAGCGCCCAGATCGCGCTGGAGTAGACAGCAATGTGTGTCTTTTAGGGGTGAGTCCTGAGTACTGCAATGTTTTACGACGAAACCCAGTCATGAGGCAAGCACTATTCAACAGAGCTAAAACATGTTGCTGCTTCACTTATGCTTATGAAAACCACCAATTTGACAAAGTAAGGCTTTTTATCAGAGAACATGTTATAGACAGAGGACAGTACAAGCAATGTTCACGTAAATTACACTGAACGAGCTTTTTAAGTTGACTAATCAAAATGCATTGCAATTCTATATGGACACCTCCAAAGTGAATTAAGCTAAATCCAAAGATCGCTTTGATGTTGAATAAGGGATTTACAACCTAGTTGTAAAAAAACCCCAGTTTAAATGAACATTTTTAGGTAATTTGGATTCAAATTTTGTAGCATATGTTGTATAGGCAAAACACAAAGCCCAGTTCTAGCAGTGCATTGTAGTGATGAAATCTGCAGCAGGTGAGGAAGATTTCTGTCTCCATGACAATATTGCTTAGGTTTTCTGACTAAATACTAAATGGCATTTAGTACCATTTTTAGCAATTAAATGTAAGAGATGCTATTTAAAATAATGGTTAGCATCTGAGTCTCGCCTTATTGTAGAGGTCAAGAAGCGTGGCCAAAGGTTGTAGACTTCAAACTCTGACCACCAAACTGCAGGCAAGGTAAAATTCAAGAAAGAAAAAGGGCAAGGTCAATGAAAGCAATGACCAAGAAAGGTATCATTACCAAAGCAGTGTGGCTATTGCAACTAGCCTCAGCTATTCGGAGACGAACAAAAAGCTGTCATCAGGAAGCCATCAATACACGTCCCACTAACCGTCCTGTCTGGCAGCCCCAATTCCCAGCCGTTGTGTTACAGGTTAATAATTCATCTCCTCTCACCAGTCAGATTGCACGTTGACTATAAGCCAATTCACAAGAACTGCTATTATAAAATCACAAAAACCTCAGGTTAACCTAATGTTTAAGAAGATAGATAGCCCAAGTGCTNAATTCCCATCCGTTGTGTTACAGGTTAATAATTCATCTCCTCTCACCAGTCAGATTGCACGTTGACTATAAGCCAATTCACAAGAACTGCTATTATAAAATCACAAAAACCTCAGGTTAACCTAATGTTTAAGAAGATAGATAGCCCAAGTGCTGATGCAAATTTTTTTCTTTACCTTTTCAAGGTTTCATTGCTCCTTTTTGACACACAGGTGCTGCTGAACAATAACAAAGCTGGATTGTTCCTGATGCACAACAGGGCATGGTTATTTTTAAAAATGAAACACAACAAAACCTCAGAAATTTCATTTGCATGTAATCAGCATCGACTTCTTGCAAATGCAATGCCCACTCAACCAGAAGAAAAATGACTTTTAAAAGCAGATGTTCTTCCTAATTATTGTCGATCCGAGCAAGTTATTAACACTTACGTGCACCCAGGTTTACAGTAATGTAACCTTGTTTGTCTGTCAGCAGATGTCTGATTGAGAACAATATCTTTTGGTTTAGTCCTCAAAACTGGAGTTTAGTAAGAAATAGTTCAAATAATTAGCTATCACTGCTCCTGTGTAATTAGCATGATATACCTTAATGTACAATGCTAATAACCAAGATAAGAATAAAACACAGCCTGCTCTGCTGTTGCAGCATGGAGGAAGGCTACCGTATGAGCAGAACAGTAGTGGTTAAACATGCACAGAGAACGCTGATATATTTGAGTAGTTTATTTCTCCAGGCTTACAAATTTGATTACCGTGAAGTACAAAGCTATTAAAAACATGACCTTTCTATACTGTACAAGTTGGCAAAAAGCCAAATAATAACTTTGTTTGACTTGGGTAGTATGATAGAGTGCCTATTCAGCTGGAAATAAAATGACTTTTCTTTACAGAAAATTATACCTGGAAGACTTAATGTCCATCATGAACATAACACATAGAGAGTCATTAACTCAGACGCATGGTAGCCACTCTCACAGAAGTAATGGGACAATGTTTCTACGTGTAGCAGAAAATGATGTAGAATTCTGTGGCTTGCCTGGCATGGTGGGGAGAAGTGAAGTAAGTACAGGTAATAAGTGATAAGGCAGAAAATAAACAGATTGTATAATTAATACGTCATAACTCCTTGTCCTGAACAAACAGTATTCTTTTTATGCTTTTTNCTTTGCACCATGGTGGGGAGAAGTGAAGTAAGTACAGATAATAAGTGATAAGGCATAAAATAAACAGATTGTATAATTAGTATGTCATAACTCCTTGTCCTGAACAAACAGTATTCTTTTTATGCTTTTTGATACATAAACAAGGGAAATATATTACTCCTGTGTTGATGTTAGACAGACAGACATCAGAGCTGATAAAACCTCTCGTTAATGCCTCCACTAATACCAATGGCAAAACTCACAGTTTTCAGTCCAGTTAGGAGTAAAACCAAAAAGATACACACGAAAGAAAAAATGCCTGGATAGTCCTGCTGTTTTCAGGAGTCTTGCACCGAATTCTAGCTTTAGAAAAAAACCCAAGAAGTCAGAAAATCACAAGTGACAGGAAAGAAAATTATCATTTCAGCTTCCAAGTATCTTCGGTTTCAAAGATGTCTTTTGCTTTAATTAGACTAGAATGACACATGACAAACACCATCCTTGAAAAAAATAAAATAAAATCCTGCATAATTAAAATTTTCCCCTTACTCAAAACATAATGATTAATTATTTTGCTGACTTTCGTTGCGTTTATTTTTTATTTATTTATTTATTTATGGAGGCACGGGGGATTTTTCAAAAGATTATTTTTCTGGGACAATAACATAATATTTTTTGATTTCCCAGCTGCCTAACTAAAACACTCCTGTCTGCTTCACTTACACGCAGAAAATGAACTTGTGGAGACAACCCCTGAAAGTCAACCAAGGAAACATTGTTTCAATCCTCTCCACTGCTTGTTTTTTTATTCTGCCTTTTCATTCACTGTCAAATGGTACATCCCCCACAAACTATTTCCTTTTCTTCACATTTGCAAAAAGACCGTTCTAATCAGAAAGATATTATTAAAAGAAACCCACTGGGATATGCAAGAGTACTGAAAACCCCTGAATACAAGACGATTAAGATATTGGAGTAAGAACTTCCTACTTCTGCGGGAAGTTCAGTACACTTTTTAATTACCACCCATGCTCTGAAGTTTTAGGTCTTGTCTAAAAACTGG
This sequence comes from Steatornis caripensis, assembly GCA_013398225.1. Lineage (NCBI taxonomy): Eukaryota > Metazoa > Chordata > Aves > Caprimulgiformes > Steatornithidae > Steatornis > Steatornis caripensis. The sequence continues at coordinate 690,365 of VZSC01002524.1, forward strand.
ATTTCCAGTGTGTTGCATTCTTCTATTTAGCTGTAGAAATCAGGTGCAAGCAAATCACACTTCTCTTACTTAAGTATTAGGAGAGCAATGTCCATCTATCACTCTCCAAAGCGCTTAGGAGGAATGGCTTAAAAGCGAGATTACAATGAAAAAAATCCCCAGTATTCTTTACAGATAGAGTGAAATATTGTCAATCACATTTCTTGCTTTGTTTTCTTGACTTTTCTTATGAAATACCTTCAGGACACAGGAGTTAACTCAGAAAGTCAGACAAAAGTTGCATATCATGTAATATCCTACTGAAAACAACTGCCCACATCATACGGTCCAGTTCCGAGGAAATTCAGCTGGGGAATAGTCTGGCCGTAGGGGAGTTTCCCTTCCCATTCCCTCGGTTTAATACTGCTTTTTGCCTAAAACGCAGAAACTGATGTCCTTTCCAGGTTAAGAACACTCATGTCCTCAAAATTAATAAAAGCCATATCACTTCATTGGAGGTTTTAACTTTTTGTCTGAAATAATACCAGGTCAGGTATGGAATCCCACTGAGCCTTCATCTTAGGTAGCATTTCACGTCCATATGTTCCATATGCTTACTGTGAACTTTAAAAAGGAGTGGAAGGCAGCAACAAGAACGGGATCTGACTCTGTAGCTGTGTCTCCAACGCCTACTGGCACCAAGGGAGTTTTGAGAGCCCAGCTTCAGGGTCAGTCCCAAAGAACTCTTCCACCCATATCAACAATCTTTATTCACTCTTTTGGCCACGTTATCTTCTAACAAGTATGTGGTGGGTTGACCCTGGCTGGACACCAGGTGCCCACCAAAGCCACTCTATTGCTCCCCTCCTCAGCTGGACACGGGAGAGAAAATAGAACGAAAGGCTCGTGGGTCGAGGTACGGACAGGGAGAGATCACTCAGCAAGTACCATCACGGGCAAAACAGCCTCCACTTGGGGAAATTAGTTTAATTTGTTACCAATCAAATCAGACTAGGATAATGAGAAAATAAAACCAATTCTTAGAAACACCTTCCCCCCATCCCTCCCCTCCTTTCAGGGCTCAACTTCACTCCCAAGTTCTCTCCCTCCTCCCCCCTCAGCGATGCAGGGGGACAGGGAATGGGGATGCAGTCAGTTCACCAAAGATTGTCTCTGCCACTCCTTCCCCCTCAGGCAGGGAGGGCTCCTCACACACTTCCCCTGCTCCAGCGTGGGGTCCCTCCCACGGCAGACAGTCCCTCAGGAACCCCTCTGACGGGAGTCCTTCCCGCGTGGTGCAGTTCTTCACGAACTGCTGCAGCATGGGTCCCTCCCGTGGGGTGCAGCCCTTCAGGAACAGACGGCTCCAACCTGGGTCCCCTGTGGGGTCACAAGCCCTGCCAGCAAACCTGCTCCAGCGTGGGCTCCTCTCTCCACAGGGCCACAGGTCCTGCGAGGAGCCTGCTCCAGCACAGGCTTCCCACGGGGTCACAGCCTCCTTCAGGCATCCACCTGCTCTGGTGTGGGGTCTGCACTGGTCTACAGCTGGAGATCTGCTCCACCGTGGACCTCCATGGGCTGCAAGGGCACAGCCTTCCTCGCCACGGTCTTTACCACGGGCTGCAACGGAATCTCTGCTCTGGCACCTGGAGCACCTCCTCACCCTACTTCTTCACCAGCCTCGGTGTCTGCAGAGCTGTTTCTCTCACGTATTCTCACTCCTCTCTCCCAGCTGCTGTTGTGCAGCAGGTTTTTTTCCCCTATTCTTAACTATGTTATCCCAGAGGCACCACCACCATCACTGATGGGCTCCGCCTGAGCCAGCAGCAGGTTTGTCTTGGACTGGCATTGACTCTGCCAGACACAGGGGAAGCTTCTAGCAGCTTCTCACAGAAGCCACCCCTGTCGTCCCTCTGCTACCAAAACCTTGCCACAAATGCAATACAGAGTTCTGTTGCTGTGTTTTTTCTTGCAAGTCCCTGAAGATGATTTATCAGCAGACTTTCACTGCTGAATTGGTTGGTGACCCACCAGGAGAAGTAAGGTTCAAGCAGTACATTTCACTTCCCACATTCAGTGAAACATTTAAGAGTGTACAGCGTACAAGACTTTTGATCAGCCTGCCACTGGCCATACCTTTCATCAGCCAGATGCTTTGACTACCAGTGGAGTTATTACTTCACATTCAGTTTTGAAGTTAAATGCACAGCAGACAGGTAAGCACTTTTCTTTTGAACACAGAGGAGACACGGGTGGTCTTTCCACCAGGAATTCCTTGAGGACTAGGAATGCATACCTAGCACCATTCAGTTGAAAAACTGCTATTCCCTCCTGTTTCCTCTCTTGAGGATTTGGTGAGACTGTGATTCGTGTTTGAATGGAGTCTGGAGAGAGACAATCCTGAATATCGAGATCCTCTTTACTCAGCCATGAAGAGTTTCAGGTCTGACTGAAAGCGTGCTGCAACATGACAAATTCCTGTGCCCTTTTCCTTGCTCTGAACTCACTTCAGGGTTAAGAGTCTAGTCACTTGTCAAGTGCCAAACAGCTATTAGAGTGGATTGATCAAGTGGAACATGATGGCAGGAACAACAGAGAAGGAAAAGAATGAATGCAATTTTATATGAATTACAAAGCCCCCGGTATGCACACAGTGCTGATCATGGTTGCTTACCCCAAGCGAAGGTGGGCAATGAAAGGTTGTTTTTAGGTTGCGTGAAGGTATCCTGTAACAAAACACTGGCACTTATTTGCCACTTTGAGACTGTGAATATATATTGCCTGTTGTCTGCTGGGAAGATTAGAGGCATGAACTGCTCCTGCTTCTCTATGATACTGCCTTCCTAGGAGAATACCAGCCACTAACTGCATAATAGAGCGATAGTAAACATATTAAGAAATACAAGTCTCAAAGCATTCCTTCTGCTTTCTTCTGCTTATGGCAAAGAGATACTCTTAATACATACATTGTGAAAGATCGAGAGGGGACCTCATCAGTGCTTTATAATAACTGAGTATAAATCCAAAGCTCTACGGGTAGTATCCATGATTAATTGCATTCAGTCGACATTAGACTCTGTCATTATCAGCTACTTGCTGCTCAGCACTTGCTATGCTGTTAATTATTGTTGTGTGGCTCTAAGGGATGTTTTCAAAACACTTCAAATTCTGCTACTGTAATAGCACAGTGAAGAAATCAATAAGCTGCCATTTAGCAGAGGAAGGACAAACAGATACTTTTATTAAGAAGTTTTGAATAATTTTGCTTTATCTGAGACCAGATAAGCTATCACTGATAATAAAGGTGCTTCCAAGACAGCACTGACATTTGGCATCCTATCTAGACTCCACTGAAACTCTTTTTTTTTTTTATCCACCTACACATAAAGCACCTGGCACATAAAGCACCTACCCTCTGGCACATAAGGCAAGCGAGAATATTTAAAGGGTTGCGTTCAGATTCCAAATTTTTTGGAATGGGTATTTTAATCAAATTTAATCAGCATATCCCTCATGAGTTGGAAAAAAGCACTGCCCCATGTTATTTTTTTTATTATTATTATTAAGGAGATGGACACAGTACTAATGATCTTTCCATAAGAAAGAAAGCACTGCTACCAAACTAGAAAAGAAGGGGCTGCCTGCTGATACAAGATCTGCCACTCACTCTGTATTAGGCTAGTACTTCAAAGTTAAGATTAACTTCACCGAAACAGATGCAACGGATTGTTTTCTGCTGATGTTCTTCTGTTTATAATGGTCAGCCTTAAAAGTTTTATCCATGGTGCAGCCATGTGGAAGACATGAAAGACTGCTGTGCAATGTGCAACGATGGTAATGGGCTGCTATGCCCTGCAGTAATCTGTATCAGTAATTATCTCTGATAATTAAAAGTAAGATTAAATTGAAGTAACGGCCCTAATAATGGAAAGAATCTAAACACGAGAGAAGTATTTTTAAAAATCCTTTTACATTTACTTCTACTGAAATTTTCAAGGACGAGATTTTCCTTTAATTCTGATTTGCAGGAAACGTTGAAATATGCTCTCTTCCGATTCAGAATTAAACCAATTTCTGACATGCCAACATTTCTAGAGTTAGGACCTTTATTTAAACTAAGTGGAACAGATCCAATAGTTGAAAGAAATAGACTCCACACTGAAATTGCTGGAGTACATACTTTGGGTGTGGGAGAGCAGGAAGAACCAAAGCTGGAACATGTGCGATGCACAAAATCTGAGTTAGTGGCACTCGCCCATCCTGGGATGCCACCAACAGATCCTTCTGACCACAAGATGTATCCCAGACCAGGGAATCTGTCATGATCAAATTTACAGCCCCACTGGCCTCTCTCCAGAAAAAGGCTTTAGACACTTTCAGTCAGTCTGGATTTCTTGGGTGTGCAGGACTGCACTGGGTACCGTTAGTTACCAGATTACTATCAAAACTGGTGGAACTTCTGTTTCGTTTTTATTCCTTGTGTTTTGATCTGTAAAACTCCAGCCAGTTCCATATGCGAAGAGCTACAACCAGACTTAAAGAGCAAATACTTAAACGTAAATAAAGTGCATAAATGATTGATTTAATGAAAACACAAGAGACCTTGCAAATCAATTCCTGCTATCAACTAATGCTACCATCTAACGAGATGTAGTGACTGAGAGCATCTGCAGACACATCTTTATGCCTACACAATGAGATTACACATACAAGGGATGTCTACCTACATGCAGAGGAGCCTAAAGCAATCCAGAGGCACCAGTTTTACAAGCCCATGTTTGTGGAACAGAGATCTGGGTTACGTGTGTCTGAACCATCAGCAAGACAGTGAAATTGTACGTCGATTATCATCCTGTTGAGAAACGGGAGAACGAGCTAGGGAGAGAATGAGAGCAGAGTGTGCCAGAGGCCAAATGATTAATATATCTTCCCTGTATTAGCATCAACAATGTGCTGCCTCAGAGGAAGACACAGTTAAAGAGTATCCACTAACCTGATACAAAGCTCAAAAAAAATATTAGAATAAATAGGATAAAAAATTACCTTCATATCTTGTAGGAAGGCTTCCTATCCAACATGTTTCCTATTGCTTTGCTGGGTAATTTCAGCCTTACTTTGCACTGCTCGTGAAAAATCAATTACGTGACAGAAAGAGTGAGAGACCTAGGAGGCACCCACCTCGGAGCCCAGCAACACCACTGGCTGGAAACTGATGCCAGACAAGTGCTAATTAGGAATAAAGCACAAATTTGCAACAGTGAGGGTGACTAACCACTGGAAAAAATTATTAAAGGAAGTGGTGGGGTTTCTGTCTTTGTGTCTCTTCCAAGAGATATAGAGGCCTTGCTGGAAAGCATACTCTGGCTAAGCACAAATTACAGACCTCAACAGAGTCAACGAGCTCTAATAGTTCATAATAGACTGGTCAGACTGGACAAAATAATTACCCCTCTGGATTTAATTTTCACGAGTCTGCTAGCACAAGGAAGCTACCAACTCTGCCGGGAAGAAGATGATGACGACAAAAACTCCCTTTCCTGAATTTGAGACTGCCAGCTGCGTTAACATTGTTTAGCAGATTTACCCCCAAACAAATGAGAGAAATGTAAAATCTTATTAAAAGGAGCATTTGCCTTATGCTTAAAGCAAAAAATCTTGTTATCAACATATTTTGTTATTTGCACCTGAATTTCAGCTATGATGGATATTTCTATTTAAGCATCATCTCAGCCACCCGAATTGTAACAGAGCTATTGCAAAATGGGGTGGCCTAAAAGGAGATGGCTGTTGAGTATGCTGTTATTCTATCTCTTTTAGCCCCTATAAATTTGATAAAATATTAATAAAAATGACACATTCACTTTTACTCTCCTACGAAATAAGTGATGAAGAGTTAGTGAAGAAGCTAAGTAGTGTGAAGTATTAGTGATGGACCCTCACATACGCACCTGAGCTTTAGGCAAGTTCTGTCTTGGGAGAGAAATTATGTTTTGGAACAAAACCAAGCCCCAAGTGTTTGACTGTGTTTCCTTCACAGAGATGAACAGTTTTTAAGCAAGACACCAATCATTACACATCTCTACCTGTAAACAGGACAGCTCTTATGTTTTCAAAGCCTGCTGTACCGGCTTTCAAGCAAATAGGTCTCATTTCTCTTTCTCCATTTAGATCTGAGAGATTAATTAAGCTCATCTACAGTTGATTAATGCAGGTAGGAAGCCTGTGGCTTCCTCCAATTACATTCAGATGATGTGGTAGTACTAGATATATTTATTTGGCTTTTAAGAAATGTATCTGTAAGAATGATCTAGGCAATTGTGGTGTCAGATTAAAATACATTATAAAATCATTAGTGAGCCAAACCAGCAGCATATTCTGCGTAGCCATCTGGAAAAGAAGATGTTACAGAGCAGATCAACATCTCTTCTCGGTATGAAAAGGGACCCCGGTTCAAGTACATGCACATGTACTTCACTAATAGCTGCTCAGTTATTTTATTACTGTGGAAGCAAGGAGATGCTAAGCTATGGAGAAGGGATGTGGTAGCAGGGAAAGTTTATTACAAAGCAAACTCTCTCACCTGGGGTAAAATTATAGACTTATTGGTGCCATACTGGTGCACTAGAATAGACAGAAACTATTGCCTGTTAATATCTTTGCAACTCTGACAGTTTCACCTGCTGAAGAATGGATCTTCTGGCTTAACTGGGTAAAATTCCAGCATAGCACATATGACAAAAAGTAAGAATAGACAAATCAGATATTTGAGGGGAGTGGGGAAATGGTCTCAAACATGTAAAATGCACCCTACAACTCTGCTGAGACAAGACAGAGACCTCTCAAAATCAGAATGTCTTGGTCTTAAAGAAATGTTCCCATGACCCTTTCTTTATGCAGCACATACGGAAATCAACGCAAAACAGAAAAGTTCCCCAGCTTGAGAAAAATGCATGCCGTTCAATGTTTTCCTTTCCCATCCACAAATCCCATTGCAAAAACTCCACCAAGGTGAGAACTGGGACTGGAAGCTTCTGATTACTGTGGATGCAGCCGCAGAGCTACAGAACCGAGCTTGGAGAACAAGAACAAATGTGTGTAACCACACTGACCATCAGCTCTTTGAGCTACCTGCACTGCACAGATGAATTTGGGGTTTATTGAATTCAAGAACACCATTCCCACAGGTTTCTGTACTGCCTGAACTTTACTGCGAGCTCCTTACTGCGCTCGAAGGAAACATGACCGGAGTAAGTCATGCTCAGGGAGTAACTGGACGGTACCCATTTGCACGGAGTCCTCCTCAGTGTGGCCTGGCCTCAACCACAGATGTATTTTCTCCAGCCTAGAAGAGGACAAAGAGCAGGAAGGTCACACCGAGCATCAGCTCCTCTCTCTATTCAACCTTTGGCTCTGTAATATCCTTTGATTATGCCTCTATTAAGTCACACAAAGAAAACACTGCCTAATGCACCAAAAGCTATGCACAGATTTAAAACTACGTAAAAGAAACAAGGTAACAATATGGCAAAACATTACATGAACGTGCCTCCCTGTATAATTCTGACCTTCCGTAATTGCCTCGGTTTTCCAATGTTCCTTTTTCCAATGCATGTGATCCCAGTCTCCCAAACTCCTGTATCTCCCAGCTGGATTTCTCGAGGAACAGCTACACATACATTAACAGTTACAGCCATGCTCAAGTACCATGCTTAATTGCTGCTTACAATTATATACTATCCAAGATATCTCCTCAGTTCATTTATATTTAATCCAGTACCTGAGATTAATTCTGGTTTTATTTTATCAATTTCAATGGGATTATTATTTTTGCATCAAAGACTCAGGTGGTACAACTCCTGTTGCCAGTTTAATTTTTCTAATTGATATGATTTTGCTGAACCCATTTAATTGAATTCATTTCATTAACAGTGGAACTGATACTGATATATGGAAAGAATATGGTTTAAATAAATGAGCAAATACTCACCACTTTTATTCAAGTCAATATGGCTTTTCACTGAAATCAGTAGTCACTTCTCAAAACAAAGCATTTTAATTCCTTCTGATTTATTTATCCTCCTACCACTTCTTTGTCACAGCTGGGTGCATTTAAGTAAACCAACTGGTATTTACAGAAGCCAATTTTCATTTAAACCCTTGAAAGATAGTTTAAATATTTCTTTAGTACCCACTGCACATTAACTGCAACTAACACGTTTCTGAAATGTAGTAGGCTTGCTATTGATAATACTACAGGATTTTATTTAATGGTATTCTTGCTTCCTTCTTCCTCACAGTAATTTAGGCAGATCAAATTTGTAAGCAGGACAAATTTGCTTAAGGTTTACATTCTAACTTAAAAGTCCACATATGTTCACATACTGTCCATCACGTTTTCACAAAGCTGGCTCTTTCTTTCTGTGATACTACTGGACTCCACTGATCCAGGCACCTCCGATACGGCAGTCAAGAGCTCAGTAAAACGATCCTCAGAGATGAACCAGATGTAGGCAGCAACCCTATTCAGAAATACGGTTTTTACTTAACTCACCCAGCAATGCTTGATTTATAGTATCAACAGGACAGCAGCTTTGGGAGTTCAGGATTTAAGTCAGGGATGGAGCCACTTTCCTAAGAGGTAACAGGCTGACACAGATCAAAATACATCCTGTGCTCCGACAGACGCACTAAAAGCAGTGCTTAGGTAAGGAGTGCTACTTTTAAAAATCACAGTAGTCACAAGGCTGCCTTGAAAGTTTGGATTCAAGGCAACCTTTACTTACAGCACGCAGTGGCGCACTGATCTGAATGCTGCAGTTTGGGTGCACTGACATTTGAGAACCCCACTGTCCATTCAGGACAGCCTGGTTGTCCCTATTAGGTGATCCAATAATTGCAGCCTAACTATTTGGGCTTTCTATGACGGTAACTTCTTTATAAGATCTCAAAACTTCTAAGTTAATGGCAACTGTACTTACAAACTGGCTGTAGCGGTGTTCCCTGTGTATGATTTCCAAGTGGTGCACGTGTTTTCACCTAAGAGTTTGATGTACAGTCAGAACAGGACACACGCTTTTCCCCAATACCACAGTTGCTTTTCAAAGCATCCTAAGTACATTCTTTTTATACAGGCTTTGTATGACATTTCTTACTGTTTTTTAACACAGCTTTATAATGAACAGTTGCACACCAATCCCACACACATGACAAATGCTACTGTCCTGTAATGTTTCTGTGGAAATTGGTTTCATTATCTCTCTGCACAGCAGGAATATATACATTAATGAAAATTGCTGTTAAATATTTGAAAATGGTTATGAAGAATTCTAGAATTCACCTCACTTCCATGGATCAGTTAGAAGATTTTCCTCCTTGCAGCACTGGGGACTTAATAACATTTTTGGTACATATTAACAACAGGTCTCCTCCTCCTCTTCAGCAAGTAGGAAGTGAGTCCCATCTCTTCCAGGATTTCATACGAAAAGACAATCCTCCTTGAAGTGTATGTACGCTGCTATCAACAGTAGACTTTCAGATGACAAACAAAGAACATATCCAGTAGAGAGAATCTTCTCATGGTTCCTTTTGATTCAGCTGCCAGAGGTGCTATAATCTACATACAAACTACGGAAATCTGCTGCATGGATCTCAGCATTGCTAACGTTCAAGGTGATTTGCAATTAGAAGTCCAAAGCCTTAGAGATGCCACGTTCCTCTGACTTTCACTACCACAGGAAGTTCCCTGACCTCCTGACACTATTTACTCACTGCAGCCACCAGGAAACCAGACAAAGATACATACTGATTTGACTGCATTAACTAGAAGGCAGTTTCTATATGGATTAGCCTGTGTAGCCTGTGTGCCTTTATTCAGATGGAAGAGAATCCCAAGTGGAAGGGTAAGAGGACCTGTGAGGATCCCTTCCTTAATTTTCACATTTTTTTGCTTCAGCTTCCTCTGCCCTTTTGACTTGAAGATTAAATCACAGAACCAGAAATGGGCAAAGTCTTCATTTCCCTCTTGCTGTGGCCAAGATGTTGCCATCTCTTCTAAGTTGCTGGACAGCTGGTCCATCCACGGGCATTGGTGACTTTCTGACTCTTTCAGGCATTGGATGGACTTTGTTGGTGCGATGTTAGGACTGTATCATTTCCTTGTAAAAAATACAGTTAGGGTTGCCACCGTCTTTCCCATTTTTTTTTTTGCCACCTACTACTGAAAAATGCCTGTATTCCCTGACAACAAGCCATCAAGGACCATGTTCTAGGTGTACTCGGCCATTGCTGGCCCGAAGAAGCAAGGGATTGCTGCAGAGCACAGAACGGTTTCCAACCGAAATAGCTCCACACAGAGAGAATAAGCATTGCGTTCATCGTAGATGAGAAGCAGGGACGGGAGGACAGACTAAACTCACAGGGAAGGCCCAGTTTATAAAAAAAGCAAAGGGTCACAAAGTGTTCCCCCATGTCCTTCCATGAAGAAATTATTTCAAATACCAAATTCCCTCACAGCTTGTAAAATCTTTGCAATTACTCCAGCCTCTCTGCAGCCAAGTGCAGAGTGACATGCTCATACATCAGGTACCAAGGTCAGCAGGTGCAGGAACTGTACTGGAGGACACCGACAGATCATATAGAACCCACAGCTGAGAATCTGCTCTTCTGACTTCAGGCACAGGAGGAACCAAACTTGCCACCTCACAAACAACCTGAGCACTGTCTTACACTTTCATAAATGCATCAAATTTCCATGTTTCTGCATCTTAATGAGATACTTCACCAAAATGTGAAGTTAATGATTTATTAGTTTAAATAATTTACTTTACAATTGAATTAACATGCCAGCCGTGGTGCACACTCTATAAGGGAAGCAAATCCTTTTAAAGTGCCTCACTAATCTAATTAGCATGTTCCTTCTCTTTATGCCATGTTTCAACAGTTACTATATAGGCCTGAACCTCAAAGTATCTCTCCCTTTGGTCAGACAAGGAGAAAGTGGTTAATTTTGGTGTGCGAGAAAGGGAAGGCGTTTAGGAAGCAGCTCTGTGTCATGCTTTGATAAAAAGCCCGGCAAAGGTTTCAAATGAAAATACACTACTGGAGTTGATTTTGAAGCTGACAGCTTCAAAGGAGGTGCACGATTGTATGGTAATAACGGGCATTAAATTACCTTCTCTCCAGCAGTGTGTATCATTTGGAGTCAGGTCATAAACAGGATAAGGGAATCTCAGCTTTCCGCTCCTCGCTATATGGGCACTTTGAAACGGCAGAAAACTGTCTTCACGAGTCTCATCAGCCGTCATTACCATTCTCAAAGGACTATGTTAAACTCAAAGCTAAACAGAAAAATGAACAGATTTCTAATAATTTATAATGGCAAGATTGATGCAGAAGCTACATTGCAACATAGGAAAGCAGCTTAAAATATGGGTTTCACCCTTAGAAAATGAGAAAAAGTCCAACATTTTGGAAAGTAATACGATTTTCTAAGTACAAAGGTTGGCAAAATGTTCACAGAAAAAAAGAAATGCTGTTTAGATATATGTGAATTAACAAGCCAACTTTAATAGTGGTCTACACAAAAGCTGTAATAAACTAAAGCTCAGAGTGCTGTACTCATCTTCCAAATGCTCCTTGTATTTAAAATCCAGCCCGATGCTGGCTACCTTTTTATTTGTTTTTATTTGGTATACATTTTATTAAGGTCATGTGAATTGGTGGGTTTTGTCTATGACACTTTAAGCACACATTTAAGATCTTGTCTAACCAACATGTGGTATTCCAGACCTCAGCAGGATGATCTGTGGTGAATGTAACAGAAAATATTGGAAAGTTACTGATTCCTAACTCAGATTTTAGTCGCATCTAGGGGCCCTGTAAAATACTGCAGCCAGCTTAACTAAGTACTGAGTATATATATGCCACAAGACAGTATACAGAACTTACAGTTTAAATATTTAGGGTACTCAGAAAGGAATTAATATTTCTGTTTTATATACGAGAAACTGAAAACACTAAGGAGGGATTACATAGACCTCAGGGAGTTTTTCAGCTCTCCTGAGACCCAGGTCAGTAATTTAACTCTGGCCGTCTTTCATCTCCCTTTAATAAGAGGTTTGTGTTGAACACTGTGCACACGATGTGTTGCGACTTTGTGTTGTAGGGTTATTGCTACCCCTTAATCCTTCGCAACACATAGAGCCATAAAATACACATAAATAAAGTCCTTCCACTGAACGGATAGCTCTCTAATAAGGAAACAAATGAAAGACTTACAAAATCAGAGGAAGAAATAACTCCTGCACATTCCCACATAAATAGGACTATGTTTGCTCTGTCTGAATGTATCCTGTCCAGAGAAGCCAAGTTGTGCTGTCCTCCTTGTGCTATCTTACGCAAATTTAACCACCTGTGTTACACTTCGTAAGTAATCAACCTTCTCCGGGATGCAGTCTTCTGCCATCAAAAGTTTGACTTCTGATGACAGAAATGATGCAAAGCATGTCACAGGCTGCCCTCAAATTCTTCTGGAAGAGAGGGGGCAGCTGGCAGGTAACTCAGGTGGCTGTAGCTCGTTGAAATGAAAAAGGGAAGCGCTGGTTCACTGCCTCTTTCTTCCTATAGCTGAATCTCAGAATGCTCTCCCCGAGCCTCTTATTTGTCCATGCACGTATTTCAGGCAAGAGGCACATGAGTAGGGGGGAGCGAGGCCCAGCTGCCTAATCACCGGGCACAGGAGCTGCCTCTGTCAGCCAAAGGACAAACACTTGTGACCCCTCCAGTACTCCGTCAGGTGACTGGGAATTGGATGAGATGCAGAACAGGAGCAGGCTGCCAGGTGTGCCATGCTTGGCAACCTTCACCCATCCCGAGAAGGGATTTGAGCGAGGATGTGGCAGTGGGGAATTGCCACCAGCCCAGCTGCTAAATGCAGCCAGAGCACAGGGGGTGACTTCTACGACAGATGAACTCCAACAAATGGGAACATTAACACAAAAACTGGAGGCACTACTGGAAATGTCCAAGTATATATAAAGCAGGGCGTTGGAGGGCTATCAGTTAGACAGGCAGGACTTTGCTGTTAAGTACTAAAGAGCACCTTAGACTTCAGCCAAATCTCACCAGGAGAGCGAGTACAGCGCAGGCAGTCGGGTGTCAACCGGTCCTGGGAACACTGGCGTGCCAGGCAGAGCATCGCCATGGCAGGCGAAGATGCGGGAATTGCTGCTGCCAGCTCACAGCAGCTCAGCTCTCGGACATGACTCCCTTTTGCAGCTATCAACAGATCTGCTGCCAGGGGACCACGGGGCTTCTGGTTTGAGTCCCGCGTGTGCTCAGCAGGGCCAACGACTGGATGGTGAACTCTGCCAGGCGATGAAGCTGGCTTTCATATCTGGCTGCCAATGTCAGACATGAGAGAAAATTAGCTAATTTCCAGGGTATTGTAGCAAGTGAGGAATACTTAGAAAAAGAGCAATGCAAAGTTAATTTGGCACCTGATTTTAAGAAGGTGCAAGTTTAAATACAGGTAATGTGGAACAGGAAATCTGACATAAAGACCCAGCAAACCAGCAATGTTGAAGTAAAGGAAATTAAATGCAGCCATTACAGGCAGCGAGGTTTCTTTGAATAGGCTGGAAACACAGATAAATAGTGTTCAAAGAAACACCCCAAAAGTTGCTGAGTCTGGCAAAGGCAGCGACAAGGTTTGAATGGAGTACAATCGAACGCAGATGGTATAATCGTAATCTCATTTAAATCAATGATATGAACAATCTAATACTAATCCTTGGCACTGCATTGGGTCTTTTGTTCACAATAGCATATTTAAATAGGCAAGTGGAGGAAATGAAGATTTGTCTGAACTACTGGCATAACGAAGAAGAGTGTGGCTACAGACTGCATTCATCATGCAGAGGAAAGCATCTAAGCATCCTCTCAAATCTGCTTTTCTTGCACTGGTGGGAGAAACAAACATGCTGAGACAAAAATGTATACATCTTAGATCATACTGGTGCAACAGCGATGCAATTCACAGCCCATTACTCAGTTTAGGAATTCACAAATGCTTTGCCATACAATTAAAAATACAGAGCACAAGAGGAGCAAGACGCCCTGCTCTGCTCTGTCTCTTTGCACCTCCATGAGCAGCATTGCTGCCACAACCTCTCAAATAGTGGGCTTGCTTCGCAGCTGCTCCCTCCATCGTCCCTTGCGCGGCAAGCATGGTGAGGGTAGAGAAGTGCATGTTTCTGGGATGTGAAATGCTCCATCTGGCAGTGGGAACCAGTGGCAAAGAAACAGCAAGCTATAAAAGTTTTAAAAGGATTTCAAACTCCCCAGGGAAATAATTCTATTCCTTATTTAGCACTAAATACCTCTTGTAAAACTCAGCCTCCCCCACTTTCCAATTAGGAAGGCACCTGCTTTATTCCAGTTGTATCTTCTCTGAGTCTAAGCAGACATTCTGAGGCAACTCTATAAATGAGGTCGACTCGATAAAAATACCCACTGCTGAAGGATCTGGCTAGCAGCAGGTGACTTACAATCTTGCACAGCTCTGGGAATTAAATCTGTCCCACTGAAGACAATGGGAACTTTGCCGTGTGACTACAAAAGGATCAAGATTTCATTCCAGATGACGGAAATTGCTCCTAGTAATAGTCAGTATGGCATTAAAATACTAAATAACAATGGGATTTATACTCACCAAAAATGGGAATTTTTCTAGTGAATTCCCTACTTGCTCACAATGCTCACAAAAATGCTCACAAATATCTAAAGGGTGGATGTCAAGAGGACGGGGTCAGACTCTTCTCAGTGGTGCCCAGCGACAGGACAAGGGGCAATGGGCACAAACTGGAACACAGGCAGTTCCACCTGAACATGAGGAGGAACTTCTTTACTGTGAGGGTAACAGAGCCCTGGCACAGGCTGCCCAGAGAGGTTGTGGAGTCTCCTTCTCTGGAGATATTCAAAACCCGCCTGGATGCATTCCTGTGCAACCTGCTCTAGGCTAACCTGCTTTAGCAGGGGGGTTGGACTAGATGATCTCTAGAGGTCCCTTCCAACCCCTACCATTCTATGATTCTGTGATTCAAAAGCCAGAGCAAAATCCTATACCTAAGAATTGTCTCACTGCTGTAGTTCTACGAAATAACTTCCAGATGTAGTGCTGATGATACGAGAGCTACAACCAGGAAAACGTGAACCGATTATGATGGCTTCTTCCTAGATTCGGTCCAGCATTTATTGTAATTTTATAACTTCTGTGCCCCAAGACAATTACACCCGTGGAGAGATATATATGGTCTACTCTTGGCTAGAAGCAAAGAATCTGAAAATCCAGGCAGCAGAAGCTGCACCAAGTTACTGCAGAGTTCCTATGCTGCAAGGATAAATTATCAAACTCCTAGTATAAAACATGTGTATCTCAAGTATAATTTTTAAATGCAAGGAGCATTTCCCCAGGGCTTTTCTCCAGCTGCAGCAGCATTGGCAAATGTGCCAAGTACTCTGCCACTGATTTAGTGGGCTGGAAGCTGCACTCCATCATTGTACCTTACCTGCCATTACCATCAGGTTTTTGCTGTCCCATGGCATCCTGCTTACAGCAGAAAATTATTCACTTACTTGTATGGTACACAAAACCCACACTATTTTTAGCCACCTGCATCTATCACCGCAAGTTTACATCAAGACTTCAGGGATGAAGAAGAGACAGGAGGAGAAAGAAACCTGCACGGAGGGTTTCCTTTCTCACACGTCTCTACCCGCCCGCTCCTGCGTGGTGCCACAGGTTAGCACAAGCAGTGACACAGAAAGGCGCAGGCTGCTCCTTGAGCTGTCATTCCAGCTTTGTCTTTTCCTGGAGAGCACCGTGCTGAATGGACAGATGATGATCACAGTGGTATGAATGCAATTTTTCTTGTCTTTGGTGCCTCAGCTCAATGGGGTTTTGCACACACAGTCATGGCCCGTATTTTTCACAATGACTCAGAAGCATTTTAAATTATTTTCCTCATGGAAGTGAGCCTTTTGTTGGCAATTGGAAATCTCTGCCATGGACATTTTATATTTTTAGAATCTAACTTTCTGACAGGAAGAGATCTAATTCGCCAAGTGATGGAAAGTGCATTCAAGGCACTTTCTAACAGCACTCTGTAAATACCATTTCAAGCTATGCCTTCTCTGAGAAAAGCTGCCTGACTCATTTCTTGCCCCCCTCCTCTCTTCCTTGCCAGTATGGGAGAGGTAATAACACCAGTCCGACAATCTGCAAGTCCAGAAACTTTTGATGCTCTGGTTCAAAGGAAGGGCTAACATGGCAGGACATCAAGGCTGTCCTCAGACAGCTGCAGTCAAAATTTGAATACCTAATCCAATACATTCAAGTCATCCTCCTAGTTTGAGGAAGATCAGCAGATCTTTAGATCCAAAAGAGCCATCAGAACATCTAAAACCTGACCTACTGGACAAGCCACGCAGGGGAACTTTCCAGACCATTTTCCTTCTTTTAAAAATAGCAAACAAAACTTGCAGTTTTCCCTCCAGTCCATCAAAAGCCATGAAACATTCAATCAACACTCCTGAAAATTCAAATCCTCTGCCTCCATACAGTAGGTAGAGCACAGACAATAATATTGAAAGTTTCTGTTATACTAAAGCCTCTCTGCTGAAATAAATGAAGCATGTACATAGGAGTTTTGTCCGACTTCTGCTGAAGACTTTCTAATCATAACACAGCCAGCATAGGGTAGTACACAAACATCCTACGGCAAAACGCCAGTGGTGCTTAGTTCCCCATTGATATTCTCTGTGGACAGTAAGGAGGTGGCAGACAAAATGCAAAATTCAGAATAAAAACCGTAAAATGTTGTTTGCCATATTGTGGTGACATAATGATTTCTTTGAACAAAGGAATCCTTTCATTCGAAAGTCCTGACTCTGTTTCAGCTCTGTCAGTAACGATACTCCTGCCAACAGAACACCTTCTGGAGGACCTTCCGGTGATCCTGGTGATGTTCTGGATTCTGGCTTGCTCTGATGCCTCCGGACATACAACTATTAGGCAACGAGTGCTGGCTGTAAAGGAGTCAAACCAGACAGGCATGTCAAACACATACTGCCAGTGTTTACATCCTAAACATCTGTATCACATTTAGGGTTAGGTTCATCCCAGTCTTTAAGGCAGAGAAAGAAATAGGGACACACCGTGAATGACACTTGGGGATACAGTAGCCTATATTCGGATGGTAACAGTCAGTTAGCCAGGCTCTGTTGGTACGCT
This sequence comes from Steatornis caripensis, assembly GCA_013398225.1. NCBI lineage: Eukaryota > Metazoa > Chordata > Aves > Caprimulgiformes > Steatornithidae > Steatornis > Steatornis caripensis. The sequence goes on from VZSC01002524.1 coordinate 707,634, forward strand.
TGCCGTAGTTTAACTTGAATAGTTCTAATCATTCGTGACATTAGGAACATTTCTAAATACAATGCCACTGTGCTTTGCGGTTTGACAGCTCTTTTTGGAGCCGATAGCTTGTGAGAATTTAAGAAGTATGCAAAGTGTAACAGCTATATCCGAGTTGGTTTGTACATGTTCAGAAAAGTGTTTGCTATTCAGTCAGTCAAACCAAATGCTCTGCTCCTGATAAAAACAGAGAGTCATACATTAAAAATACAGTGAAATAAAAATCTTCAAATAACTTCTCTGTATTACAATTCCTGCAAATAATTCTGTTGTGAGTTTTTATGTTGCTTTATGCTATAAACTATATGGTTAAAAGTTGTGCAGAATACACTAATCTTTAATTTTCAAATTATATCATTAATTATTATTTCTGTTGGGAAGAATTTTTTTAGCTCTGAAAAATATAACAAATCAGAACTATCACTTTGCAAAGACATTGGAGAGGACATATTGGCATTTTCCTTTATCATTGTCTTTATTATTTTTTTCAAAGAGTTGAAAATTTATTTCAGAGATCTGACATTACACTTAGTAAAACGTAATATAACTGACTACTACCGGATTGGAAAGTGTAGCTGTAAATCACAACCGTTTTACCTTTCTAATAGCTACATCGAATCTGTTAACATCGAGAGGCCATTAAAATGCTAATGAGTGTGAAGGATTGATCTATGTTTCACACTCCAACTTCTATTTTTACAAAACATACATGAAAATCCCAGCAGTTCTCTCCTGCTGAAAGAAATATGGAAGACTGTTTGGCTTTTGAAATCATTGTTGTTAGACTTGTCTGCAAGATAAATTGTTACATTACTGCCACTATGATTACCAAAAAGCTTTAGGGCCAAAGTTATACCAGAAAAAGTCTTAACTAACTCCTTTTAATTTGCTTCCAAATACCAAACAACAAGAAAGAGCAGTGAATTTGACCATCCAAGCTGTGTCAAGCCTTAAGAAAGATGCAAACTTCAGAGAGATGCCATTCACTCGACCTTCTGGAAAGCAAACCTCTTCCTAAGTGTCCTGAGTGAAAACCTCTCAAAGTAAGCCCTGTAAAATTAATGACTGCTTTCACCGTGCAAAAGGTCTGGCCTAACACAAACACTGCAGCTCAAATGCCCTTCCTAGCTGGCATCTTGAGAGTTAAAAGTGAAAAAGATCCTTCGAAGTTACTGGAATTCTTTTAAAAGAGGTATCAGTGCTTTCCCAGTGCTCGTCAAGGAATTCTATGGTTTTTCTCTAGTACGTAAGTGATAATAAACTCTGCTCAGGCTTTGGTGGAAGCGCCACCTTTTTAGATGTGCTCAGGTGCAACCGTGTGTGTGTATCTGGCACTAAATTTGGAAACTCGCTGGTCCCCGAGTAGCAGCACATGCATCATACTAATGTAATCCTGCCATCTCCTGTACCCCCTTAATCAGCAAGCAGCTGTGTTTCACTTGCCTCCAGAAATACCACAATCTTGAATATCCCAAACAACATGGAAAAAGCCACACTTTTATGGAGGTTAAAACGAGGAGATTGAGGGAACACGTTCCAGTCAGCTCTCTGTGCTGTTCCCTTTATTGTTGCCTGATGTTATTTATTGCAGCACCATGTTCCTTCTGAAGCATAATTAAAATAGATAAATAACCATACAGTCTTCCACAAAGATAAATTGATAGCTTGGGCCTTTTGCTGTTGGATCGCCTTTTTTCTACCATACAAGAGTGAACAAACCTTTGATATCTTTTTTTCTCATTCTCCACAAGAAAAATATCCCTTTAATCTACTTTGGGGTTCCCTGAGTTCCCTAAAGTAATCCAGCACTTTGCTCTGGGTCACAGTAATCTATTAGCCCACTACCATTTTTGCCCTTCTCTGCATGTGTTAGGCAGCTGCTCTACTCCCCCCCAGGTAGGCAGCTGGGCAGCCCCGTGTCTTGGGCACCCGTCCGGTTTGCCTCTCCTTGAGGCACCACAACTCAGGGGTGCAGCTCGCGTCCAAAACTCCCCATTGGAAAGCCACTCCTGCACCATCCAAGCTGGGAGGGATGTGGCTGTTGCGGTCCATGCCGCTCTACACTGTAGCTTCAGGCTGCTCTCCAGGGCCTCATTTCTATATGTCAGCTCTACCAGAGTAAAGGTGATGGCGAATCAACTGTTCCAAGTTTTACAAACTACACGAGGCACTCTTGCACTTTTCCAGTAGCAAGTAGGCATGCTGCTAAGTAATTTTAGTAGCATTTCATTTGTTATGAGGTATTTCTATCATAGAAATACCAATACAAATCCAAAACTGGACACTTCAGACATAGAACACCCCAGATCTCAGCTGGAATACAAAGAACAAGAGCAAGAACAAGAACAAGACTGTCACATGTCCCACATGGCGCTGACAAGCGAGACAGGCAAGTGAGGAGAAAACTGATCAGCAGGAGTCAAAAATACCAGTTAATACCAGTCAAATGCATATATAAAGAGAAAAATGTTTCCACTTTACCCACTGTCTCCTCCACTTTTGTAAACAAAGTAGAATTCGCAATGCAGCAAGACACACAACAACGACCTTTCAAAAGAGATCTGGCTGAAGGCAGCAGATGATCATGAAGCTCTTACGTTGCAAAACATTTTTGTTACTATGCTTTTAGCTCACTCAATATACATGTTCAGAATTATGTCTGGAAGAGACAACCTGGATTAGTGACTTTGTTTTAAGAATAGATAATCTCTTGGTAAATATTTGCACTGTGCGAGTAGCTTTGCCGGCAAAATTGTCTTGACAGTTTATCAGGCTGAGCGCAAAACTGACTTGCCGATTCTTTCAGGGTGTTGCTAAAAATGATACAAACTAATGATGCTTGTACTTGCATGTGAAGCAAAATTAATTAATGGGGCAACTAGACTGGCAGAATTTTAATAAGCTGCATTATTTCCTAGGTTTGAAACTGCAGACTGAAACTCTTTTAACTCATTTTTGTTAATTTTAAAACATGAGTCTACCCATTGTAAGAACTATACACATGAATTAGCATCTATAACGTATGAACACATGACTCTGCATCTGCAACAGCATGTATCAACCACACAAGGTGGGAAGAGCAGTATAATCCAATTTCATAGAATCATAGAACGGTTTGGGTCGGAAGGGGCCTTCAAAGATCATGTAGCCCAACCTCCTGCCACGGGCAGCGACATCTTTCACTAAATCAGGTTGCTCAAGCTCAATTTATGGTATTCAGACACAGCACTTTGGTTCTGCAACGTTTAACTCATGAAAAAATCCCACAATAAAAAAGGAGTTCTACCTTACACTCCGAAAACGATGGTAACATTGCCAAACACAGCAAAATAATTTAAGGATACGAATATTTTTTGGTTAAGGGATCACAATGGACTGTTTGCCCATGAGATTAATCAAAACATTCACTTCAGATGCTTTCAGTCCTTAAGTATCAATTCCTTTTTATCTCTGTATTGTCACCATCTTTTGCTTCTTAAGGTACAGACAGGTACCTGGCACGTATAAAGCTGAGTGATTTATCGACTTACAGATTTTTTTAAGGGATGATGCCTCCTCTGAGGCTACTCAGACTCTTCAAGTGTCATTTATAGTCAAAACTGCTATGTTTGCATTGGATGAGCTTTTTGCTTCTTTTAGTTTAGTCAGCACTAACATTATGAGCCTGTAAAAAAAGCTGATAAAATATTTGACATATTAAGTGCTTTCGGCGTTTTGGAAAAAGCAGTGGGTTATACTAGAATGAAGAATAAGACAAAGTGCCACATAAATACCAGTGGATAAACAAATGTGAGATACAACTTTCATTGGTATGTTGTCCCATGTTTTCTCAAGCACTACCCCTGAAGAGGCAGCAGTGGTTTTAACTTCTAACACGCACACCAACAGTAACACCAGAATGAGAAGAAAATACTGGTTTCAGCTTTTAAGGCAGTTGCTGTTACAGTTTTGAAGTGTTTTCCTTCTTTAGTTGAATTAACCCATAGTTTATCAACTTACGCAGCTTACAGACTGGTTCCAGTTGTGTGCAGTCTCTGCACTGCTGTTCCTTACTTGCAGCTCCATCACTTGATACAGTTTTGTAGAAACAGCATTTCTTAAAAACAACAAGCTCCTCCTATCCAAAACGGAAATTATTTTGTTCCAAGATTCTGAGGAGTGAAATTTGTATCTGAAGTACAGACGTTCCTGAACAGAAACTAATAGAAAACATCCTTACCACATTGTTTTATCAGGATGGCACAGAAGAGGGGCTGTTTGGAAGAAGGCAGGAAAAAGCTTTTCCTTACATTCAGTTCAGCTGACAATGGCAAGATCAACTTGACTTTCAGGGACTCTGGCTGAATTTCTCTGCCGAGGTTATCTCAAGGATACTGTGCAATAGTGTCATTTCTCCTCGGTATGCCAAGGTGAACCACACAAATGCCTCCAATAGCTCTCAGCTATTCTCATGTGAGACAGATTGCTGAGCTTCTGTTTGGCTTTAGAGATGTTCGCGTGCCAGTCACTGGGCCACAGGATGACAAATTACCTCTCTGCCAATATGAGAGCTGGGACAGTTCTCTCCACAGCCTCCACCAGATGGGCCTAATTAAACTATTAGCCAATGAGTGAGGTCTGATGGCTCCATTAGGAATCCTCCTGTGCTTAAATAAACAGCTCAAAATAAATAGTTTTCTCAATTAGAGTGTTGTTCACGTCCTTTTCTGCGATATTCATTAGCAGAGTGTCTCCTTTGTCTCCTTTTTCCTAATGGGACAGGGCCTTCTTGACATTATGCAAGAGTTTCAAAAGGCTGTAATGACATTAACCGGTTTGCTTTGAGGAATTAAACCCTCTCCCACATCTCTCCCGAAGTATACATTTTGTTGAACTTTATGACAAAGATTTATTTTCCCTTATGACATGCACTTTCATCCCGGCTGTAGGGGTTGCTATCCTGACAGACTGAAGCCTGACAATGCTACGTGCACCACCCTTGTAGCCTACACCGCCTAGAGATCCCAAACCATGATCCAGCCTCCCGTGCTGGCAAGGAGGGATACTCTTTGCTCTTTTTTGTAATTACGGCCTAGAACTAACTTCATCCACCTTAATAACTATCCTCAGTGTCCACCTGTATCCCTTCCTCCTCTCCACCTTCTCCTCAGATGAACTTTTCCTCCTCGACTCGATTGTGACCTGTATGCATCTTATCTAGACATCTGTTCATCTACCACAATGGTCTGTCTTTCATGTATCTCAGCTTTTTGATAAGAAAATCCAGTTGGAACTCAAGCTTTTAAACAACTTCTTCACCTCTCAAAAACCTCTTCCGCTTTTCAAAGATTTCCCTGTGAAAGGCCCCTCCTACTCATTTCTTGAGTTCTCCTTGACTCTCAGCTTCCCAAGGACATCTTCGTAATCCAGAACTTTCTCTCTTCCCTGCCCAATCAACATAAGGAACATGAGGCCTTGCAGTTCAGTGCTAGTCATGATTAAATACTTTTTTTCTGACTCATTCTCAGAGGTGGATTGCTGCTTCAGGGGTGGGTGTTGGTCCCACAGGGAAAAAAAATTGGATACTTCACCCATTAATGGCACTCCTTGGTGACAGTGGTTGTTTGAGTCACTGTTCGAAATGAGCAACCAGGGGTTTACATAAAACAAGCAGTAGATGGATTCTTCGATATACCTCATGTCAAACATGGTATTACCCATGTAACTAATTAGAACTAGTTGACCTCAAATATAGCAAGATGCTAGCACCACAGATTCATGTATTTAATTGTAAGTCACTTGGTATCAATTCATTTGCTCTGATAGATCCATTTTAAGATACTCTTTGACTAATTGCTTCAGAAAGAAACCAGCATTTAAGTTTTCTATGTTATAAAACATATTGGGTTGTGAACCCAAAATTGTGTTTATTCAGTCACTGAGAGGAAATGGAAAATGAAATAATTAACTCTGTGAGAAAAAAGGGATTTCAGAGGCAGATTCTGTAACAATTTGTACTAGCCAAGGATCACTGGCTTGGTGACTTCATGCAGGACTCCCAGGTAGTAAAAAACTCCACTATTCAAATTAAATTAATTCAATACCATGTCACCATCAGGGACCTTATTTTTAATTTAAGCAGGATACTATTTGCCTGTTAAATCCCGCATCAGAAGTGAGGCATACACAAAGTATTTTGCCATTCTGAATCAACCCCTGAGACCTTTACTGAGATCGCCCTTTAAATAAGCCCGTTTATCTATCTTCCTACTGGATTGGAGTGAAATCTGAGTAAGTATCTCACCTCAGTCATTCTCATGCAGCTTTTAGGAAGCAGTAGAGTTCAGAAAATGACTAAAATCATGGGTATGTGGAGTAGTGATATCAGTAGAATGAAAGGTTTCAATAACTTTGTGGCTGTATCTTCTTTTGAGCTCCTGTGGGAAGATTGTAGGTTGGGAGTATTTCAGAAAGCAGCGACTGAGTACCAGGAGTACCTCTTGGTACTTCACTATCAGTCAGCTTAGGGTTGCGTCTCGCCTCCATCACAAGGGAGGACCTCAGAGAAGAAAGGCTAACACAGGAAGAGGTGTGAACATCTTGACGGCTGCAGAGGATTAAAGAAGTAGGATTTTTAAAAGTTGTGCAAGAGGCTGCATTTTTTTTTCTTTCTTTTTATTGTTACCATGTTCTAGTTTAAGGGCTAATGGTGCTTCCACCAGATGAGCCACCAAGTGGAGAGAACGAGGAGCCAATTCAGAAACAGAATAGAAAAGAAGCAGTTACTGGATGAAAGTACATGACTTGATGCAAAAAAACCCTGAAATAAAGTTAAGAAGATGCCTACTAACAGAAGCGAATAGCTATGTTCTTCAAGGCAGAGAGCTTTCTCTGTTGCAATTAAGTCCATTTACATTTAAAAGCTAGCCTTGTTTCCCTTACAAAGTGGATGTGATTAAGTATCTTAATTCACAGAAATGACCTAAGAACACATCACTTCTGGTCCTTTCAACTGCATCCAACCAGAAACATGTTTTCTGAGGCTGCCCCACCAATTTATCTTAACCCTGATGTTGGCATGCAACTTTTTATCAGTTGTCTCTTTCCATACCCAAGCTCCTCGCTCCTGCTGAGCACTCTAACCCCCTTATTGCCTTGCGTCCACCCAGCCTTCTCCATGTCAGGACTGGCAATAGCATTCAGTGCATAATGATCCCAGAGAAAATTCAATCAGAAAGAAGGGCATTTTGTACCACCTGAGAGGAAGGTCAGACTGATGGAAAGAGCCAGGAAATTCCCACCTCCTGCAGCAGGACTGCTATAACACTTCTATTCACGCCAGTCCAGTTTGTACTGGGATATGCAGAATTCTGCTGGAAAAGGTACAGAGATTTCATCAATGACCACACAGGCACTTACTAGAATGATGTATTTTCTTTTTCCTTTGTTCAACCCAAAGAACTATGGTCAGCTTAGCTTCAGGGACGAGACTCTGCGTTGTTTGGAATTGGATGGTTGCTGGTTTTTTTTTTTGTCTTAGTCCTTAAAAAATAAAAACCTTAAAGTCTAACATTAGTAAAAGACCCCAGAATACGCCTGTGTTTGGCACATCATGTTTAATTGCATCTCTGAGCTAACGTAGGTGCATTGTTTCAACTTCAGTTGTTGCAATTGTCATATTGTAAAATTTCATTAAAGTCCCACTTCTCTGCCTGAAGTGCCATAATGTTAGCCAAGTGGGGAAAAGGGTTCTTCTGAGATTGATTTTTCAGACACCGTAGTTCTGTTCAATTGAATTCACTCAAGTAGTGGTTAACATAAACACTGTGGAGAGTATGACATGTCAAATTAACCGCTTTGCAAATCTCCTGTTAATTGTCAGCCTAATTAAAAAATTACTAATTATAATGTTTATAACTTCAAATAACTGCTCAGCTATAAAGCACTGGCTGTCAGGTGTAAACAGGGGGACTGAAGGAAAAAAAAAATCAATCGACATCTGTTAATTTATCAGAGGCAGTACACTAAATTGAAAAATGGATTGCCTAATGCACTGTAAATCTGTATTACGATAAAGGACCAATTCATTTCAACACCTGCCTAATAAATGATAATGGCCATCTTGAGTGGCTAGCCCTAGGGTCTCTTCTGCCAATCAGACTTAGAATCCTGCTTTTACCAACATCAGACAAGAAACTGATTGCATCGTGTTAAAATGTAGATAGTATCTCCTCTCTTCTTTATGGTGATAAAAACGAATAGTCTTTACAGAGGATTCTTGTAAAAAAATCTCCTGGATTTTCTCATTCCATAAAGAGAGAATCTGTCTCATCCTTCTAAGGTTCCTCTATTTTAGACAGACTTAAATGCATGGATGAACTAGAAAAAAAATTAAGTGCCAAGTCCAATCATTCCCATCTATCGACCTTCTTCCTTTAAATAAGAGCTATACAGCTGAAAGACAGTACCATACTTTTGTATTTTTTCCTTAAAATATTTACTTTGATCAGATTATGATCTTCTGCAGCGTACAGGACAGTGAGTATTACTAACAAACGGCAGCGTTTCCAAACTGCTGTCTTCCAAAACACCATTTAGTTCAAAGCGCTCTAAAGTTTTAGACGGTGGCTGCTGAGTCTCTCAAAGGCAGACGTAGTTAAAGGTTGTATTTCGGTAGATTTGTATTGTTTCAGGGAACTGCAGACAACTTCTAACGGAATACAACAGCTCAGATTTTGGGACAAGAGCGTGAAAATAAGCAGCTGGTTGTCATTTCCTGTGAAAACCTGGATTGCTTGCAACTTCAGGAGAAGACAAAGAAGGAGACTGAATGGAGAGGATACATGTCTGAGGAAAGGACTCAGATTTTCCAGAATTTGACAAATACATCAAAGGATGACACTGTCATTTCCTAATCCCTAATGGCAGCAATGTGGATTGCTGCCTCTTGACTAACCAACAACAAACTCTCTCCTCTTCATTTCCGCAAAGACATGCTTTGAACCTATGTGTCTTCCTTGAACTCGGCAATATCCTCTAAAAGATGTCCTTGGCAGCACAGCGGCAGCCGCCGTCTCTCTCCGAGACGTGTGTCATGATGTTGTGCTAATGGTTCTCATTTCATGGTGACATTTCCAGCATGCAACACTGCTTCCCCTTCTCATTTAAGCACATTTCGAGAGATTGGGCAGGTTCTGTATTACATGATAAAATTCATGAATAGGTCTCTTACACGTTTCCGAGACTGCAAAGCTTCCATAGCATATTATCAAGTCACAGCTAAGTTAACATTTAAGACTTGTTTTTAAATTGCTGGTTGTCATGAAAGAGTCAAGTGTGGCTTAAAATGAAATTCGATCATTCCGATCATGTTTTGCACTTCCACTCCTCTAACTCCTCTTCCTCCCCCCTACCCCGAGACTGAAACGTGTTTTACTTGCCCAATAAGTTTTACAATGCCTTTCATTATTTTGTATTATGGCTTCATCTAAAAGCTTCAAACAGTATTAGGATCAGTACAAAGACAAAAAGAAGGCTAGTCCTTGACCCATGCAGGTGACGGTGAAATCAGGGCAGACTCAAGGAGAGAGGGGCAAGAGGAACAAAACGATTCATAACCAAACTATACGTCCAAGACAGAAATGAGTGTAAATCAGGTCCTAACTTACACGTCTACACGTCAGATTATGCTGTCCATCTCAAAATTCAGCATATTTTCACAAATATCATCACAATGGTCCAGTAATACTTAGCCTTTTCCTATGGTTTCCTCAAAACCAGACTCCTGCTCATGAAATAAAATGCAAAATCAAGGGCTTTACAGTGGAGAGAGGATGAGAGGTGGTACAGGAGAAGCCAGACGCCCACAGAAACTTCTGTTACCCCTACACACAAAAAAAACTTGTGGTCATGAATCACAAACTAGGCAAAGGTGTCCAGACATAGTTTTAAACGTTCAGTGCACTGTATCTGTAAACCTGCTGTAACTAAGGAAACAGTAGTACTCTGTATTCCGTGGTTTTGGTGGTTAAGTTCAGGTACAATTTATGTTTCAGTTTCCTCATGTTGAAGTCAAGTGCAAAATTTGATTCTTTATGGGATCAGCATTAGTGACTTCTAACAGTGTATAAGCAATACAGCTACACACAGATCAATAAATATGTCCCGTCTGGAATAAACACAACCATTATTTTGTGTCAGGTCTTAAATTTCCATTTTAAGTCGTCTACATGTACCGACAGAAACCTCCTTTATTAACGCATGGGGATGCAGACGTTTTCTTAAGCCAATGACTGACTTAGTTTTAAAAATCTCTAAGGAAAGTTGTTGTGGAAGGTCTTACTTCTTACAAAAGTTGGTTTTCATAGTAACATACGAATTTTTACAGCCCCGCATGCCTTTAAAACCCCTTTCTTGTGCCTAGCAGCTTTTCATTACTATTGCCACCTTCCCCTCCGAACCCCAGAAGTAAAACATTATGCTTTTCCTACTGCATACGAATGTTAGATCTTTGGCACACCTAGGTACGTACCTTTTAAGGCAAACCCATTAAAATTAATGTAACAGCATGTACATCCATCTGGTGTACATAAATCAGCCAGCAGCGAGTCCTTTGATGGATTTAGTCTGCCTTGTACATCTTATGAATTCAAATAGTTAAAAATGTTGTGACCTTTATGCCCAATATTGTGCGTAATTTTCAAGACGATAGAAATGCCATTTATCTATTTTCTGAATTTATTTTTGAAGCACAGACCAGGAAACAAATTTGACAAAAATTTTTGTAAAAGAATAATTTAATCGTTTAAAAATAGGAGAATTTAAATTGATATCACAGATGACATCATTGTTTTCATCTAAAATTCCACACTAAATAGCCCCCCAAATTACATTAAATGCCGCAAGCAATAAAGACCAAGGTAACATCTGATTTGTTTTCTGGCTTAAATAGACCAAACTGTGATGCCTGAAGTGAAATCACTGAATGTGTTGTGCAGCTATTTTTATTAAAATTATTACAAGGGAGAGTATCTTAAGTTTTACCCAGGAATCAGCTGGCCAAGGATCTGGAACGCTGGGACCGGCCACCTGGGAATGGAGTAATGTTGCAGTATGTGGATGATTTGTTGATAGCTACCAAAGAAAAGGAGGAGTGTATCAGTTGGACTGTGAGTTTGTTGAATTTCCTTGGACTAACTGGCTATCGAGCCTCTCCAGAGAAAGCCCAGGTTGCCCAGCAACAAGTGACATATCTTGGATATGAAATAACAGCAGGACAGCGGACCCTGGGAACTGACAGAAAGGAAGCCATATGCCAGACACCGCGACCACAAACGGCAAAGGAGCTTCAGACATTCTTGGGAATGACTGGTTGGTGCCACTTGTGGGTATGTAACTATGGACTACCGGTAAGACCTCTCTATGATCTTTTGAAAACTAACTCTAAAAATCTCACATGGAATCGAGAGGCGGAAGCAGCCTTTCGGAAACTCATGCAGAAACTAATGGAAGCACCTGCCCTAGGCCTACCTGACACTACCAAACCATTTTGGCTCTTTTCCCATGAAAAACAGGGCATAGCTTTGGGAGTTCTAGCCCAAGGCTTAGGACCCTATCGGAGGGCAGTAGCCTATTTTTCCAAGCAACTAGATGAAGTGAGTAAATGGTGGCCTAGTTGCTTAAGAGCAGTGGCTGCCTCAGTGCAGAATGTACAAGAAGCTCGGAAATATACACTGGGTCAGAAAATCACCGTGCTAGTATCGCACACCGTGTCTGCGGTGCTAGAGGTAAAAGGGGGACGTTGGCTCTCCCCTCAGAGATTCCTCAAATACCAAGCGGTTCTGGTGGAGCAGGATGATGTTGAAGTAGTAGTAACTAATGTTATTAACCGAGCGTCTTTTCTCAGNCTTTCGGAAACTCAAGCAGAAACTAATGGAAGCACCCGCCCTAGGCCTACCTGACACTACCAAACCATTGTGGCTCTTTTCCCATGAAAAACAGGGTATAGCCTTGGGAGTTCTAGCCCAAGACTTAGGACCCTATCGGAGGGCAGTAGCCTATTTTTCCAAGCAACTAGATTAAGTGAGTAAAGGGCGGCCTAGTTGCTTAAGAGCAGTAGCTGCCTTAGTGCTGAATGTACAAGAAGCTCGGAAATTTACACTGGGTCAGAAAATCACTGTGCTAGTATCGCACACCGTGTCTGCGGTGCTAGAGGTAAAAGGGGGACATTGGCTCTCCCCTCAGAGATTCCTCAAATACCAAGCGGTTCTGGTGGAGCAGGATGATGTTAAAGTAGTAGTAACTAATGTTATTAACCCAGCGTCTTTTCTCAGCGGGAACACTGCAGAAGCGGTGACTCATGATTGCTTACAAACTGTTGAAGCAGTGTATTCTAGCAGACCGGACTCGAAAAAGGAGCCACTCAAAGATGCTGAACAAACCTGGTATACGGACGGAAGCAGGACAAGGGATTCGCAAAGCAGGATATGCTATAACTACCACAGATCAGGTAATAGAATCCTCGGCCGTGGCCCCTAATACGTCGTCCCAGAAGGCAGAAATAATAGCTCCAACCCGTGCACTAGAACTGGCCAAAGGAAGGAAGATAAATATTTGGACAGACTCCAAATATGCCTTTGGAGTAGTGCACGCACTGGGGCCATATGGAGAGAGAGAGGACTTTTATCTGCAGGTTGCCTATAGATTGTAAGGTTTCAGCAGCACAGTCGAATACCTTAGGGAACATGTTAATTCTGCTGATAGCAATAGTGACAAGAAAAGTTATTTCACATTTGGAGCATACAGATAAAGCAATTTTCATAGCTATAGTGATAAACAGCAAATTGTTTCCAGAGCTAAAAATTAAAAGAAAAAAATTACAAGAATTGCAGGATATCTGACCCTCGAAACATCCCAAAAAATGATAACCAGAAATATTCACTGCAGGCACAGTAGCCAAATAAGAAACACGATGCTGGTCGTACTGTATGAACTCAGATATTGTGGTACTTTTTAACCATTTTTGCAGATGGTAATGATGACTTTGGAAATCTTGGCTATTTAGGAAACAAAATTAATAACACTCTGCAAATAAAGATTCAGAGAGGAATGCAATTCCATTTTCAGTGGAACCTGAAAGGATAACTAACCACAATATTTTCATTTAATTTTAACTGGAAGGGAAATAAAGCTTGGAAAAATTTCTACACCAAATACAGTAGACAACAGTATTTTACTGGAAAAACTCAAAATGTTTCTTCTTATAGTGTAGTTTTGTATGAAATAAGGGACAGAAGTGACCAAGACAGACAACTACATAATATGAATGAACAAAAAGAAGGCAATTAAAGACAAACGTGGAGGAAAAAAATCATGTTTACATTTTCAACTGGTAAGATCAGTGCATCACCCCTGACTGGTCGCTATCTGTGATAATATAAAAGATCCTTTGATAGCTGGATCTCCCAATTTTCCTCTTTTCTGGCTTTTTGATTTATTTATCTAAACACTGTCATCGTAACTCTTACGGATGTAATAGGAGTTCTCTGGCATTGTGCTATACGATCAACTTTTTCTTAATGTGCCAAGGCCTTCTGGTAAAGTTTGTTATTTTTATAGATATCCTATATCTACTATAACAGGGTAGACATACTGCCAGCCTACCTCTCTATACATACATATGCATATTGCTGCGTAGATATAGTCTGCGTGTAAGAATATACGTGCATACATAAATGTAGTGAATTGCATCATATTGCAATTCATATTGCATCACGGTAATTTAGACTGTTATTGATCTTAAAAAATCAGAATGTAAAGAGGCACATTTCTTCTTATAGCTGGGGTTTTTTTTCCTTCTTAATGTTAAAGGAGTGTTGAATACATCAGCTAGGGACATTATCCTGTTAGTCACCACATTTGGATAATTCATTTGCAATATCCAATTATCCACTATGTTAATGCCACACATCTGTGTGCAAACCCTGCCAATGAGACCACATTCACATTCAAAAAACACACTAGACTTGTACTACTGCAAAACAAAATCCCATCATTTCCATCCAGTATTCTCAGCCAGTTGGTCTTTCTGCAGGAAAAAAAAAGAGTACGAACACCCCAAAGTCAGACTTATTCACTTGAAGTATAAAATAAAACCTCCTGCAATTATTTTTGCCAATTTCCTGAATCCTCTGCATTGCAAAGCAGATTTAAACATTTTGTATGTGTTTTTTACATTCCTATCTGACGATCTGTAGAGAAACTGAAGGTTAGAACTTTACAAGATAAATGTTACTAACCTGTGTGCATTACCATTTAGAGGTCAAAATACTGTTCAAGAATATACTGGAAAAGCCCAAGTGATGTGTGTATGGGGAAAGATAAAATCATTCTGTTGTTAGTCTGTTAAATGATAAGAGAAAGAAGTAATTTCTTTGAGAAGTTATAAAATAAAAAGATCAGACATTACAGTGATTCTTACCCAACTGCTAAACTTCGTCTTTTTGCAAAGGAGTGCATGCTTAACTTTAAGCAGGTACTTTGCACATCAGTTTCACTGAAATTGAAGTGAAAGTACCAATGAACTTAAAGGGACTAGCAACATACATAAAGTCAGACATTTGTATTTGATAGTATAGATGCAAACCCTAAAATATTATCCTGAATTTTGGATTTATCAACATAAGAATCAAGCGCTAAACTGAAATCCCAAGCTAATACAGAAGTTCTGAGGGAATCAGTGGGGACAGTAAACATCAAACAAATCAGAAAGCATGAATAGAGGACACAAGAAAGTAACAAGCAGAATACAGATAAAGGAAGTTTCAATGAAGTACACCTGATGCGTTTCTTGCCTAGCTACGTGAAAGAAGTGTAGGCCGTTAAGTCCTGCGCCAGATCACACCATCAGTGTTACACAGCCTGACGAATCACATACTGTTCCAGAACACACCTGACAGAGAGATTTCCCAATGTTTCAGTCTTAGCATTTTAGAATTAGGAGAGGTAATAAACGTTGATTTTGGTTGTCCACTTGTATTCTATCAACCTCAAACCAGCATCAGTCACCGGGTAGGACAGTACTTAATCCAATCTCAAGTCACTTCAAGTACTGTGAAGACCATAAATGCTGACATAGCTTACCAGGTATTTGCTTGTTGGGAGCTCACAGCTTGTCTACGGGGAAGTAAACGCAGATATTTGAGTGCGCAACAAGTAACAAGTCTACTTGAGATCTTTGTTCCTTTCTCATGGAGCTTTCTTTATGCAGGAGTCATGCATTATTAGTTCATGCTCATGTTTTCTTATGCTCTCTTCCACCCAAACACAAGAGATGATATGCTGGAGTCCACAAGATTGTATGTAGAAACATACTCACTTCCAGGGTTGGTTTAGTAGACCAATCAGAAGGAAAAAATAACCACAATACTTTTTTGTGAGCCCTCTCTGCAGCAAAGAAAAACATTATTGCTATTTTTTTTTGTTTGCTGAAGAAATAAATCATGGAATTAGCACAGATTGCTAAGTATTTTTGGAGGGCTCAACCCACACTTTTGTATGAGTTATTTATTTAATCATTTTTTGAGTGAATGCCTTCACAGATCCTTGGTAAGAGAGAGGTAACTGTTTACCAATGCAGGATGTTCTCCAACCCAGATGCAGCAAGCTGCTTGTCTGACCTACCAGAAAAGCATTCAAAGCCTGGTCTCGCACAAAGCACTTTCAAGAAACCCAATACAGTCACAAAAATTCATTTTCATCTCCTGATGAATGCCATCTTACTAACTGAAAGTCAACTTTATCAGTGTCTACTGTACATACCCTGGTATCAGAGGAGTATTGGCTTACGACTGTTGAGATTAGGAAAGGTAAAGGACAAAATTCTTTGGCAAATCAGCACAACTCCTCTGCCACGGTTACTCCCACTGTAACCAAGCGTCGTTTTTCCCATCACCGAAACATATCCACAGACGTTAAACACCCAAAAGCTGTTTCTGTGAAGTCCTGAGGTCCACATACACAGTTGTGACCTGAGAGCAGAACAAACTCTACAATTCAGGAAATGTAGGAGAACAAAAATAAACAACTTGAGAGGTAAGGACAGGTATCATATTCTTGCATCTGTCAAAGAAAACTCAGACATGAGAAAACTGAGGAGGGATAATTCATACACACAAACACATCTCATCTCTTCTCTCGAGTAAAAACAAACATCACCTGAGCTCAGGCTCTGTGCACCTGACCGAAAATGCTGTGAATAGCAGCTGAGTAAAACAGAAAGGATTTGACGTGCGGTGAGAACTAGAGGGTTTTGAATACTGTTAGGCTTAAATAACCTATAACCACATGTATCAGTGAAATAGCAGTATTTGTCACGTTTAAGTAAAGACATCCAGTTTGCTCTGACGGTCACTGAGAAACAACAGCTCTATCACACCACTTGCAACCTGCTTCCTCAAGTCCTACAGGGCGGACTGCTCTGACTTCAGGGGTGAATAATCGCGTGGGCCATTGAGTAACAATGCAAAAACCGGCATCACGTAAAGGAGGTAACTGCTTAAATATAATTACAGAATTATTAAAATGCAAGTTCCAGATGGAAATTGCCGTAACAATTATTTTACTGAGGCCTTCAGAGTACGCTCAGAGGAAGCAGAGCATTGACACGGCAGGCTGTATGGCTGTTATTACGCAAAAGGTCAAAGTTTCCCTTAGATTATGTCTACTCTGTGAGTCATTGACTTTTATAGACCGAGGTGTTTAGAAAAAAGTCTCATGAAATTTATGGCAGCGTAATGTTCTGGCTATAGTCTGTAACCTTATTTTAAAAGAAAATATAGCTCATTAAGTATAATATTCAGACTATATCGTATATTATTGTTTTCATTTAAATGGCACCATAAATGTGCACTGGGCTTTAGAGCCTGATTTGAAAGATAATAACCCTGCCATGAGAAATTTACACCTTAAAGACTTACTCCTTGAAACACCTACTCAAGTCAGTAACCCAACTGAAGTCTGACAGATATCAAAGGACTTCTCATACAAGTCAGGACTTTAAGGCATCACATCCTACATATTCAGGAGTTGCAGAGGGACAGCATATAGCGGTGAGGAAAAGGGCGGGGGGGGGTCTGCGTTTTTGCTGCTTGTTGCCTTTGGATCTGTCAGTCACAGCAGCCTGCCTTCCCGTAGCTTTCCCAGCTTTGTTCTCTTAAACCCTTCTCGTCTGGCTCGTTCATTTCTCCTCTAAGGATCACACTCTGTCTCAGGCTCCTATCTCCATTTTCCTCACATCATTTTCTTTATATCTTTTCGTGGTTTAGCCTGTTTCTTCATATCACCTATATTCTTACTGATGAGCTCCTTCCACCTATACAACTCAGCTTCTCATTTTACCTCTCTGAAATCTCCACCTGAAGGTCTCACTGCTTAAACTTAGCATGCCAGACTGGAAATCTCCTGAATAACGAATACCGAAGATTGCAAATGGAAGTGACTTAGGTATCTTTTTCCTTTTACAGTAATCAAGGTTTTTGAGAAATACACAAATGAGAAATGATGTAGGGACTGATCAGACACATTCTCAGTTCAAGATGCAGTGCTTTTACTGCAGCACGCACGCCCACCACTTCTAACAGAGTTTCATAAGAAACAAGCATTAACTATATAGTGAATATTTTGACAGTTCAGCACAGAAAAAAACCTGCTGGTTTTATGACTAAGCTGAAAACAATAAATTAAAAAATAAAAATAATGAAATGTATGTTCTTTACTTGACACTTAGCACATCAGTTTTCACCAAAAATTGGTTTTTGCATGTCTGAGGCTGAATTTTTTGGTGCGCTACTGGGCAGTTTAAAGGGATTGCACATGCGCATCAGACTCAGCCACTATAGTGCAAATGATTTGACTAGATTCTCACAACTAATTTTCTTAGCATTAAAGTACTAAAGCAGTTTAAGTAGGTTTGTGCAAATGAGCCTCAGTAATTATTCTGAATAACTTAATGTACTGAAAATTAAATTATTTATAATCTTGTGTGGTTACAGTTATAACCATGACACATTCTCCTTTCTTTCCCCCCTCCTCCTTTTTTAAGAAGCCAAGAATGTATTACTTAGGTACTGGACGCAAGAAAAGAGAATTCAAACTAAATTGTGCTTTTTAAAGAGAGTGAACATAGCCTATGGCTTACTGATCTTAGAACAACTCTACTACCAGAGTAATTTTTTCTTCTTATTTAATGTGTCACTCATATCAAAGAGTTAAGGATGTAATTTTATGCTTTTTTCTTTATTCTTATCTTAAAAGCTCAACCAACAATTATGCATTTGAATAATTCAATTAGAGTTTTAAAAAACTATCTGCTTGGCAAGACAATCACCTGCCCCTTAAAACTAAAACATTATATGCCAAGGATCTCCAATCTCCACTGATTAACAATAGCATATTCCAAATTTATAGGGTCTATTATAAGCCATCTGAAGAGCAGCCACTCTGCCAAAACTCCCTTCCTCCCTCTCCAGGGAATCCCTTCTCAGATGCTCTTTTCACATCCAGTAAACAACACTTTATGTCTTTTGCACAGATAGCAGATAATTACCATATGGTTAAAAACATGCTTGCTTCATTCACTTTTCCACTGTAAACTTCCTTCATTATGACAGCTAAGGAGCATCTAGGGAGGTAAACTCTATAATTTAGCCCTCCATGGGCTTAGTGGTTTAAAAGGTCAGTGTCTATTACAATAAAGTTAGAAGCAAGTGTAAGCGACTTTGCAAGAAATTATTTTTCATTCCGGCAGGGCTGAAGAGAGAAACTGATGCAAGTGCAGGAGTGAGAGACTGCCACACATTGCACTGAGCACCAATATATTTTCTTCTTGCATCCAGTACAGTTACAAATGCATGCTCAGGAATAACATAGCAGGAGAACAGCTAATAGAGATTTGGGAAGATAAGAAGCTACAACTGGCCTCTTGCTTGGCTCCCTTGCTGTTTCCTTGCCTTGTTGTTTACTGCATAATATGGGGCTACAGCTGGGAAAAGGAAACTGGACCAAGTCTTCACATGGTAACTATGCAAGAACATGACCCTTCCAACCCCGCCTGTCAGCACCCTGGGGAGAAGAAGGACTTGCCCACCTCATGCACATAACGCAGCAGACAAGAGCTGAATCCCACAATGGATAAGAAAACCAGATTCCCAGAGATCTGTCACAGTCTCGCGGAGCCTCAGAGGCTGTGTTCCTGTGGAGCTACTTTACAGGAAAGCTAATTATGATTTCTCCCAAGCTGAATGATCGATTTCATCAGGCTCCCTCTCTATTGTGGTTGCTTAATCTGTGCTCCGAACTGAAAAGCTGGTTGGCAAGTGCTATGGCACTGTTGACCTCTCCAAGATTAATTCTTTGTGACCCAGCTATTTACTCAGGAGTGCAGGCGACAGAAGAGCCCATAGGGGAGAGAAAGAGCTTTAAGTGTGTTGCATGCTTTTGGTACAACTTCCATCACTTCTATTCCACAGCTCCTGGAATACAAAAACCTCAAGGCCAGGGAAGGGAGAAGAGCATCCTGATTCCTATGAATTTTATTTCCTGAGCCCACTAAGGGGCATTTTTTAACCTTCATCCCCAAAATCTCTTTGAAATGTGATTTCACTTTATTTTCTTCATATACTACTCATATCTTCATTATTGGTTGAGGCAGAAAAAAGGTTTTCATGTACACTCCAAATTGTAAGAACTGAACTTTAATAAACCTGAGATAACTAAATCTTGGTATCATAGAATCATTGAGGTTAGAAAAGACCTTTAAGATCATTGAGTCCAACCATTAACCACTGCCAAATCCACCCTTAAACCAGGTCCCTAGGCACCACATCTACACGTCTTTTAAATACCTCCAGGGATGGTGACTCAACCACTTCCCTGGGCAGCCTGTTCCAATGCTTGACAACCCTTTCGGTGAATACATTTTTACTAATATCCAATCTAAACCTCTCCTGGCACAACTTGAGGCCGTTTCCTCCTGTCCTATTACTTGTCACTTGGGACAAGAGACCGATCCCCACCTCCCTACAACCTCCCTTCAGGCAGCTGAAGAGAGCGGTAAGGTCTCCCCTCAGCCTCCTTTCCTCCAGGCTAAACAACCCCAGTTCCCTCAGCTGCTCCTCATAAGACTTGTGCTCCAGACCCTTCACCAGCTTTGTTGGCCTTCTCTGGGCACGCTCCAGCACCTCAATGTCTTTCTTGTAGTGAGGGGCCCAAAACTGAACACAGTATTTGAGGTGTGGTCTTACCAGTGCTGAGTACAGGTGAACGATCACTTCCTTAGTCCTGCTGGCCACGCTATTTCTGATTCAAGCCAGGATGCTGTTGGCCTTCTTGGCCACCTGGGCACACTGCCGACTGACATTCAGCCAGCTGTCGACCAACAGCCCCAGGCCCTTTACCACCAGGCAGCTTTCCAGCCACTCTTCCCCAACCCTGTAGCATTGCATGGGGTTGTTGTGACCCAAGTGCTTGAGACCTGTGAGATCTGTGATCTGTGAGACCTGATCCCAGTCATTCCCATTTTATACCTTAGCAAAATCCTAGTGAAAACAGTGAAAACAGCTGATGATTTTGAATGCTTTCATTTCAGTTATTTGGATGATCACTTTTACTACTACTTCTTTTTAACTCCTTTTCCTTCCTTATTGGTTATGATTTTATATTGTAACAAAACAGAACAGCCTTCTAAGATGAAACAGACAACAGCATCAAGGGCTACACAGAGACACTCGGCATCTCATGTGAAGAGACAGAAGATTCAGAATTTGGGTTACAACTCGCTCACTGTCTGGATGCATCCTATACATATAGTGGATTCAGGCTATTCAAAGAGGGTAAGATCTCACCTGTGCCTGGGTAAATTGGGATCTGTTAAATTAAATAAGCACAAAAGTGGTAGAAGTGAGAAAAAGAAGCCAGAGGATTTGAATAGCGTCATTTATACCTATAAGAGGGAGGCCAAGGCAGGTCAACATCCATAATGTCAAATGCTGGGCAAGTAAAGGGGCAAAGACAGTGACAAAGTGGAGCAGTCAGTGCAGTGCAGCTGCTGTAAAGGCGAGTCCAGTGAAAACACTGACTAATAGTTACTAATGTATTTCAAAGACAGAGATGAGAATGGTCATTCACCTGTTATGGACATGTCATCCATCAGTGGAAATTGTCCTCTGCAATGGACATGCTGTCAGCATTTCATCTGCCCCTGTTGCTTAGCTTGGGGAGGGGGCAAGAAAAAGCAAGAAAGGACGGTCAGGGAGCTGATTCAATAGTCTGGAAAGGAAAAGAAACAATTTTTGAATGAGGAAAACTAAAATCTGGCATCTGCCTGTACAGCCTGCAGGTTAAAGCAGCACAATACAATAACTGAGAGTGAACTTCCCAAGAGTTGTCTGTCTATGTCAAGAGAGTCCCAACATTTTATAAGCCCTATCACCAGCCGCCTTTTCCATTTGCCTGGGCCATGGTGTTCTCCTTGAAGTGAGAAGTGCTTTCCAAAACTCTTATACTGGTCACAGGATACGAACAGAGGACATTGAGGGCTCATGTCCCATATAAAATGTTGTAACTTGTGCTCACATAAATTTTTTGGCCCTTTCTTTTCTCCTGTTTTATGAACAACTTCATGATTTAAAACTCAAATGAGCACACTCCTAATGGTAGGACTATGTTACTGGTGCTTGATGAAGAAGACTGTTTATCCCATTCAGTAATTTGAACAATATTTTTTTTCTAAGCAGAACATTTATTGTACACATAAGTGAACTTATGCTGCCATTTATAGACTTAAAAAGGAAGAGATTTTCTCCTGGAAACACAAAGCACACTGTTTAAACAGCATTAGAGAGCAATTTGGGCAGCTGGCACCCATCTTATTTGTTTTCTAGATAAGTCACCTTTCATATGAAAAAAGAACACCTGTGGTTTTATCTACACAGAACAAGTAAAACAAATAGCAGTACAGTATTAGAACTGATTGCTTGCTGATTTACTTAAGAAATTATCATACTTTATTATTATTATTTATATTGCAGTATAATGCAGGAACCCTGTAATGCTAGGCATTAAATAACAAAAAACAGCAGAGACAAGTTTGCCCCTGAGGTCTTGGTGCAGTCAGACCACAGCTGTCATGCTCACAGACTTCTTAGGGAAGTTGGAAACTCACATCTGGGGAAGCTTTTGCTCCTCCAGGGAAGGTCAGAGGTTAACTTCTAAATGCAGGACAATTTTGCTGTGTATCTGGCAGAAAACTAGACTGGAAAGATTTCCCACCTTTGAACTTATCTGGACATCAATTATTTCCAAGAGGACAGATTTTATAGAAAAACATCCTTCATATCATTTCATAAAAGGCTTCTTGATGGGACAAGATCAGAGTAACAGACTGCTGCAATTAACTACAGGTCTCCTGCCGTAACTGAAAAGGCAAAAGTGAAACAAAGACACACACTTCCAAGCAGAAGACACTGAACATTCAGCTTATGTTATTTTCTTTAGTCTTACAATGTATGACTAATACAAACGGAGACATCAAGTGGGTGTTGGCACAATCACTTGACATGGACTATTACACCATTGCTGGCCTGGAGATTTCCAGTGGGCTCAGAGAAGACATTCAGTGTTTGTTTTAGGCAGACAAGGTTCTTTTGAACTATTCAAGAAGAGCTATAGCACACTTCCCTTAGCAACAAATCAGTTTCTAACTGCTCTGCTCCCCCAAATACTCCCTCCCATTCCAAGTGTCCACCACATGCAGCCAAACACGTTCACTCCGTGCAGGGGGCTCTGCCTCCTGGCAGTGACTCTTTCTTGCCAGCTCAGATAAGCACCTTAATGCTCTCCACAGCTCCCTGCAGAAGCCCACTAACCGCACCCACCCAACTCTTCCTTCCTTTGCCCCTTCCTTTCCCCATGACTGCGTGTGAAGGAATCAGTGCTACCGCATTTGTCTGTACACATCTGCTGCTCTTGCTTTTCATACTCTTTCCACCAACATCTATCCTCCATCATTCACAGCCTCCTCTGGTTTGAATGGCCTTCTGTGGCCTTTCCTTACGTTGTCACTACTTAATAACAGCAACAGATATTCCTGGTGGGCAAGTTGCTCTGAGGCCCATTTTTGGTGGTGGGATTAAATATATTGATAGAAAATCATTCTGCCCCTGAGCCGGTAAGCTGGTACCAGCAGGTTCAATGGATGACGGGGGTGTAACATGTAAGCTGGTGAATCTGGTGAAGAATCCTTCCAGGTGACATGGTGATATGTAATGGTAGTGGATGGGCAATAGGAAATAGCAAGCAGAAAAGGAGAAGAAAAGTTACCCCACCCCGTAAACTAGTCAGTGATGACCAGTCTGGCAGGTTCTGTAAGCCTGAATTAAGTCTGAATTAAATGTGCAGAGAACTGACTTACTTTCATTTCTTATCCAAATGAAAACAAGAATTTTTTCATCTGCTGAGTGGACGCATCCAGAACACCTCAGATCTAAGAGACAAGCTTCACAATAACGGACAACTTTTGAAGTCACAGGTATCAGCTCTAAGTTCAAGTCTAAATTTTATTTATTTATTTACTGCTTTCTGAGCCTCTCACTGAAGCTATCTTGAGTTTTTGTTGAATACAGCACGAAGGGGTACACAGTAAAATTCTGAATCAGTAAAATAACCCATGTTGCTTCAATGCCATTAATTTTGCAGTTTATATACCTATTAAAGAGATTTCTTTTTAATGGATACTTGCTGCCTGCTGATGATATTTTAAATTATTAAGGCCTAACAGAGTTCTTTCAATAATTGATTTAAGGGTGTATTAGGCACAGCCAGGCCCAAAAGATACAAACATATGAAAAATTATATGAGGCCTTTGACAACAGTGAAATTAAATTAATAGTAAAATTGGATTGAGTTAATCAATTGAGTAAAATGACGGGAAGGTTGCATAAGAGAGTTGAATTGAAAGAGTTTTGCAGTAATCAGTTTCTGCAGTGCAGCTGCTACACGTTTGCGTAATAACAGAGTTGATGAGCAGGTAATTTGTATGAAACTGGAAGCGAGTTAAATGCTCTTTGGATTATAACAGGAGTCTGCAGCTAATGTACAAAGTGTCTCCCTTGGTTTACTGCTACACGCCGGAATTTCTCAAAGATATTAATGATGGGTTTGGCACAGCAGTACGTGGCTGTAACAGCACAGTAATGGAAAACTCAAAGGACACATTTCCCTCCTCCAGCCTCGCGCCTTTCCCATGGCTTCTCTGGAAAGAGCAGGAGAAGGCGAGCTTACAACAGCGTCAAACTTTTCTCGCCTTCCTCCGTCACGTCACACAGGGCAGCCACACTGCCCCTGGCAGCGCAGAACAACTGAGTAAATTCAGCAAGGCACTGAAAGATGATGCCCTTTGCTTCAGTTTGACGTTGATTTTCCAGGGCTTCATGCAGCAGTACCTGCAGCACACAGGCTAGCTAGCAGCCCAGGAAACAGTCTGGGTTTTATCATCTATTGTGATTAGGGGTGTTCGCATTCACCTCGTCCATGTGCTACGTCCCGCATTCGAGGCGGTGGATGTTAGCCCAGTGCCATGGCTGTCACTGCAGTCACAGACAGGCTCCAGTTAGCTTTAAACTAATTATCGCAGGTGGCAGAGCAAGTCTCTGGAGCAGAACAGAGCTCAGACCAAAAAAAAAAAAAAAAAAAAAAAAAAAAAAAA
>VZSC01002524.1:732498-760704 GCA_013398225.1 Steatornis caripensis
AAACAAAAAAAAAGAACAAGAACAGTAAATCAGCCTGTGTTCCAGGCCGTGTTCCAGCATTGTGTTACCAGAGCCGTGCTGCTAGGAATACTCAAAAAAACCCTCAAACAAATTCTTGAATACATCTGTAAAAGTTGTAGGTGCCACTGGAAACAAGGATGCAGACAAAACCTTAGCTTGGACGGAGTACAGCGAAGAGCTTGTTTCCTCAGCTGAAAACACACATATTTGGCAACGGCAACTCTTTTGACGAATGTGGCAGTATCTGTAAGTGTTAAGTTCAAAACTTTTTAAATTCTGCACTAGTCTTATAAATGGCAAATAAACATTTTATTCACTATGTCATGTTCTGTTTCCATCAGTAACAATACCTACTGTTTCTTGACAGAAACACATTTTTCCAGATTTTCAATTCACCATAAATCATAGAATGGGTTGGGTTGGAAGGGACCTTAAAGATCACCTAGTTCCAATACCTCTGCCATGGGCAGTGTCGTCCATTTAATAGCCAGCCCAGGTTTAAACCGTGACAGTCCTAGCTCAAAGCAGGACAGGCAGGCACACCTTCCACTAGACCAGCTGGCTCAAAGCCCCATCCAACCTGGCCTTGAACACTTCCAGGGAGGGGGCGTCCACAACTTCTCTGGGCAGCCTTCTCTGGTGTCTCACCATGTCAAAATGTGTTCTTGTTCGAAATTGAAACACATTTTCCCCCAAAATTCGAAAGCATAAATGGACTAAAAGTAATTATAAGCCATGATACATCAGTAATAGGCAATAAATCCCGTTCCCAGCTTCCTAATACTGCAGCATAGGAAATGCTATGCCATTGAATAGAAAAGGTTAAAAAAAAGTTTAGATACACATGGACTGTATGAGCTAACAATGTGCATGTCCATAACCCCCCAGTCCAACACAGCTTGTTAGAAATGTACATATTTTAGGTCAACAGTGTTCCATTTATTTTAACAGGACTATGCATGTGGTTAGATAAGAATAAAGCACATTACGGCATCTATGGATGCACGTAAGCTGCCTATCTGCTGGTCATAGTCAACTGTCTGCATCTGATCTAAGCTTTTTGACAGTAATAAAATGCTCATTCCAGTCCAACAGATCTTTGAAAATAATGTCAAGGTAAGGAGGACCTGTAATCAGTAACAGGAATACGCAGAGCAGCCAGGTTACAAGGATAATTGAATACAGGGCCACGTACAGGGGACTAGGTCCCTTGACACTGTGAGCTGCGGACTCCAAGCTAGTCTTGCTCCACGGAAAAGTGACTTCTGTGGGCCCTGTCAGCTGGATGGATTGTAAAACTCTGGAGCTGATATAAAAAGAGAAACAGATGTATTACTTTTCCTCATGCACCATGTTGTGGCATTAAAGAACAGGAATCATGAGAGCAGGAAATTTAGAAGTAAACAGGATTTTGCATATGAGTATATGCAAAACCAGTACATGGTAGAATAATAGTAATTAACAGTAAAACGCTGTAAAATAGTAAAGTAAAAAACCTTTTAAATTAATAAATCTCTTAATAGGAAAACTAGACAGTCAGAGCCTCTTTTCTGAAAACTACAGGTAACTGCAGTACTGACATACGTCAATGCAGTCTACTGACTCCATGGAGTTAATNCCCCCAAAATTCGAAAGCATAAATGGACTAAAAGTAATTATAAGCCATGATACATCAGTAATAGGCAATAAATCCCGTTCCCAGCTTCCTAATACTGCAGCATAGGAAATGCTATGCCATTGAATAGAAAAGGTTAAAAAAAAGTTTAGATACACATGGACTGTATGAGCTAACAATGTGCATGTCCATAACCCCCCAGTCCAACACAGCTTGTTAGAAATGTACATATTTTAGGTCAACAGTGTTCCATTTATTTTAACAGGACTATGCATGTGGTTAGATAAGAATAAAGCACATTACGGCATCTATGGATGCACGTAAGCTGCCTATCTGCTGGTCATAGTCAACTGTCTGCATCTGATCTAAGCTTTTTGACAGTAATAAAATGCTCATTCCAGTCCAACAGATCTTTGAAAATAATGTCAAGGTAAGGAGGACCTGTAATCAGTAACAGGAATACGCAGAGCAGCCAGGTTACAAGGATAATTGAATACAGGGCCACGTACAGGGGACTAGGTCCCTTGACACTGTGAGCTGCGGACTCCGAGCTAGTCTTGCTCCACGGAAAAGTGACTTCTGTGGGCCCTGTCAGCTGGATGGATTGTAAAACTCTGGAGCTGATATAAAAAGAGAAACAGATGTATTACTTTTCCTCATGCACCATGTTGTGGCATTAAAGAACAGGAATCATGAGAGCAGGAAATTTAGAAGTAAACAGGATTTTGCATATGAGTATATGCAAAACCAGTACATGGTAGAATAATAGTAATTAACAGTAAAACGCTGTAAAATAGTAAAGTAAAAAACCTTTTAAATTAATAAATCTCTTAATAGGAAAACTAGACAGTCAGAGCCTCTTTTCTGAAAACTACAGGTAACTGCAGTACTGACATACGTCAATGCAGTCTACTGACTCCATGGAGTTAATTTTCCTCTGAGATCCCATCAGTTCCTCACTTAGAACCTCGTGGCCCCAAAGAACAAGGTGGCAGAAGCAGCTGTCTTCGCTTCCCTTGAAACTCAGTGAAGTTTGGATCTGGCACTGTGTCTGAAAGATGAATTTGCTTTGACTGGGTTATCCTGCAGCTCCCAACGGAAGCTGGTGCACAGGGAGACCTCCTCACCCTCCACCTGGGTTTCCGTGGTGGCAACTGGCGCACCACAGGAGGGAATAAGGATGTCCCATGGCAGGTCCATGGTGGAAGGTCCTGCAGAGCGGCTATCTCAGCACAAACCTGAATAGGCCCCAAGTGCTGGTTTCAGCTTGCAGGCAAAAGGAGAAGGGCCCGGATTTTCTACTCTATTACTTATTTCTGTTTGTGCTGCACATGCAGAATGTGAGGTGTCTGAACAAATGCTCTGCTGCTAAATAAAGAATTCAACAGTTAATTATAGATGTTATTCTTACCGTTATAACTTTATCAAAAGTAATTTATAGGAAAAGTCTAGATCTAGCAAACAATTGCACGATACCTACCTTTCAGTCAACCCATCGGCTTAAGCAAGACTACGTATGTATTAAATTACACATGTTCAAAAGGACTGGACAAATTCATGCCCACCAGTGGTGACTGAACACAGCTGTTCAGGTGTAACTTCTGGCTCTGGCATTCCCATAACCTCCTTGCTTTAAACATACAGGAGGGGAAGATTTCCTACATAGCTTGTCCTGCACTTAGCTCCTTCTTAAGCAGCTGCTGCCAAGTGCTGCTAGAGGCAGGAAGCCACCCGGCTCTCAGCTCTGAGCTAATGCAAGTCTTACTCAGGGCTGTGGGATCTTAAGCTCCACTCCTGAAGGCCAAATTCTCCTTTCAGCCAAGGAATGAGCAAAGAAATTATTTTCATTGAGATTTCACAGTTGAAGGTGTTTGGTGATGCTGATACTTCTGATTTCCAACAATTTGAACAACACAGACCCACAATTACATTTGTGTAAGAAAGTTCTGATACTGACAGCTAAGATGGTTTTGGCCAAATTAAATGAGATCAATTTGTTTCTTGTATCATCAGCTCTAGTCAATTATGAGTATTTATTGCAAGATGTCAGGCAGTAATGATCACTGAATGATACAGAAACTACAGACAGGTAGGCATATGGTCTCGATAACCCAAGATCTGTATCCACATAAAAACGTCCTCACTTGAATTCAGCCTCAAGGCTTATACATTCCCTTGAACTGAAACATCCACTCTGTTATTTACTGCGTCACTTAAAAAACCTGCTTTCCTATATTTAGAGAGTCTCATAAATGGCATACTATGTTGTGCAATGTACTAGCTTGTGTGTTGAATCATACATCACTAGCTCAAACCAGGACAACCAGATGTCAGAATTTAAAACAGATCTCAGCTCTTTCTTCATCGGGAGATAGAAAGAAAACTGGCAGCTCATGCCTCTGCAAGCTGAATTACTACTTTTTCCAATTCATTTCATTGTGACTGCAGCAACCTGTTGGTTATAAAAACTCAATATAAATAATATGGGCTGAGATCTTTTGGGGTTTGATCCTCTCTCCCAAGATTTTTTAATTATTATTCCAAAACAGAGGCTTCATGGTCACCTGTTCTTTAAAAAGGATACAGCAAGTCTAGAAGCTCAGACCTCGCAAGGTCTCATACAAACCCATCTAGGGTCAGTGGGAGTTAAAGATAAACACTGTATTTAAAAATTAATTATGCAATGACAATTCATCTCTATCATGATACCAGGATCTTCATGTAACCACCGATGTCTGAGGGAAGAACAGGGAGAAGCAAAGGACTGACTGGTGAAGGAACAGCTCCCATTATCAAATCTCTAAAGGGATGAGCATAAATACACAGTTAAAATACCGCTTTCTAACCTTAGGTATTTGCAACTTAGCGGTTGCTTGTGCTGCATAGGCACAAGTGCTTCACGCCACAGCTGCTTCAGACAGTGCTGCTGAAACTGAAGCTGCACATGGTCCATCAGACTACAGGGAATTAATCTGTGAGCCACATACCTGGAGTAAATTGCAATGTTAGTGTACAAATTTGAATACCCTTCAAGACCTTAATATGTAAGCTGTACACTAACTGGAACCTCTATGGTATTAAATGACACGCATCTCCTTGAAATCATGATCTATCCTGGGTGGTTTTGGAATGGCTCCCTTGCCAAGCTGAGAGACAGGATTAAGAAAAGTCATTCGCGGGTCAATTGAATTCTCTGTTTCTTCTCAGGAACAAAGAAAAACAAAATTGAAAATACAGTGTGTGTGTGTAAAATAAGACAACTCCTTCAGAAGTGAGAGCAAACACTTGGGACTTCTTTTGAAGACTGAATTCAAAGAATTTTTAAAACAATGCCATACTGAGAGGTAAGATTAAGATGACTGACTTTAGCAATTGTCAAATAAATCCAAGTATCTTCTACAACACCACTAATCAGGTCTAATGCACTCTTACTGCTCCAGAGACTCTGCTTTTTCACCTGCTTTACAAAATTACCTACTCACCTTCTAGTTTGTCCAAAATTTTGCCATCTTCCAAGATGTGAAACATCACTTCTGCTTCCCATATGCACATATTCTACCTTGAACCATCTCTTAGGTCAGCCAGTGGTGACTGCTACTTAGGGACTGGTCTTACTGTAAAACAAAGCTGCCCTGGAGGGAATTTTGCCACTCATTCTTTTCAACATCTGCATGTGGCTTTCTGTGTTTCATAGCAAATGACAGACTAAGAAAAGTGGTTTCACTGACTTCCTGACCGTTCGGACGTGCTCAATCTCAGGCCTAGAGGTCCTGAACTGAACTGAGCACCATGTGAGAAGCACAGAGGGCCTTGTAGTTTTCCATTTACTAGAGTATGACCTACTGAAATAACTTCTCTCTCCTACTTTCTGATAATTATAAGACTTCCAGTTGCTACTACAGGATTTTGCTTGGGGACAAAGAAGAGATATCCTTAGCTCAGCATGCAATGGGGAATTTGTTTGACTTTGGCAAATGAAAAAGAATGGGATTTTTTTCACTTGGTTTAGGAAAAAATTTAGCAAAGCCTAAGGTATGCAATGTCCATATAGGCTCAGACTGAATCTAAGGCATGTCCTGACACAGTTTTTAGAGGTCAAGAATCTAAAATACCTAAAAGCTCCTCATGCCCTTTACCTGTTTTGTTAGTGGATTTTATTATTGCTGATGTGCTTTTAGGTTTTTTTCTTTTTTGTTGAGGCTGGGGTGGCTTATAAAAAGGGAGGGGAATGAAGAGATAACGAAGACAGCATCAGCAGAAAGGCCTCCCACGCCCCACAGCCGTTCCAGGCTATGAGAAGGGACCAGGCACAGCCCACACAGAGCTTGTGAGCCGAGAGTGGGGAGTGGGACCAGTCACAAGACCCTGGAAAGAGTCTAAGACAAACACACTAAATACTAATAGTTCCCCAAACGTTGTAATGATGGATCCGGCACAAGAAATGCATTTTAACATGAACTAGTTTGAGGTACACACGTTAAATTGATCTCTTTCAAGTATTACTAAGAAATGGCTGAGAAAAAGACAGTGGACAGCAGGATATGAAGGAAATCTGTGTGCTTTTTTGTGTGAAGATGAACAAGTTTTTCACTCACTTTCTGAAGAGCTTTGAAAGCTTTTTACTCTTTCAGGAAAGATATGAAAGCATAGCCTATGCCTTAACCAAAAGCTGACAAGTAAATAAAAAGAATACCAATTATGTCTCTTCTAATTCATGACTTTTCAAGGCCCTATATGAGGACTATTAAAGTAGTAGTTTCTTAACTACAAGAATAATTGCAGTATTATTAAAAATTGTAGAAAGCAAATGAAAAAAACGCAATGGGATTTCTGTGTGCACACGTGTATACGTGTTTATGCATTCCTTTGAGTTGCTTCAATAAACGGCTTTGTGCTAATACTAGCAGATAGAATAACATTCTCCCTATCTTTGTTTTATAATCACCACCCAGCATTCCTTATGTTACTACTCACCCCTTCAGGCAGGCACTTGGCTATCAAAATGAATAGGAGGTACACCAGCAAGTTCTTCATAGCTAAAGCAGAACCACACAGGCTAGAGCCAGATCATGGTAGTCTCAAACGTCTAATAACCACTCTGAGAGTTGAATGGAAATTATGACAGGATTGCATAAAGCCCATTGTTAGCATCTCCTGAGTGTTTAATAGTTGATCTGAAGCTAAAGAAGTACACAAGATTTTTTCTTTTTATGTTCCATTTCATTTGTACTTTGGTCATGGTGCAAATGGGAGTTTCAAAACCAAGGTGTTAGTTGACGTTATTTAACAAACTTTAAAGGAACATTCCAATGACTTAGGGCTTTATTTTCTGTTGTTTCTTTACCCATTTATCTTTTTCTAATTTCTTTTCTGATACTCTGTTCCAGTAATGCTTAAGCAGCCATTAGCATTTATTAGTAAAGCTAAAATGAATGACACTAATGTGAACAACATAAAACCTACATTGCCCTACTTTTATTAAATGAAGGAGAATAGGCCTTATGGGTCTGTTAGGTTGTCCAATTTTCTCTTCCACTTAAAATTACTGATATTTACTTACCTTGATTTATATATTTACAGGTTATGCTTAACTCTGTTTGAAAGCAACACGAATGTAATACACAGTATGCTCTTATTCACCCCCTGTTCTGAATTACCAGCAATTCAAGAAACAGCCAAAATTGACGGTTCCAAAAATTGGAAAAGGAAAGAAAAAATGGAACCAGGCAGCAGACCATCAGCTTGACACAATTAAATGCTACCTATGAAGCCAGTATAACCCAATGGCATTTTTTAAGAGAATGAATTATCCTCAGGCATTTTACTGCTCAGGTAATTTTGCATGTTTCTCCTCTTCCTTGCTCTGTCCAATTTTAAAGGTCCAATCCCAACTGAACTGCTGAGCACTCCTCTCTAGCCCTGGTTTTAGCAGAGCAGAAATGCTCTTCGCACCTCACTAAGGTTTGCCGAGGATTGCAGAATTAGGCCAAATAATTAATCACTGTCAGGTAAGATCAAATGTCAAAGAAGTAGCCTTTGGAAGTTCACCTGCAGGTTACACACTCAGCTTCCTCAATGCCTAGAAATAAAATTCGATGCCATTTAGTAACATTGCTATTACTCTTACAATAGTAAGCAGGAGGTTCCTAATCAGATCAGGACCACGTCAATGCAGACATAATTTAGTGTCTCTAAAGGGCTCACAGCGCAAAGAGATTATAAATAATAGTGATGAACGTATTCTGTCTGTCCCCACGGACCCCATGCAGGGGGATGCAAACGAATTGTCAGTCACAAAGACAACAGCAGCAGAGTTAAAAATCAAACTCAGGGTTTCTGAATTTTACAAGATCATCTTTCTAATGAACTTTGCAAGCAAATAATACACATGTGACAATACTCAACTGGATGTCCTGTATTTCTCAACATGAAATTTAAGAGCAAAATGACAATGACCTGTTCTGAAAAACCTCCCCTAAAAATCCAGTCTAGGGTACCACGGAAAACCAACACCTCCAGCTATATACACTGAAAAAAAAGTCAAGCTAGTATTCACAGATGATTATTTTTAATAGTTCTGGCCTTGAAGCAGCAGCTCACATTCCCAATATTATAGTGAAGGAGAAAAGCAGAAACATATCAATCACTCAACAAAGAGGCTTGTCAAGGAGTGGGCATTTTTCTTTTGTAGCATTTTCTTCTCAGCAGCTGCCCACGTACAGCCTATCAGATACCTCAGGTGTCCATTAGAATATTTTTCTGCGCTCTCTCCACTGTTAGATCTTGAGCTTAATTTATTTGTCAAGTGCTTGTTTGGGAGCAGGACTCGGAGAGGGTGGGAACAGGCAGAAATGTGCTCGTTTCATCATGATACTGCCCCGTCTCCCTCCTTTCTGTCAGCCTGCAAATATTTACATCAAACCTGCTGGATTTCTGCATCTTTTAGGGGTTTTTTGTAATTAATTCTGTCTCAATATTCTCCTCATTTCCATACTTTTCAAATGTTATTTCACGTCTTTTGATCTGCTTCTGTTTCTTTTCTCCCTTTTTTAGAGGCATTTGAAATGCTTTCAGAGGCTGGGCCTTGGAAACACCCCATAGCAGATTGCTTAATCACATTTCTCACCTAGAACTTGTATAATAAGGGTGATACATAGGGTGTGAGGCTGCGAAGCTACTAGCGAAGATGAGCTAATGGACCTTGGCCAGCCTTAATTAGAGTTTCTAAGCCAAACCTTTTCCTCCTCTGGCCATGAGTGTGTCAGCCTATCAGTTTTATATCAGCTGTCAACCTCCACTGACTAGTTTATCTTCATCTTTCCTGTTTTGTGTGTTGACATGGCACCAA
The DNA here is from genome assembly GCA_013398225.1 of Steatornis caripensis. Lineage (NCBI taxonomy): Eukaryota > Metazoa > Chordata > Aves > Caprimulgiformes > Steatornithidae > Steatornis > Steatornis caripensis. The sequence continues at coordinate 741,483 of VZSC01002524.1, forward strand.
AAGAGTTATTTCCCTGCAGCAAAGGGGTCCTTTGCTCTGTGGGCAGAAAAAAAAGTGCCTTTTCTACAGGGCACCTGACCCTGCCCCAGGAGGGGCCGTGTGTGGCATGAACCACTGCACCCCTGACTCCCTGCGCCTTCAGGATATGGCAGTCTGTCACTTAAAAATATATACACATAAATGTGTGTGTATGTATGTATCTCCCACAAAAAAAAAAAATCCTCAAAGCCCCCCCAAACCGTCACCTCAATAAACCCACTACTGATACGCTAGCACCCAATGTGAATTGCCTTGCCTGCCAAAGAGGGTAGAGCGAAACAACTTACTTTCCTATTTCAAACTGGTTTAGGAAGGCTTATCAATTGTGCATGTGTTCCCTGGTGGAGAGCTTCCAAACAGTTGTGAAACATGTAAATCAAAATGTGACTTCTTAGTAACAAAGGCTTGTTTCGATCAGGATGGGCTGATAAATTGCTTTCTGCCCTAGGATAAAGGCGACTGGGCTTTAGGTATGTAAAAATGGTAAATATTTCTCTTCTGCTTTTGTTCTTTACAAGCCAAAAGCATCTTAAGAGAGCCATCTGTTTCCTTGCCACAGAAAGAAAAAAAAATTGGGTTACCAGGCTCCCTGTGCTTATTCATCCAATTTTGCCTTGAGTTAAATGTTGGACAACCATCCCCATTTGGGAAGGTTTTAGTTCTGCCACTGGCTACGAGCTATGATAAAGGCTGCTGTTTCTATCCACTGCCTGGATTGTTTGTCTCTGGGTTTTTTATTTCAGCTAGACTTGCAAAAGAAATTACACTGTTCTGGTGCAAAAGGAATGGGATTTCCTAATTTTCATTTATTATCTTTATCTGTTTCTCTGCACTAAAGGAGAGAGAAAAGTCCCACTCATCCTCCTGCCCTTCCCTCGCCCCCAGAGAAAGTAGCAATTGTACCATTAAGCCTGGAGAGCTTTACATACGCAAACACAAACACAGTGCTTACAGGAAAGATCTTCCCTATCCATATGTTCATCTGCTTGCCTTTACCTAAACCAGTCGATTACCTCAGCAGCTCAGCTGTGTTATTGAGACATTTCAGCGTGAAATTTGTTTTTCCTCACTGAACTTTAAGCGGAATTTCAAGTGCCAAGTCTCCAAAGCCAAGTGGGGCTATTAAGAGATAATTACTAATTATGCTAATTTGAGAAGTTGTGCTATTTCTTTCCCTGGTCATTTTATCTGCAGCTCTCCTGAGAGAACAGTCCCCATTCAATGTTAATAACCTTTCCAGGCTAAGCATTCAATGGAGGACAGTGTGTCCTAAACCCAGGAATATTTTACAGTTAATCTAGATATGTGGCTGTAAATTAGAAAGAGAAGCAAGTTGCACTAATGCTAATGACTTATGTTATTAATTTTTTGCAGTAGCAGAAATCTGATTCCTCTCCATTCATATATTGATACAGCCTTTCACTGACAGTTTTATTTTAAATGGAGTCCTCAGTGATTTGAAATATTCAGTACACCAATAATATTTCTCAGTGATCATTTTCTAATCCTACCTACTGCAAGCTCCCATAATAATAGATTAAAACAAAGAACAGATTTGATTTGCATTTTCTAAATGTCTTATTTATTTTTGCTTTATTTATGTAAAGGTATAAAACGTATCTTTGCCAAGTTCTACATGCTATTTTTTTTTTCTTTACTTTTTCAAGATAGTGGTTATAGGGTTGATCATATTAGTCTGTGGAGAATGTTGACACAATAAGAGACTTTATTATTTTTTAAAATAAAATAACGACTTCAGGTTTTATTTGATGTATAATTCCATCCCTGTTCTGTGGCAAAATACACATATTTTACATCTTTTATATTTCCAATTTGTTTGTGTAGTGGCAGTACCCAGAGCCTCCTTGGCTTGGCTTACCTTCCAAACACAGAGGCACTGAGACAGCCTCCTGCCACACTACTTGACAAAATCTTGTTTCTCTGCTCCTCGGAATGGATCTCCCGGTAAGAGCATGATGGCCGCAGACAGCGCCAAAGATCAGCGCGCTCTCCCTTAGGAGACCGTGGTTACTCGGATGTGACCACAAAGGCCCGTTCCTGCAATATCCCACCGACTGGGAAGCCTGCATGCCCAAGTGCAGCTCCCGGGAACACGGGCTGCGGAGTCACCCTCTCTGTCAGTATAGCACGGACGCCGTAAATATTCAACGGAGGACAGAGACATCTGAAAGCAGACGGAGAACACTGTCACAAGCGCGTGCCTGCAGCCAGGGCGCACAGGGCCCAGCACACAAACCAGGCTGCCTCCACCCACAGAGCCAGCACTAATGGGAACAGTGGCTGCCTTTCCAGAGAAAATAAACTCCCATCCTCACTGGAGTTCATCATCTAGCTTGATAGCTCGCTAAATTGCGTACCAGCGGGGTTTTTTAATGAGTGGAGTCCCACTGAACTCCTCGCTTCACAGCCACCAGCACTGATCCAGCTATCTCTAGGCCCAAGCCCTCAGGGATGCTGGGGGGGATCACACAGCTGGGCACGGGCGGCAGCATCGCAGCCCCCACTCACGACAGCCATGGTTCCCATGGCTCGCCGGCTTTCTCAGTGACCTCCTCCGCCCCGACTGCCACGGGGTCAGGCCTCCTATCCGAACTCCTCTCGCTGCTGCCTGACAGCATCAGCTGGGGCCTCCGCCCAAGGCCAGATGCTGCTGCCCTTGCTGGGGCTCCCAGGAAGGAATTTTTAGCAGAGTTTACTGCTGTGAACACCAGCTGCAGTTCCTCCAACAGGCAAGCGATGCAGGTATGGCCCTGGATTTGTCCTCACACTGACCACTGAAGACATCAGGGCAGTAACAGTGTCAGGTACTTATGGGTGACCACAGCTATGGCACTGCAGCTCAAGAGGAGAATGCAGAAAACAGGGGATATCTGAAATATTTTTATAGGAATTGGGCCTATATTCTAATTTTTTTTTGCAGTTTGCAGCATCTAGATGCAAAGTAACTAAGCAAAGATCCCCTCCACACAACTAAAATAAAAATGAGGACTGAGTGAGAAGAAAACAAAGGATAGCAGTTCGTACTTGGATTTTTCACTATTTTTAAACCATACACAGACCTAAAACCAGTGGGTGCATTTTTTTAAAAGACAAAGAATGTAAATAGTCAAAACCTTGGGTAGCATCTATTTCTGGAAAATGTAACACACAGCCCTCAGACTCCAGTTCAGTACTCCCAACGTAGAAGTGGGAGGACTGCGTTCACATGAGACATGAATTAGGGTCTAAAAATATGTCTTAGTAATAAAGGAGATGATAATTTTAAGTTTCAGCATTGCCAGTTTCAGAATAGAGCTTCCCTTAGTGAAAATCCTTTTTGCAAGTGTGTGAACCTGCCCCCAAGCTCCAGATAAACATCAGGTAAGAAGACATGTCTTCCTTGCTGACGGGGCTAGGGGGACCTACAGGCCCCTGCGCTCCCACCGTACCATCAGGAGACATAGAAGAAACACATCTGCGTGACAACTCAGCTGGTCATACATCTCTCACGGGATCACATGAGCACATCCAGCAGAACTGGTTGCTATTTGGACCATCCTGTGACCCTCACATTTGGGCAGCTCCCTAGCACACACAGAACTGAAGTCCCTGACCTGCACCTGGACAGGTACGCACAAGAGTTCATGGACTTCCAAATAAAACAGACTTTCCGGACATGCTCAATGGAAAGCATGTGCAGAAGGCAACGTAGGCGAGTGTCTGGCATGCAAGTCTCATGTCAGCTCTCCCTTTGGCAGACAGATTGTCGTAGGTGGGGTCTTGCATCTCCCCCAAGCCCCACTGAGACATTACATCTTCTAAAGAAACACTCTGTTGCCCAAAATTCAGCCTAACCAAGTTGCAGCAGTCAGATACTCCTTCCTGATATATCGCTGTCCCAACACAGCAGCTAAGGGGATCGGCCAGAGACTGAGAAGAGACCAATGCATCTGGGCTATATGAGGCTGTAAGGCAATGAGCAGAATTCCAGAATCACAGAATGGTAGGGATTGGAAAGGACCTCTGGAGATCATCCCGTCCAACGCCCCCGCTAAAGCAGGAGCACCTAGAAAAGGTTGCACAGGAGAGCAGGTTGCACAGGAACATCTGCAAGAAAGGAGGCATCTTAAAAAAACAAACAGAAAAAAGAGGCAGTCAGGAGGAAAAGATGCCATTATATCCTGAAAGGACTGCTGGAATATTTAAAATGAGTTCTTCCTGGAGAAATAAATGAGTGCTAGAGACTACTTCAAAATGCTTCAATGGCTGCATTGGTCACAGCCACACTTGTTCTGTGTCCTCTGGGAAACCGACATACTGGAATCACAGCCCCAGACTGGAATCACAACCCCAGAAAGGCACTTCATGTTGCTAATTCTAGCTGAATTAATAAATATTAAAAATTTATATATAGAAAATATTAATACTTTTTATAATTTATTATTATTAAATAAAATAATAAATAAATATTAATAAATCTAGCTGAAATGAACTTCTCTGCACATGTTATTTCTTATTCATGTTGGAAATTATTTTTTAATCTAGTACCTACAAAGATCGTGGATAATCACAGAGAGCTGTGAAAGAAATTAAAAAAATCAGTTTTAAAAAAAAATCAGACATTAGCTGTTTTCTTTCCTCTTATATTTGTGTAATAAAAATGTTTATAACGATACCATTTTACAGTATCATTCCAAAACCTGTAGTAACCCTATTGAGAAGCGTTTGGAGCTCTTACGAATTTTGAAAGGCTCAGACAGCATGAATAACAGAGTAACAGCGGGCTGGCACCTCCAGGCCTCTAACTGATGTGAGAAATCATGTACGGGAGAGCCTGAATACCCGCCTTTGGCCCAGTCCAGGCTGAAGAGAACAGGGTCCTTTGGATGGTCAAGTCCATGTGGGTATCAGCTGCAGCAGAAAGGAGAAACAAGCCATTTCTGCATAAATTACATGACACTCAGACACAGCCAGTTCCTTCTGGAGAAATAAATCCTCTCTGTGCTGCTAGCTGGTGCTTCAGATGGTGACTAGGACAGTAGGTGTGACAAGCAAAGAAATATTTTATTAGTCACTCTTCTACCTGTCCTGACAAATGTACAACACCTTGGCAAAATTTCTCTTCCACTGTCTCTTCACACTGTGTGTCAGGGATGAGGGGGAGAGAAAGTTTGCCATCCAATGGTTTTCAGCTGGAAATACTTCACGGCAAATGAGGACTCGATCCCCCTTCAATCTCTCAAAATCTTGATCCCAACTATACCAAAACACACGCACAGCAAGTGCAGTAGAGAAAAATGCTCCCTGCACAAGCTCTGAGCAAATAGGCTTCGCGCGGAAATCTTGACAAGGACTTGAGGGAAGCTCAGACCTGAACTTCTGAATGAGGACAGTCCTTTCACTGCCACCAGTAGCTGGTCAAGCTGCAGGTCCCGTAATGTGATTTTCTGAAAACCATAGGCTTTGGCATCATATGACAGCATGAAAACGTTAGATTTATTTACTTTCCGTAAATATACAAGTATATATATATGTTTCTACCCTGCATCTTTGCAAAGAAAACTCTGGAAATATAAACTGAGGAAAGCTCTGCGGAAGAAACAATTCATCTAGCATTATCTTTTTCCCAGTCAGTTTCTTGAAGTTGATTTTTGAAAGAAAATGTGACACTTGAGGTCCCAAATTCCACAAAAGAATGAGAAATGTGGACTCCTTGACTTCCACTACTTCCCCGCAGCCTGTCTGTATGGATTTATTTTCAAGCTAAGAGCCCAGATAATGCATAGTATAACATTTCATCCTTAAAAACCGCAGTTATGATAAAGAACAAATAATAATCATGATGGGTACAAGACGCAGGAAGATGAATTACAAGGCAGATGTTCCATCTTGTCTTTTCAGTTGAGATTATAAATGGCATGAGCCTAAGAGAAAAAATCAGAGCCTGAAACTGAAGGTTTGCTAATTAATCAGTTATAACAGCACAGGGGATTACAAAACATGATTAAAACATACTGAAAACATGAAGGACAAAGGAGGATGGAGAAGGGAGTACGGAAACAGCTCTGTCAGAGAAACATCTCTACAGAGGCTTGTGAAAATGATGCAGCTCATAAAAAATTTTTGCTTAATAATTAAAAACCAACTACAACAACAAAAAGACAATGTTATGAACCAAATAAATTCCTGAAAATTTGGCCCAATGTTTATTAAAAAAATCAAGGTTTGATCCCAGCTCCTTATGAAGCCTAGGACAAAGCTTCTATTGAGTTCAGCCCTTTATATAAATATGCATGTACGTTAATACACGCGTTGCTGGAGCACATATTGGCACATTAATATGCATAGTACTAGAGTGTCTGTGTTTAAGTATATAAACAGAAATTTAATATAAACATATGCATTCATAGCTTTGAAGTTCCATTAGAAACAAAACAGCGTAAAGAAATTATTAGCATTTTTACATGATGATTTCTGTTTAAGTCAGATAGTGAACTGCTACTGATACTTACTTACAAGGCACTCAACAGATGGGGAGTCTAGACTGGTAACTTCTGTGCTATGCAAGTGTATTTTTAAACCTCCTTTAATGTTAAATTCTGATGCTGTGCTGTGGGGATGAAACAAAATGCTTTCCTGAGTGTGCAATTTTAACTGCCTTGTTTTCTTTTTGAGGCTCCACTTTGGCAGTGATCCACTACTGATAGTGCCAGTTAGCATGACCCTAACCCCTCTAAAAATTCGACTGAGATCAATCTGCACTGAAGAAACGTGACCACCCATGTGAGGATGATCTATGGCATGAAGGTCCCATAAGTGGTAGGGCCTTGTGCTCCTGAAAAGAAAAGATTCCCATTAACAGTGCAGGATCGAGCTCCTATTCTCTTCATCTCGATCCTGCTCTCAATCTTTCTCTCTTTTCTAGTGGAAACAAAAAGGGAAATTGTGCTTTTGCTCGCGAATTCACTACAAGCAATGTTGATGCGTGTGTATTTTCTGCAATATTACCTACTCAACAAAAATTAATCTATAACCTTAATGTGCATAATGGATGGAAGTGAACATTATACAAGCAAAGACAGAAAATATTTTTCCTAGTTCTTTTTCCTGTTTTGGAAAATGAACACAATAAAGTGATAACCCTTTAGAAATACTGCTGCTCACTATTTAAGCAATTTTAAACTATATTACTTAGGTAGCATTTATTTGTGTGGTTCATTGCTTGCCCTAAGAGACCTTCGTTTGTTCAAAGTATGAACTTAACCTAGATTTCAAATGGTAAAAGCAAACTAATGTAAAAACATAATGAAATCACCTTCAAATCTGCTTACATTCTCACTTTTCGTACAAACCCCCATCATAAAAATAATCCCCCAAATTTCTCTGAGATTATTCCAGCAAATCCCATGCCCATCAAATCCTAAAACATACTCCACTTGCTAGTGAAACTATCTCAGTAATTGTCTGGGCTTTTATCTAATGAATATGCATTAAAGCAGTCAAAACAAAACTCTAACTTAATCTACATTACTGGGAAAAGTTTCCGAAACAAGCTGTTGCAGGGAAATTTATGTAATATGTTGTCAACATTCGGCAGAGACAAGCTGTCTGCTAGAAAGGGCTGATGGAAACCAGGTTCCTGCAGTCAGTCAGGGAGCCGTACGGCTGTTACCCTTAAGCCATGTTTTTGGCCACATCTCTAGCGTGCCTGCCCACCTGCACTTCATCTCCGTGCAAGGACTGCGCTGACGATCACTGAAAAGTCTCTTTGTGGCATGTGGGTTTCAGTGAGTCATCATCATCACTTCTACAACACACAAACTCACTGATACCCACTGGAGCACACGGAAACGACAGGCGGAAATTCAATGGATTGCCCGTAAGAGGTCTGCGCCTCACTGCACCTGCATACAGGTACACGCCCACGCCAGCATCTGCAACAACATAGCACGGGGCAAACCAACAAAAAGAAAATTATTGGAAAATTATCTGAAACCAAGTTTAACAAGATCAACCAAGATTAACAAACCACTCTTTTCATCAAACTGCCTGTATAAGATGCACACATTGCTTTTGCTATAATGGCCATCAGAATCATCGTCTCGGCCCCTTACCTTTACTTTTTGCTGTCTCCCATTTCTGTCTAAACAGCATAGAAACCAACTTTACACGTCAGTGTCAGAGAAACATCTATTCCACTCAGGACGCGGCAGGAAGACCAGTTCACGTGCTAAGAGAGAATGAGCCCCAAGAAATACGTGTTGGCAAGTATGTGCATTACAAATTTTTTTATATGTAGAAAACTTTTAGGAAAAGAATAGTAACTTCTTATTCAGATTCTGATTCCAGAAAAAAATTAGGCACCTGCATATTTGTATGCAGATCTTGTTATTCATTGTTTACTGCTTTTCTGAGCAGCAATGGAATGACTGAACAAGTGATTTTACTGAATCAAGGCCATATGTTACCCCAAAGACCTTTGACGATATATTGGTGCGATTCAGCCACCAATTTCATATATACTTTCATTTTATAATTTGTATGAACAGCAGCTGCTTCAATAGCTGAGTAAACACAAGTGGATTAAGGTAACAACAAGAAGGGGCAGAAAGACATGGGTGTTGTGGTAAAGAAAGCAGCAAATTCAGGAAGTGCAAATATGTGATAAACACATGTATCTTCAGGGTTACGTACACTATGTTTTGGTTTAAGAGTGGCTTTTTGGAGCCGTTGCAGCTACCTTGTCAATCATTAACAACAGCTTGAGACCACCTTCTATAGTGTTTAATTCATACTCCCATTAAAACAGCACACCAAAAGACCCAGAACAGTGTGTAATTTGTTGCTTCTGGCTTTCATTTCATTTTGGAGACTCTTGATGAGGGCTTGGAGTTTTTTGAGGCAAAATTAAAGCAGTAATGTATAGGGAATAGATTTTTTAAAATTGATTTTAACTTTTAGAATTACTTTCCTAGACTCAGAAACCAGAGCTTGGTTCTTTTTTTCATCTTGAATTGTCTGCCATATTTTATTCAAAGAATTATCTTACGGTTAAAAAGTACAGTCAATTTGCCGTGGCTTTAGCTAAAGTGGAATAGTCTCCCGGCCTTCCAAGAAGCATGTGCGTATACAAAATAGATGAACTACAGGCAAGGCGCACATGTAGGTATTGTTACTAAGATTTTTAATGGAAATTAAATTTATGAAATTACGTAATATTTAATCTTAGTGAAATTAAGTGATTCTTCTAAAAGGAGCAATCTCGTATTTTTTTTAAATAATCTGTAACAGTTTCAATCAATTCCGTAAGCCAGTTCTCACAGCATCTGAAGGAACTAATGCATGTGACAAAAATAGAGTAATTCTGCAGATTTGTCAGCAGTGTGCGCTGATACTGAAGAAAGAGTTGCCTTTTAAATGTAAACTGGGATACACAGAAACCTTGCCCTCAGCATGTATAACAAGTCATTCTGGGAGAAAGCAAAAGCCCTCCAGGAACTGAAGAGCAAATGTGATTTAACACCAAGGAAGAATCTGATCCCCATGCATTTGTTTACATACAAAATAGATAAATAAATAAAAAGCCACCTTCTTTCAAACACCGCCAGGCAGAACTGCTTTGCAAACAAATGTGGCGGGCTGCCTTGCAGGTGGGGATTATACCTGCTCCTGCCGTGAGCACCGATGGCTGGCGTGCAGTGTGGCACGCTGTCCGCCTTGAAACGAGCAGCGCTGCCGGGGACCTGCCATGTCACTCGAGTATTTCGCAACAATAAACCCAAGCGATGTGATGAAACTACAGATGTGATGCAGCTACAGAAAAAATGAGGAAAGAACTAGAAACAGGTTCATCTGATACCTGAAACTGGAGCGACAGACTCCTGAATACCTACCTCTCGCCAATTAATTCCGCAACAGATTTATGAACTCCTCTGACTCAGTTTCCCTCTCTGTAAACTGGTTGAATGTGGCCTCCCTGTCTCTGAGAGTTAATAAAAACTTTTCATAAATATTTTGAGCATGTACGTAGTATGATTACGCAGATGCATTTTTATTAACTCTGGGCAATATGAGTCCTTGCTGGCTAGGATGAGTTGGAATTACGTGAAGAGAAGGATTTTCTCAGTCACTGGCAGGGAAAAATAGTCCAATGTGCCTTACATCATAAAAGTATAAATTTAATAAGGAATTCACAGGTAGCCTTCAGGAAAATCTGCCAAAACTTTTGTCTATGGTTTCTTACCCCGTTTAAGCAGAATGTTATCACCTGCTTAAAAATGTGCCTGGGCTAACCAATCTATAAAGCAGTGTTCTATTACAACTACTTCTATTACGAACCACATTTCTAAACTGCAAAGGGCTATTTCATTTGTGACTAATCAGAACCAGTGTACGCTTTTAAAAATCCCTACTTCTTTTTTATCACCTAATAACCCATCTTCTGGTAACTGGTACCGTTAGTATCTTACGGTCTGATTTAACCTTAGGGTTTACACCTTGTGCAATAACATGCAATGACCGCCAAATTCTTCATTTTTTTTTAACAAAATGAATGCAGAATTGAAGTCTCATTTTAAAAGTATTATTGGCAGCATACAAGTTAACCTAGAAAGACTAGCTTTTGACTTGTTCTGGCTAGAACTGAAATGCTTCACAGCTATGCTTGAATACTGTATATTCCCTCTTCTTCCTGTGTATGAAATCTAAAGGATTCGCACAGTGAAACTTCTTTCCTTTTTTAAAAAAAATCATCAAATGACTTGTGCTCATGGATTTCAGCTGAAGGCACAAAAAGTGTTCCTTGTGGGCACAGCACAAGGTAAAGCAAGCCTGTCATACAGCTGTAAAAACTGGTCATTATAAACACGAATCGAAAACGAGTCAAGTATCTTGATTTTAGAAACAACAGATTTTACAGACACACATCAGATGCTTTAGCATAAATAAATGATAAACACAGATCAATCAATAACCTTTGCAGCAGTTGCAGCTGGAGGAGGCCTGCTGCCAGTGATATTAAAGAACATTCCCCTTTTGTACTGTTTCTTTTAAACTCCTAAATCCACGAGCAGCAAGAGCCGAGCTCCAATTTAATTACTGTCTGCGCTGCTCAACAATGCAGGCAACGCAGACCGCTGCGGCTCTGCCCCTCGCCTCCCAAAATCACCATTCATATGGACACGTAAATAGCAATTCATGATTGGCATGAGGGAGGGAAATTACAACCTGAAAAAATCAGCTAATTAAACTTAATTTCAGTTAAATATTGTTCAAGAATCCATAGGCATTTTGCCTGGCAGTTTGTGGCAGGGCTGCTGGCATGGGTGTAAAGTGGAGCATTAGCTCAGGGTTGGCTTCTGCGCACAGTTATGTCAGTTCTTCCCTAAGATTCAGCTGGAGAAAGATCAGCACACAAAGAAACTTAAGACCAAGTCCACCTTTTTGGTAGAGCTTTGGGGTTTCCTAACATGGGTATTACAGGCTCCTGCACAAGCATCTGTCCTGACCATTCTGAATTACTTAGCTACTCAAAAAACATACCTACAAAAACAGAACACAGAAATACCCTGAAAAATCTGGCTTATAAGAAGTTTATTTCATTTATGTATTCTCACTCTAGAAAACCCTTATAATCCTTGTGTAGTTGTGCCTTTGTGATTTGTCTGCAAGACAATCGGTATTACACAGAGGACGATCATCACAAATCCTATGAGTATGTTTCTATATATATTTTTTAGATTACAAAGCCATACAGCATGCATGGATGGATGTGTATAAACACACAAATGACACAAACATATTTTATTTTTCCATCTCTAAACAAAATAATTCAGTGTGACATAAAAATCTCTCATGTAAATATTTTTTGGACTCTACAGGCTTTAAGACCCTTTGTCTAGTATAACCTGGAGTTTATTACAGTCATTCATTTAATGCCGCTAGAGAGCAAAAGTTTGTATTTGATACAAAAACGTACATACGTGCATATATATTGAGGCACAGACACACATGTATACAGCAGCACAGTTCTGCCACCCTGACTCATACGTATGAGAAGTTTCAATTTCAGTTTTACTGCGAGTAGGGGCAGCAACGTAAGGCCTTATACAAAGGTAACACATTATTACAGTTGGCTTGATAGCCATCATTTTACATTTGTTAAACCGCACTATTTAAGGAATAAATAGACATTTCATAGTCTCTGAGAAGTGGTAAGAAGCAGGCAATTGCATAAAATTAGTTGTGTGTAAATCTCTTTCTATGGAGATGGAGATAAAACATCTGTCAAATTCTACTTATTTCTTCCCACACTTCCCAGCAGCTTTGACTCTTCATGCTGATGTTTCATTAGCAGTTAGAGAAAGGTGACTCTGCTAATAATTTTGAGCACCATTCGTTTTACAAGGGACAAAGATGATGTAAAAATGGGGGGGGAGGCAGGAATCACGCTTTAGCACGAAGCGTTTTGCCAACATCTACTTATTGCTCACGCATAAAACGCCACCAGCATGTACCGCGGGTTTCGCGAACAGCACTAACGAGTGGCACAACTCCGAAGTCAGATGCAATAGTCGGTACAGCGTTGGGACCAAACCCTAACTCAGCAAGAACATTTTCACAAAGGCAGACTGCAGTTTGCAGGGGTAATCCCTTGCTACACAATATTCATCTCTTGACAACGCACTAGCAGTCACACCAGTAACTATGGTTTTTTGTGATTAACACATCATCATGTGTTTGTAAAGTTTGTTTTCACCCCTTTTTATCTCACCCTTTTGTTTCTTTCTCCAGGGGAATAAGAAACAGGAGGTGGAGTGTATTAATTTTCATTATTATCCTCTTAACCTCACTACAGCATCAAAGAAAGAGATTGGGAACCCGTCTCAACTTCGGTCTATTTTTACATACATCATGCAGCGCGTTGAGTAGGAACAGAAAGGAAGACGACTCAAAAAGCCGTCAGGAATATTCCAAGGAAATGCGCCTGCCTCCCTGGCAGCTGTGTTCCTGGCTCTGGGCGGCCCACGGGCAGAGAGATGCGTGTTGCCACCGACGCGACGCACAGCAGAAGGGCACCTCGTGAACCGCCGTGCCACAGCTTCAGCTGGGAAAACAGAGGAATGTGCAAAAACCTCACAATGAACAGGAGCGACCAGACCACCTACGAATCACCCTTCCTCGTAATCTGAGTCAGTAAGGAGTCAGGTAATTTCCTGAAGAAGAGGATTCGTATCTCTTATTAAAAAAAACATATCACTCTTAACGTGTCCTACCTAAAGCCAAAACCTACATTCACTGAAGTGAGCAGCAAACTTTTTAGCGGTAGTCTCAGCCGAGCTAATCAAATACCTCAACTCCCTACACATATGTACATTTTGTTTTTCCGTACCTTGAATGAATGAATTGCGCAGGCCAGCTACATACTGTCTCAACAGAAAAAGTCCTTCCACTGCTATTAAACATGCTGAAATTCTGTTTCCTTAAAGGTCTCTGTCTTTGTAAATAAACAAATCAGGAATAAATCAGAGTAGCCTGTTTACCTTCTTCATAATCTTTCCTTCTTTAATATAATTTTACTGTATTCTTTCTTATGTTTATCTCCAAAGCAAACAATATAAATCTTATCATTTTCTTCTACTGAAATTTTACACATCCCTAATCCCTTTTGCAATATGTCTCTGAATCCTCACTATTTCTAGTACACATTTGGGAGCTAGAACAGCCAGAACAAAGAAGAATATACTCAGTGAAAATACACCTTTCATTCATTAATGACACTGTAGTATCTTCAGTACTAGCCATCCTGCTCGTCACGCACTCTGCCCTCCTCTGCGCTTCCCTTGTTATCATGCTTTACCTAGCAGAGATTTTCATTAAACCGTCCACAGCGACGTCCAGCCCTTTAGTCCGGATCGGGTATTGGTAACTCAGGGACCAAAAATACGCCTTCATATTTCCAACTCATCATAAGAAGTAAGAAATTCTAGACTGAGCGACAATGATAATACTTTCTGTTAAAGCATTAAATTTGGTTATTTTATGACTCAGGGAGGGTTGCCTATTAGTATGGGTTGACAAGCTGCGTCTGCCAGTTAACAAAGCGGTCTTTTTAATATATCATATATCGCAGTGTGCTGTTAAAACTCCTCTGGGTTGGCTGCTTCATTTCAAATTCATACAGCGGGGAACAAAGGTCAGCTAGAGCAGAAAGGTAAGGACTTCATTTTACTATTGGAACTTACATAATTTGCCGGCAAATCGAGCTGTTTTATGCAGAAAAATCAAGTTCATCACAGATGCCTTGAGAATGATCTACCTAGTGATGCATATCAGCCTTTTTTTGTCTGGATAACTAATAGTTTACACAGGAAAAACAGTAAACTGCCTGAAAGGTTGTCGAGAGTTGGCTGCAAACACAGAGATCAATTCAGGTTCATTAGTACTTGCAAAACCTATACGATATTGGATAGCAGTAATTCAAAAGTAGTACAATTAACAGAGACCAGACAGATACTCTGATGTTCACTTCTTAAATGGAACTTGCTAACCCTAAAGGGCATTAAAGGAACCTAAGAAAACAGTTTGCACAAACGTTTAGTAGCTTTGATATTTCACAAGGCAATTTCACCTGACCTTTAATTTTTAGTGCAGTGTTTTCCATTTGTAGGGTAACACTTCAGAAAGGGCGGCCGTTAAGTATTTTAAACTCCATTAATATCACTTAAACCGGAATTTCTAAGCAAAGCTCTCACCTTATAGGAGCATTTCCCTACCCAAATCACCAAGGAGGAGCCACAAAATTTTAAGCAGTATGAAGCAATTGCCAACAGTCTGATACTTTGCCACTAGCTTTATATGCCTCTCCATCACAACCGAAGCAAGCAAGACATCTGACTTAATTTCTGTGTTCCAAAAGATTGAAAAGGCTGTATTATGTCATCGCTCATATAAGATATGGTCAATATAAATATCAGTGCTTTTTCTACTTCCATAATTAATACTTTGAGGTAAAGTTGAAATATGTTGTTCCCTCTCAAAGCAAAATGCGCCATTTTATCGTCCTCAGACTTACGTGCTGTTGCTAGGAAGATACAAATCTGCTATAACCTAATCATCTGCTATTTAGATATGGACTCATGAATCCCATATTTTTATTCTAAATTTAAGTTCAGTCATCGTAGCTAATGTCCTCGATGCTATCTCAAATTGCTGTCATTACACGGATCACTAGAAATTAGAGGTAATGGTAAAAAGAAAAGAAAAAAGAAAGGTACCAAATTAGATGATGGATAAAGGTTTAATCAATTTAATTTTATCACCAAATCCAGTCCCTTCCTCTTGAACTGTCAGGGGACGAGATAAGCGGAACACATCTTGAAGCACGACGCAATCCTGTTGTGGGGAAGGAGTTGTGTCCCTGAACCTCGCCAAGATGAAACACGCTCATTTATTACTTTGGCATTGCAGGATGATGAAGAACCAAGCTGGTTTCCTCCCTCCGTCCTCAGTACAATCTTTCTATTTCATTAATTTTTCATGAAATTTCATTTCACAATCATTTTGTCTCTCTCACCCACTTGCTGCCTATATTTAGTTTATTCTGTCAACTTTTATTTCATGTCCTGTTGTATCAGCAGTGACCTCGGCCACGGCTTTCTACCACATCAGGGATACCCGATTCTCTCCTGTTGCCAGTAATTAACTTTAATCGCTAGCTTTATAAAACAGCATTACAAATAAGGTGGCTTATTTGTTGTCTTATACTGGAAAATAACTCAGACAGGGCATATCTCCAGTCACCCATTTCATACTTTCTATACGTTGATTTCTAAGAAGTTGCCGCAGGCTGACGAAGTGTGGTCTTTTTAGTATTATCAGTAAATCGCTACTCTGCTTTTGTTCTGTCTACTTGTAATCATTTATCGCAGAAAACAAGCCTTCTTTTCAAAATTTATACCACAGGCTATGAAATCTGCACAAACCGTACGGCAGCCGCTGTGCTGAATTCTGCCAGTACTCTGCCACACCCCAGAGCCCTAGAGAAAACACAACCAGAACCCACAAATCCATCAACTTCCTATAAAGCTCTAAAAAATGAAACCGTATTTCTCTAAATCATTAGGCATAGTTTTCTAACCTCTGGTCCTTTTATACACACAGATTACAAAAAAAAAGCCAAAACAAAACAAAACAGAGAGATACAAATATACAATACCTATTACTGCTTTTACACGAAGTTAGTAAGCAGATAATACAGCAAGCATCTGTATTTAGTTTTCATTAAGTGTCTGAGAAATTAAGATAGTTACTTCCCACTGGGAGTTAATATATTAATTTTCTAAATGACAATGAAAATATTCCTACCTATATTAATTTAACAAATGGCTATGAATATCCACATTTTAGCTTTTTAACAACACTTTCTGCACGTAGTGTAAAACTGAACGAAACCACTGTGTAAATATATGCTTGCAATGTGATATCCATTGCACGGACATTTAATGATAAGTCTTCCATGTAGGATCTTTAAACCAAAAGAGTTGCTGGATTTCATAAGCATAAAGTAAGATGCATGCAAATTCGTTATTGGACAATGTTATTGTACACTGGAATCACACTCAGTGTCCTACACTTTTCAGTGCTCGATTTGGCTTTACGGAATTTTTTTCTCTCTGTCTCTTGCAGCATGTGTTTTTTATTGCTTTTTAGCCTAAATGCACAGGGAAATTCAGCTATTCAAAGAACGTTGTTTGCTTTCCTTGCTTTAACTTGCTTTGTGCCCCCAGGAAACTCCTAAAACAGAGCATCCAGGTATAAAAGAAACGGAGCAAAGTGCTATACCCAGACACACTAATTTATAATTCACACTAACTAGAACAAAAATATGACTGAAAACACGGGAAGTAAATCAGAAGGGGAAAACCAATGCTATTATATAGAGACCAATATTTGCTTCCACTGCTACACATTCCTAGACATTCTATCCGGCAATGTCTCAACCTGGTTTTAAGCACAGTTCATATGTAACATGCATAATAAAATATATTAAGTTGTATAGATAATTTGTTGAGTCCACCTCCTTAAGGAGTGGGGATGTGACAGGTAATTTCATTTCCTTACTCTGATTAATACTCAATTTAAATTTAAGACTAGAGTGCATTTCTTTGTCTACACGTGTCCATAGGTACCGCTGCATGCGTATGTGTAAACGTATTTGTGTAGTGACACACTTTAAAGGATCTACTAAAATTATTCTTGCTACAAACCACAAAATATGTGCTGGAGAATAGTTAAAGGCAAGTGTCTTTGGTGTAACTGCCTACAAAGATTTTTCACAATCTATTAAATAGATCAAACATGCAAAATAGTGGAGCCCCTATTAATTCTCATAAATACATAGTAATTTATGAGCCTAATAAACATTTTCTTGACTAGTCTCCAGGATAGTCAGTTTGTCAAACAACACCTTTGCATTAGATACCATCAAAAAAGACACAGAAATACATCATCAGTAAATAAACTAGCACAACAGTAAAATCCAACAGGTTTTATATTGGGCATGCCTTAAGTTACGGGCATTTTTTTCCAGAATAAATTTACAGGAATGGGTATTTTTGCAAATATATACTGTGATTACATAGAAAAGAAAACCAGTATCATATGAATGCAAGCATTGCTCCCTATAATTGGTATTACTAAACAACTACATTATTTGGAAAGAGGTTATAATAGCACATTTGGAGCAATAAAAAAATGAACCCTTCAAGTGCACATATTGGTCAGGCAAGCAGTTTCTAGAATGCCATCAACCTCCAGCTGTGTATTCTGCAAACAGCTGTCACCTACCAAGTTGTTGTTCCACAAGTTTTTGTGTTTTTTTCAGACATTCAACTTTCACCTTATTTTGGCAAAACACAGAGCAACAAAGGAAGCATCAGAAAAGTCTTCCTGAAAGATCCTCACTTTTGTCTGCTGCTCAGAAACAAAATTGACTCTTACAATGTACTTTCTAACAAAGCACCTTTTCTCCATTGCACAGATTAATGGATTACTCTTTTGTCTTGGCCAAGTACAGGGTAGCCAAGGCTAGGCTAAGTTTGTAATTCCCTAGAAAAGCAGTTCTGCTAGAACCAATAGAGCATAAAGAAGTCCGCAGACCACAACTTAAGTGCAAACAGATTTTATGAGACTGAGTATGGGAGCTCTTCCTGTGCTTAGTATTTCAAAATTTATTCTGTAACGGAGACTAAAAGACAGCCTTTGTCACCAGATGTTACAGCATGCCAAAGATCCAGTGTAGCAAGTCAAGGTTACACACCTACTCATAGTCTTGACACATCTGCACATCCGTCGTTTTCACTTGAGCGCGGGTCACTATTTGTTACTATGATTCTGAACATAGAGAGTTCAGATGAGATGAAAGTTAAAATAATGACAATCGAATGATGTGATCCAGCATTTAGCATCTGACCAGTTTTTACCAGTTACTACAAGAAACCTGCTTTGACACCTTTCTAAAAAGTTATCAAATTCCATGCTTACTGGCTTTAACATAATCAATAGTTAAAAGACACTTAGCTAATGGCGCCTACAAATTAAGTTTTATAGAACCTGAAGATGAAATAGCGCATCCAGAGCATCAGCTTGAGTTGACGAGCTAGCTGACTAAAACTTGTGTTAGTCCCACATAATGATGACAATTACAGGTTGGGTGGTATTTACTGCTTAGACAAATACTCGGAGTTAGCATCTCTGCAATCAAATGCGTTGCAGCTGGGCATCTCTGGTACTCCGCGTCTCGTACCAGTTCATTTTACTTTAAAGTGTTCACAGCCTGTTAACTTCGGCTTTTTCAGGCAAAACATCAAAAATCAGGCAGCCGTGTGTCATCCCCTCCACGGGAGAGAACAGGGCAGCCTTGCGAAGAGCTTTTATGTAGGGCATGTTCCCTGCTCGCAACGACATCCTGTAGCCTCACTTTTCATGCTTACGGCAACGAGCGCCTTCCTAACAAAGGTTTGCTTAGGGAAGGGGAACAGCACCACAACAGCCGAACTCGGCGGGCCTTATCTAAAAAAAGGAAAAAAGCCCAAAAACGGCAGTTCGGGGGGCGCAGCCGCGCGCTGCCCCGGGAGGCTCCGCGCCGCCCCGCCGGGGCCGCGTCGTGCCCGCGGCGCAGCCG
>VZSC01002524.1:763228-809466 GCA_013398225.1 Steatornis caripensis
GACAATCTTTGGTGAACTGACTGCACCCCCAATTCCCCATCCCCCTGCGCCGCTGAGGGGGGAGGAGGGAGGGACACTGTGAGCGAGGGGACTCGAGCCCGGGAACGAGCAGGGCGGGGGAGGTGTTTGTTTTTAAGATCTGGGTTTTCGCGTCTCCTTATCCTACTCTGCTTTGATTGCTAATTGTGATTTTTCCCCCAAGTTGAGTCTGGTTTTGCCCATGATCGTCTTTGGTGGGTGAACCCTCCCTGTCCTTGTCCCGACCCACCAGGTTTCCGTGCATTTACTCCTCATCCCACCGGGAAGGGAGGAGTGAGGGAGCGGCCGCGGGGGGCTGTGTTGCCGGCTGGGCCTAAACAGTGACACTGCCCTGCCAGCTAAGGTAAGACAGCCTGGGAATTCAGACTCGCATTGCTTCGATGTCAGTTATAATTCAGGAAGCCCTGTGTAGCTTTTACATGTCTAGCTTTTACAGGTTACTGGCTGTTTGGTCTTTTTTACAACATCACCCAAAAGTATCAAAATTGAACTGCTACATACATTCAGTAAACATGTCTTTAAAATGCTTCTGTCTATTTCAGGGAGAAAAACATGTCCGTGGGAAAACAGAGAGGCGATTACTACTTTTTGTTTTTAGCTTGAGCCTTCAGCCTTTAACCTTTCTCCCCTTCTGCTTCTGGTTTCTGTTGTCCTGACCACAGCTGACCCTCATCTATTAATGTGACAGAAGCTTGTAGTTGCATGTGAAGTAGCAGTACTACCACAAAACACAACTGCACGTTGAACTGCACATCAAACTTCTGAGCAGTCTGGAACTTAAGTTACTCAATTTAGAAGCCAGATTTAGAAAAGTGTCTTCTATGCTTCAGTAGCAATCTGTGCTCTATCCATTAGGGACCTGATAGAGAAGCAAGATCTGATTAGAAAGAAAATGAGCATCCCAGAACATTCACCCGTTTTTAGGAGTAGCTTGAAGCTCCACACATTCTTTAAAGTTTCTAAAGACTTTCCTTCTGATAACATTTTGTTATACTCTCAAAATGACTGGAACATGAACTCTGAGGTGTGAGAAGATAGACTGTCTAGGTGGCATTCACAGTCCCTAGAGAAATCATGCTACCAAGCCAACCTGAAAAGCCACCAATTCTCAGAAACAATCGGTGCTAACAATTTCATGAACTGCTTTCAGTTCTAGGCACAGTTGTGAGAAAGTATCAGCAAGCCGACAGCTGAGCTGCGCTGGTAGTGTAGCTCCCGCCTCGGCTGGTTTCGGGATTGGTGAAGGCATGAAGACAGCTGAAGTCATGCTGATGGAAGTTCTCCCCTTGGCCACAAGGAGAGGTGAAGGGCAGTCATTTTTTATACCATCCAGCTACAAAGTCAATAAATAGGATTCCTTGAATCTGCTCTGCTTATTCCTCTTGTTCTCCAGAATGGAAAGAGTCAGCTTCTCCACCCAGTGATGTCCCCTGTTTCAAAACCCTTTTTTAACTTAAATGCAAGTTTACCAGTCCCACACAACCGGGTATGTCTCTCCTCCCCGACAATGATTTCAAGCACTATGGTAAAGCGACATAAAGTCAATCTAGGAAATACAAAACCAGTATCAATGAGGTGGGAAAAAAGCTCAATTATAAAATACCAGCAGCTCTCTTTCAGTTATGTGCTCATGTCTTCTAAAGGCCAATACACTTGATAGTCTTACCACCATAGAAATTATGGCTGTTCCTGAATGCCCTGGTAATTATTGTTAGTGGGATTTCATGTTCCCTTTTGTTGAGTAAAGCAGCTTAGGAGTTTTCCCATCTCCATGGGCCTGGCTGTGGAGGTTGTTACGTTTATTACCTTCAAGCTGAAGCATTTCAGACTGTTCTAAAGGCAGTAACTTCACACGTCTTACAGCCTGTGAAGAAATGCACATCACACCAATGCACAGCCACCTACTCAGGCCTAGGTGAATCAGACAGGTAGGAGGGTTTAAGGTGTGAGCCCTGATGTGAAAGGCTCTTCCCTATGTTGTCTGGGGAGCTGTGACTTCTCTTGTGACCCGTCACAACTGCTGATCCCAGCCAGTGCTTCAAAACCTATATTTCTGTTCTTGTGAGATAGACAGGTCTCTCTCAGCGCTAGAGGTACCCAAGCAAGGAGTCCAGGCTTTGCAGGATTTGTGACAATTCACTTCACTCAGATTCTCTCCAAAGAGGAGAGCTGAAGGGCAGTCCAAATGGTTTATTAACTGGAAGACTGATGGTGACTATGAGAGTATGATGGGTAAAGACAGTGTGAAACTGGATGCCAGGTTGCACACCTTAATTACACATTCCCATTTAAATTTCTATGCCTAAGCAATATAGTGTAGATTTAGTAATCAACAGAAATGGACAAAAATGAAAATGTCTGAAGGAAAAAAAGCAGCCTGCCCTTACTTCAGCAACTTATACTCCACATAAACAACTTCAGGAATAGATCTTTGGAAAAGTTATCCAAATCTGACTACTAAACTCATCAGTATTATGGCTAGCCAGTACTTTTTCTGTGCAAACATAAATAGATAAAGTAGAATAAGTTTTAAATGACATATTACAAAAATTGTAGGTGAAAGTAATTTTTAAAAAAAAAAACAAGCTAAATTGAACTTACAAAAATGCAAATGTCTAAAAATGAGTTTGAGCATCTAAGATGTACCAGGTATGCTCCACGAGAGTGTTGCAGCCTTTGCAGGGGGTGCTTCTCCCAGAGCAAAGGGGTCCTGCTGAGTGTCATGGTAAGTGGCAGAGCAAGCTCCAGACTCTGCACTTCCTAATATATGCACAAACCCTTGAAGCAGAGGCTGTCTGGCAGCCCTGTTCCCCAGTTTGCAGCTGCACTATCCCTTCCCTAAGGAGCTGTGGATACAGAGAGCAGCAGGCCACGGCAGAGACCTTTGTAATTTGCTTCTGGGGAGCTGGCACGCCCTATAGGCTCCCGACAGGGGAAAAGGAGGTAGTAGCCACCCTCTATTTTTCTCCCATCCTCCTCACTCTGTTTCTGCTTGGTTTTGCTCCCTCCTGCCTGCGTAGATAGAGAAAAAAATAAGACCCTTAGAATTTGGAAGATAAAAGATGCTCAAGGGCGTTAAAGCAGGACATAAATGCAATTGTGTAGCTGTGCAGGTGAGACTCCAGAGCTTTCTGCTGCAAAATGCCTGCACTAATCCACTCTTGCCCTACTTACAAGGAGCTGTCACTGTGGCTATTTGCAGCAAAAGCCACGTTAGCTGTGGGGCCAAACATCACAGGGTGGTGATGAAGCAATGAGTGTATGGATCCATATTCAGTGTATCACGTTTGCTAGCAAAAAGTCTTAGTACAGACAGGTCCTCCTGTCTGTCTGCTTTGCACGTTCTTGCACATGAAGTAGCCCGGGCTGCCTAACACTGTGGTGTTGGATATCAGGAGGTTAAGGGAATGGTAAAAGGATTTTGCCCCTTCCTTAAACTGCAACCGAACCGAAGGAATTTTGGATGCAATACTGTTTCTGCCATGGGAAAGCCAAAGCAGCCAAGTTTCATCTCCCACAGGAGAAGCTCCCCCTCTTCCCCTCATTTCTTCCAGGCCCCACATCTACTCTGGTGGGGGCTCGCTGTGCAGCATGCCAGCAGCAAGCGACATCCAACTCCCTGACGAGCATGAGGTAAACATTTCAAAGCTGCTCAGACGATAGTCTCTTTAATGGGGAAGATAGATACCTAGATGCCAAAGACTGCAAATCATTGTAATTAGTAAGTCTCTATATGCCACACAAACCAGTAGCAGTCACTGGGCATGAAGCAAAACTTGCTGAAAGATGTTTGTATGGACATATTAAAATATAACTCAGCAACTCTGACTCTTGAGGAGGGTAGAGGCACAGCTTATCACCAGAAACAGTTTTGATTTAAATAGTGTTTCCTGTGTTTGTGATTGATTGATTGATAAACTAAACCAAAACATGAAATGAAAGTGTCCCCAAAGCAGGAGTGTTTGAAACCTCGTTCCACCTTCAGATGTTTCAGTCCTGGCCCAGACTGGTTGTAGTCAGTTTGTTCGTATGGGATTAACTTGTTCACAGACCTCCACCAACCAAGGTTCTTTCTGTGCCCCAGTAGCCCAGGATGGAAAAAGGTAATCAAATACACTCTTTCTTTAAGCCCTTGAAAAGGCATCAAGGTACAACAGCTTATTATTATTTTTTAATTATTAGATACTCATTCTCTGATACTGAAATACTGAAAAGTCATTTTTGTCCCTCTGCATCCTTTGAATAAACCATTTGAGACAATGAACATGCTGGGAGAAAGTTCCCCGTGCTGCAGCACAGCTGTTCAGAGCAAGGAGCTGCAGCCCTTTTTGCCCAGTGCACATCCTGGCAGCAGCCGAGGGCAGTGGCGCAGACCAGCGCTGCCCGGCTCCAGCAGCACCCACGGGCAGACGAGCCAGGCACCGGATCAGCCCTCAGTGGGGGAGGGGTGCAGTGTCACCGGTGGTACCCAGCCCATCTCTTTGGGTGGATGGCTGCAAGGAATTCCCAAGGGGTCGAACTGTAGCATCACCCTCATCATGCAGTTGCTCCAGGCTGTGAAATCTGGCACCTGAGAATCGTCCAGAACAGTGGCCTGACTTAAAAATGAAGACTTCCATTTCTCTGTGCTGACAGCTTTTTCATCAGTAAAATGCAGATGCAAATACTTACCTCAGGGGATTAAGAAAGGTAAACTGACCAAGGGCTGTTTGCATACAATATACTTTTCACCCTAATCTTCTCAGTTTGGAAATCTTCCAAAAACTAAATGATTAATAAATTCTTCCTCTAGCAGCTATGTGGTTTACAAAGACTTGCAAAGTTTTTGATGAAAGACTCTACGATCTTCTAAAATGAATGCTGCTAGCCTATGTCACAAGAAACCTTAACCAACTTCTCTGGAACTCTAAAAATGTTTTATAGAGTAATCATGCAGTAACTGCATTGTGGAGAAATAAGGCAGTACTGAAAAATACTACAGCGTAGTTATTGTACGGCATTATTTCGGTAATGTAATGTCTTAGAGTTTAAACAAGTTATTATAGAAGTATAATTTGACCAAAGTTTATGTTTGCAGACATGTATATGTTTTGTATTACAGCCTTTTCCCTTAGACCTCCAGCACCAGTCACTGACCTTGTTAGTGACAGTGGTTAAGGCTAAGGTATAATAATAGTCGGTATAAGAGGAGTGTATTAAATAGCATTAACCTCTGGTTAGATTCCCTAGCAGAGTCACCACTTTTCAGGGATATCCTATTACTTTACAAAAGGTGTTTCACTGCAATTTTCTGTCATCTTATTTTTAAACATATTTTTCAAAAGGCATTCTGATTTATATGATACATAATCACTGCAAAACCAAAAGCAACGCTTTGGTTGCAGAACCATGCAGAAAAGTGCATGAAAATAAAGGAGCACCTCTGTGTTTACATGTTTTCCAACACTTGGTCAGCAGTAACCGTGAACCACAACTTTCTAAGATGTGTAAGGCCCTACAGTCTATACTGAGCACCCTACAACAGACAGTCAGAATGAGGCCATTGAGAAAATAAAGAAAATAATCTATACTTTTTGAATGAACTAACCTGTAGACTCTATAATGAAGATCGTAAGAAAAAAATTGTCCCTGTACATCCTTCTAATAAACCATCCGATACAGTGATTTGCCTGGGCAGGGTTGCCCATGTTGCACAGTATGGCCATTCAGAAGTCAGAAGCAGAGACGATACATATTGCCAGTAGAGAAAAACAAATAACATAAAGGCTACCTAGTACTACTAAACAATTTTGTGCATTTTATGTCCTATATGATAGATAATTGATGTAAAACAGTGTGAATTTAGCTTGAAATTCTGGGTAGTGTTTCTCTTGATTGCCACACTCGGCAGCTGGTGGATCCCTTTCCGTTTCATGCTAGGGTGGTTCTAAATTATGACATATTGCTAAATGTAGATGGGCATCACTTGGCTGAAGACTCTTCCTGTAGACATTCCTACTGTACTAGAATATCATCATGGAATTAGTGCAAGGTTTGAACATCCTTGGTCTGAAGTCAGACCTTAACTGACATTGAAGGGCATGACCTTAGGTAATTCACCTAAATATCTATGTTCTACAAAATGACAGCAAGACTTATTGCTCTCTGTAATTTTTGTTTCATTGGTTTGTTGGTCAACTATTGAGATAAATGCCATCTTTTTATTGTGTTTAGATGCAATTCCTACAAATACGGACCCCAACTCTTTCTTGAAATGTCTAGATTATATTGTAATGTGAATAAGAAAATGTTAGGGAGCTATGACTGCAAACACAGACCTGAATAAATATCCACCAGCAGCACTGAGAAAACAGTAGCAGTTCCTGAATCAAAAAATAAACTCCATGAATTATCCTGAATAAGGTGAAGGTATAATCCAATGTAGTCAATACTATGTCAGGTTTATGCTCTACCTTCCGAATCAGTTTCCCGTTAATTTTATTTCTCTTGCAGTACAACTGATTTTCCTTCATCCAAATCCTGGTCTTAGATAGGCATCAGGAAAGCATAGGTGCTGAAGCATCTGTCTGCAGAAAAGAGGGGTACCTAGAGGTGCTTCCATGTAAGTATTTTACAACAACTGACCTGCCAAAGGGAGGATGATGTTTGCCTCACCCAGGATCCACAGACAAGTCAGGAAATCTCAAGCAGCATCAAAGACACGTGACGGATGCAAAACATGCATCAAGAGAAGCAGAGGCATCAAGAGACACAGGAACAACAGTGATCAGTCTGTGTGTCTGCCTTACTCCAGAAGTCCTGAAGAATAACCTGATACCTCTGGATGGTTCAGCAGACCAAAATCTCAGTCTAAACTCAACAAACAGATGGAAATGGAAGATATTTTAAGACCACAGGTAAACCTTTTGAAACCCGACATGTCCATCTCTGGTGAATCCAGAACTCTCCCTTCATATAAGAAATAGATAAACTCATTGTACTTCGTAACAATGCCCTAGCCACACAGTGGCTTTCCCAGTTACTGTGTTAATTAGTAGTAGCTGTGGAGCCCCTCAGTTTAGGGTTTTTGCCTCTGCCCTTTGTCCAAAATCTTCTTAGTTTTTCTCCCTGAATCTACATTCAAGCATTAATTTCTATGTATCATACCAGTAAAGATCAGTTTTACATCAGGATGACAATGACAGGCAGCCACTGAAGCCTTAAAACACAAGTACTGTATCAAATAAAACCTTAGCCAAACTGACATGAGTTATTTTGAAATAATGAACTTCTCTTTACTGCTGGACAGTTTCTGAATAAAATTGGCAGACGTGAACTCTGCCATGCTTAGCGGTAGGGAAAGATTCAGTGGAAATACAGTTTTAAATCCATTGTTTAATCACAAGGCTGGAGACCTAAGTCTGGATTCATCCCATCTAAATTTGACACTTAACTCAGGTGAAGACCTAAGTGAAGAGTCTTGTCACCCTGGGCTCCTTGGCACACAACTGGAGAAAGACAGGCCTCCAGACGATGGCACCAAGTTTATTTGGGAAACACCTTTCTCTTTTTCCACAAATGAATTGCATATTCAGTGAATCTTGGGCAACGTGGGATTTCTCAGCATTTCTTTGCATCCTAAAACTAGCCAAAATTAGTAAAAGTAGACATTGTCTTAAAAATAGGTAAAATTTGATGCTGTGGCTTGTTCCTCCCTATATTTTATTAAAAATCAAATCCAGTATAAAAATGAAAGAGGGACAAAGGAGGGGAAGGTTGAAATGATGTCAGTGTAAAACACAAAATATTCTCCTGAATCCTGGGTTATAAAATATGTATTTCCATTTATAGAACCAGTTTAATAAACATCCTCTTCAAATGATTCTTGTTATATCCTTATCAATGAGAAAAACAGTTAAAGAAAATTCTACATCAGTGCTTGACTTAATTTTCCTTTTTTTTTTTTCCCAGCAAGAAGTATTAGGATCATATGTAAGATGCTTTATTTAGAATCTGAAAATTTATTTTATGTTTTTCTGTTGACAACCAGAAGCACTGGGTGGAAAAAAAATAGCAGAACAAAGAGCTCCCTAGAGATATTTCACGTTTGCTGACTCACTACATCATCACATACGACACTGAATTATTAGTTTCAGAAAATACTGAAATAGCACAAGAAAGCTTTCTTGCTCTTTTATCTTCACCGTTGTTCATGAATTTAAACAACTCATAAAAACTTTTGGGTAAAACTACAAATATTGAAAAATCATAATTTACAGTGGTGTTTATTTTTATATATATTTATACTATATATATTTATACTATAGTTATATATATATTTATACTTTACATTAATGTAGATACTGAAAACTTCTGAAATAAGAATTGTTAACGTTGAAACTGAAATAATTAACACCAAACTGAGGCATGCTTGGCTTCTTTTCAGAATTAATTCTCAAAAGTAGCTATGCTAATTCATGTTTTTAGGCTTGGCTACCTGATTTCCTCCCCCTGAAGCCAAAGACAAAATTCTCAGTTACCAACATTTTACTCAGTTTAGATAGTTTTTCTACAAGCCGTACAAGGCTTTCATATGCACCAGTGTAATTTCTTTAAAATGCTGTGTGCGACAGCAAGAGAAAAGGAGAAGACAAAACACAAATGAAGTGAATGGATCAGTATGTTAACCAATGTCATAAANAAATCATAATTTACAGTAGTGTTTATTTTTATATATATTTATACTATATATATTTATACTATAGTTATATATATATTTATACTTTACATTAATGTAGATACTGAAAACTTCTGAAATAAGAATTGTTAACGTTGAAACTGAAATAATTAACACCAAACTGAGGCATGCTTGGCTTCTTTTCAGAATTAATTCTCAAAAGTAGCTATGCTAATTCATGTTTTTAGGCTTGGCTACCTGATTTCCTCCCCCTGAAGCCAAAGACAAAATTCTCAGTTACCAACATTTTACTCAGTTTAGATAGTTTTTCTACAAGCCGTACAAGGCTTTCATATGCACCAGTGTAATTTCTTTAAAATGCTGTGTGCGACAGCAAGAGAAAAGGAGAAGACAAAACACAAATGAAGTGAATGGATCAGTATGTTAACCAATGTCATAAACTGAAAGGAAGGGATAGACGATGATCAGGAATATATATGCTACAATTTAAAATAATAATTATTAGGATGGATTTATTTTAAATTCATGTTACAATTTACTGTGCTCATCTCAGACACTTTGTTCTCTTTCTTTTCTTCCCATACCCATTGAAAGATTTAAACACCTTGCTTGTAAGTAATAAGCATTGATTCAGCATCCCTCATGAAATGATGCATGATTTTACTCCGTCACAGATAATTTCAGAAACATTTTGCTGCCTGCTTTTATCTGCACTCTACTTGTGGAGAGGATTTGAAAAGGTTTGCGTAGTTGCCTGCTCTGCAGTAACGTGAGGATTTTGTTATCCAGCTGAGCTACCGTCGTTGGTTCAGATAGCTTAGATTCCTTCCTTCTGCAGCCAAAATCTCACAAAACTTCTCCCTGAAACACAAAGGTACAGGAGAGAAAGGGCAAATGAATCACCCAACCTTTCAAGAGGCTATTTATAGTCCTCCTGGAACGCAGCAATTAGCGCTTCTCTCAGCCCCATCTGATCACCTTGTTGTCCTCTGCTCTGCACCCACTTAAACGGCTTTTAGACAGAGATCTTCAGCTACTTCTGGTATGAGATCCAGTCCTGCTTCCAATCAAAGACAATAGACCTGTGCTACTGACTTAAGGGAATTAAGTATCCCATCTCTTTGGTTCCAGCAAAATACCTGCATCTCAGTCAGGTTTGCGTGTATGCACACACAGGTCCAGAGCACAGCATCCCAGTTCAGGACATGCTACCTCCCAGCTGTGGGATGTTGTCATCCTTACATGTGCCAGCAGTGATCGCTGACATACCAGCTTGCATTTCTGGGAGACACCCACAGATTCACGGACACACGTACACCCTTTGATGGTTTCTTTTTCATTACGTCAGGGAAATGGAAAACCTACTGCAATACAGACAACACTGACATTCATATAAAGCAATTTCCCCTTCTTGTTCCCTATGTCTCAGTCTTTCCTCAAGTCTTTGCACTAAAACGCCAACCCAATAATTATACAGATTAATGCCAAATAGTCGACAGAGGGATTTCGGTATTGAGTTCCTTGCAGCTATCTATGAGGCAATCACAGTGACTTGAATTTACCAAGTATTGTGCTTGCTCCAGGGCAGGGACAGTCTCTCTGAGATCCTCGTGTATGGAGTTTCCCATGGGGGTGTTGGGATCCTTGCCTGGGGCTGCCAGCTCCTAGGGGGAGCTGCCCAGAGCCCTCAGCAACGTCCAGCTGGCTGCTGCCCGCTCAAAAGGGACACCGTTCCCTGACAGGTGTGTCAGTCCTGGCAGAGTTCCTGGCAGGGATCGCAGTACGTACAATCGGTATCAGTCCCTCTAAGGGTATCTGTCCCCATAAAGGGCATCAGTCCCTATAAGGGGCATCACTGCCCAGCAGGATTATCCTACATGGGGCATCAGACTTCAGCAGGTGTATCAGGCCCTGACAGGATTAACAGTCCCTGTAAGTTGCATCAGTCCCTGTAAGGTGTATGAGTCCCCGGTGGGGGTATTAGTCCCCAGCAGGAGTACCAGTCCCTGCGAGGGGTGTCAGTCCCTGCAGGGGGTATCAGTCCCTGCGAGGGGTATCAGTCTGTCTGAGGACGGTCACGAGTGATCCATGCAAATTGCAGCCCGAGTGCAATCAATAGATGTGACAAGCAGCCGGTGCTGGCAACCAGGGACATAAGGAAGGTGTGACTGTGTAAACGGCTAACAGATAACAATGCTATAGGAAATTATAGGGCAGTGCTGTATTGAATAAGTGCAGTGCAAAATGAGCTGCGGCTCGCAGGTCATGCTTCCCCGCTGCTGAAGTGTCTCCTGCTCTTGTCCTTTGTAATTGTAAGTGGCAGCAGTGGCGGCTGAATGCGACGAGGGCATGTATCCAACCCTCATTTGTTCTGCATTACAATGCAGCCCTCGCTGCCAGCAGCTGATCCGGAGTGTCAATGCCCACCTCCCAAGTGGACCAAGAAACCAGTGAAAACTCCACTTACTTAAGAATTACGAAGGCTGTCATTAAAACAAGGCTGTTCTTGAAATCATGCTGAATATCTGCGCTGGTCCTGTAAGAAATAGGGTGAAAGCTCTATGTTTTGTTTTTAAAAAACATACTTTCCTCCAAAAAACCACAGTAGCCTAAAGCCTTTTCTATCAGAAAGCAAAAGATCATGTGTAGGAACTACAAAACCCTCTAATTTTATTATTTTTAGGTTTAGAGAAATATTTATACTATATGAAATAATTTTTTTAAAACTTGGAACAGAAAAAGCTTTTTACTACATGAAGTTTTAATACAACAAATTCTCCAGATGCTGCTATTCTTCTTACCCACTCATTAATATTCAAGGAGAGAAAGAATGGCTAAAAAGTGTTCATTGATTTTTAATTTCATTTCCAAGTCCAGCGATATTAAGTCCTTCTCTGCAATTTTGTTCTGACATTTGGATCAAACTCAGTGGTTGTTTTCTGAAATCTCAGGTCTTCAAGAGTCTTGGGTCTGATTCCCATTTAAAAGTTTACAGATTAAGCTTAACATTTGAACCTCATCAAAGACAAGGAGGTAATTCAAAGTGCTCTGCAGAGTTCACTGATATTTCACCATTACTGATCAATACTTTCTGCTTTTTATGATCACTCCATACATCTCTTCCCCCCTCTCCATAATACCAAGCAATTTTATTTTTTATTTTCTTCACCTTAGCCCTGAGAATGTCCATTTTTCTGGTTAAAGTAAAACCTACACTAAACAAAACACTTGCTCCATTTCTTTACTAATGTGCTGCAAACGTAGATCAGTATTTATTCTGTAACCTTATTTTCAATCATTGAATGTGGCTGCTTGCTTTCACCATTACAAAGAATCAATTTGTTTCTTGCAAATGCATCCACCTACAAATGAAAATGAATTCAAGGCAAACAAATTCAAGCTCTTGATTTGTTTTTCTTTTCAATGCAGTGAACAAACCCTGCCTTTTTCATTCTGGTCATTCAAACAGCTTTCAGCTGAATGAGAGTGGGTGTACTTCCCAAGCTCTGAGGAGCCCATAGCAGCATTTGTATACCCAGTATGAAGCAAAGTGCCACAAAACTTCAGTCACGGCAGATGCTCACAATTTCTGACACAAGACAGTGCTCCAGAAGTCAAGTCTACAAGCAATGGTGGATTTGGTATCTGTGGAAATCACTGTGTTTATGTTCCCATTGTTGCCTTGTTTATGTAGGAGAAACCATCGAGGAAACAAATCCGTGGGTCACTTATCTTCTGCAGACGCAGCTGAGAAAGACCACGCAGCCGTCCACAAAGCCCTCAGCCACTCGTGTGGCATCTCACCACTGCATGGGAAGGAGACGTTTCGGGAGTGCAGTCCTCACACAAAGGGGCACACAGGACTGGATCTCTACTGGGAACAAAATCAAAGCCTGCTGAAGTTAATCCTGGGCTTCGTTATCTCTCCTGCACATCACTGCGCTTCCTGGTTAGCCCAGGATGGCTAACTGCGGTGCAAAAGTGTGCAGAGAAAGATGCTATCATCCCCTATCTGTCTAAGCCAGAAACAGGCAATACCAGAAAAGCCTGTCTCGTCCAATTTCCAGTTCAGCTTTGCAGACTCAAGAAGTGCAGATAGTTTGGACATGCTTTAGATAAGGAGCTGAATATCTGGGCGTTCTCCTGAGTGCTGAATGCCACGCTTCATACAGTTAAATTGTGTCACTAAATTTTTACCTTTCTGGTAATAGACTTTTTTTGCTTCAGTGTTTCCTCTCGCTACCTCCCAGCAACACTGTTGGTAAATGCACAAATATATTTGCACAACCACCAGTGTACATACTGTAGTAGCATTAGTACTAAAATGTGCATATTTGCTCAGGGCACTTGGGTTCTTCAGAGTAAATCTGTGAAGCCAAGAGCAAGCTGCTCACATGCTTGCAAAGCCCTGTGGCCACAGTGAGAGTTCACTTTTAAATGTATGGTGAAAAAACAGCCCTTGCCTTCCTGTCTTTCTAGAAAAATCCCATGTATGTGTGTAGTACAAATGCACTCGGATGCAATGATGAAAGAGGGTAGTTTCTTTCACACACAGCCACAAAAGGAATCCAGCACCTTTGCAGAGCTGTAATCGCCAGGTGCCTGTTTTAGAGGCAGGAGGAAACCAGCTATTGCTGGTTTGGCACTGGGCTAATCTTTTGGAAATGTAGGGAGGAGAAAAAAAGGGCTGGTTACAGATTGCTTTGCTTCATAAACCTCTCTCCTGTACTGTCCAAAAATAAATGCTCGTGCTCAGTTACCTCTTTCCATACAATGTATTTAGCCAACATTCAGGGGATTTGCTTTCTTTTATTTTTGGTTTGTTTTTTTTTTCATGGACATTCAGCAAATTTTCAGCTAGTTTTCCGCTTGCTTGCCTTTCTGACTGCTTTCTCCCTTACTTACTTTTCCTGGCTGCTTCTCATGTGCCTCTGCTGAAGGATGCCTTGCTTCTCCTCTTGTTTATCAAATGAAATCGAATTCCTTAGGCATAACTATGTTTGTACCCCAACTGGCTTGTGAGAAANATTTTATTTATTTATTTTTTTTTTTTACATGGACATTCAGCAAATTTTCAGCTAGTTTTCCCCTTGCTTGCCTTTCTGACTGTTTTCTCCCTTACTTACTTTTCCTGGCTGCTTCTAATGTGCCTCTGCTGAAGGATGCCTTGCTTCTCCTCTTGTTTATCAAATGAAATCGAATTCCTTAGGCATAACTATGTTTGTACCCCAACTGGCTTGTGAGAAATTCACTGGTGATTGTTCCTATTTGAAGCATGAACCTCCGAAACACGAATCCTTTCCTTAGGACAGGGAGGCCAGCCAGTGTAATGCTGCTCTTCTATCCTATGAGTCGTAGGTCAGCATTTAATTTCTGAGGCAAATACTTACTATTCAAAATTCACTGTTTGCTAACATGTTTCACAATCCTCCTAAAATTCACCATCAGGGACCAACTGACCACAACTGGAAAGTGGGGAACCATATGATTAAAGTGTTTTAGCTATCCCATCTTAAAAAAACCCCAACAAAGACACCACTGACAGCATACTGAAGGCATGGGACATTTGTTGCAAGGTGAAAACTCAGTAAGCTCAACCTTTGGGCAAGGGGAGGAGGTAGGGGAGCAAAGGATGCAGACAGCTCAACTCCAGCATTTGTCAGTAAACATTGCAAGGGCTTTTTGTCTCCATCACATTTTGCAGTTAGATAATTATCTCATTTTTTATCTTGCTGTAGAACCAGACTTTTGTATCTGGAAAGACATAGCCTCAGTCACTGGTCGGTTTACAGAAAGTGAAGAAGAAGGAAACAGGGACAGTGACAGGGATGGGGATGCAGACAAGGACACGGTGGGGTAAGATGGGAGAAGCAAACAGAGCTGAAGCGATACATAAATCCTGCCACGCAGACTCAGCACAAATAGTGCTTTACTCACTGACATCCACAATGCAACCAGTAAGGTAGTTTGCCATTTGAAGTGTATTTTCTGTGTGAATAAGCATAATACAACTGCTTCTCAAAACCGGAACGATCTTCCAAGTGGTTGTTTTTCACCTTGTTCTGCTTGTTCTTATACTTGCTTCCCTGAAGATGCCCACATCTTTTCTGTGTAACGATAAACTGCTAGGGACTTCAGTGTCCCAGCACAAAGAAAATTCCCAAATGCTCTGCAGGAAAATCTTTCAAAGGTTTGGATTTCTGGGATTCGAGCACATCCTGGTTTTAATGCTTTTCATTAAGATCACAATGGATGTTCAAGCTCAATGTCAAATTATTGTCTTGTGAAATAGTTGTTTTCTTACAGACAGCTTCTTGAAAAGTGACTTTTCTTTGTCCCAATCTTCATGAAACTGAGCTGACAGCATATTCGAAATAGTATGTTCAGCAACATGCAGCAGAAGTGGGAAGCAAAAATTTGTATGGTTCACAATTTGTTTTGTGTGGGTAGAGACTAGGGAACACTCTTAAAGTAATCACAAGGAGTCTTTTTTGTTGCTGTTTATTTCAACATTATATATTTTTATGTGCATAGCCTAGAAATATATCAAAAGGAATAATTCTATTAAATTGAATTACAAAAATATGTGCTTTCCTCTTATATGCCAGTTCTTTCTGGTCTAAAAG
Source organism: Steatornis caripensis (assembly GCA_013398225.1). Classification (NCBI taxonomy): domain Eukaryota; kingdom Metazoa; phylum Chordata; class Aves; order Caprimulgiformes; family Steatornithidae; genus Steatornis; species Steatornis caripensis. Next base: position 778,571 of record VZSC01002524.1, read on the forward strand.
TCTGATTTCCTGCTTAGATACAGAGTACTGCCTCATGCCGTATCTGTCTCTTTCTCTTATACTTTTTCAATCAAAATGTTCAGGGATGACAGACGGAAGACTCATCCTCTAGGACCAAAGCTAAACGTTAACTACCAGCTGCTTACAACATGAGGAGCTTAGAAGCTGCAACTGCTGACCTTGCCACTAGCTCCTCCATAGTGCCAAAGAGGATCCTGATGCATTTTATTTCCATGTCAGATTATGTACTCACTTTATACAAATCACATACTGACACAAAATGTCTATGAGTAAGTCTTTTTCCTCTCTGTATTACTCATGTAAGATCTGTAACAAAANTTTATTTCCATGTCAGATTATGTATTCGCTTTATACAAATCACATACTGACACAAAATGTCTATGAGTAAGTCTTTTTCCTCTCTGTATTACTCATGTAAGATCTGTAACAAAATCCTCTATTTTCTGCACATGGCAAAGTCTTGTTAAATTAATCACACTGCAAATTGGAAGGAAGAATTGCACCATTTCTCTTTAGAAAAATTAGAACTTTTGATATTTAAATAGTATATTTAGCAAAGCACTTTGAGTAATATGGTCATCTATTTTCTATTCTATTTAAAACATGTTATATTGTAAAAACTGTTTTTATCTCCATCTCTGCAAAAGCATGGCTGACATTGATTCTATTTAACATTTTATCAAGTGAACCAGAGAAGAGATATTACCTCTTTGAACACCAGCCAAAGGTCTTGTAGCTAATGCTGACCTCTGTCAAATATAACACATTGTATAGGAAGGATTGACAATTATTGTTCTACTGTATTTTGCAAGACATCAAGGGTCAGAGCAATGGAATTGTTACGTTGCAGCACAGCAATAATTCAAAGCTTGTTTGCCTGTGCTGGGTAAAGCTGCTAGGGTCAAAAATCATTGTTGAGTTAGAGTATAGACAAAACATTAAGGAATTTGTAAATAGGCTTGCAGTTTTCCCAGTTATTTTATTTGTTTCCAGGGATTTCCTTTGTGGTTGACAGGTATTCCAAATCAGCCCACTGTCCTCCTAGGTCAGCATGATTCTTCTTCTTAGAAAATGATAAATCAGCCTTTTAATCTCAAAGATTCAGATTGCATTTAAGCTTTAGCTGGCCTGCTGGAAAGGAGGGATGAAGGTCCAAGCAGAAAGGGAAGAACTTTCTTATTCCTCTGGAGCATGTATACAACAGTGAAGTAAGATTTAGAAATTCATAAAAGCCATTTTGATTTATTTTGTTTAATTTTTAAGACTATTTAAAATAAAAAGTATTCCAAGATACCTGTTTGCAAAGCCCATGATTGCATCTCCCTATGGTGCATGGCCTTCTTGACACTGATAATTTCTATTAAGAACATTCTGCTCAGTTGAAAGAGCGTCAACTTATATTTTTGGCATTGAAAGTACTGAGTTTGATACCTTATTATTATCTTACATGGATGCATCTATGGTTCATTGCAAATACACTATAATATAAAAAGAAAGGTATGACTAAATGCTTCTATATAATCAACAGAAATTAAAGTAACCATTCCCACTGATGTTGAAGCCAGTACGGATTTATTGCAAAACTTAAAAACAAACAGGATTAGATATAATACAGCATATAGTTATAGTTCGTATATATATGAATATATACTCATAATAAAGATAAAAGATATGAAGAATATCAATGAGCTTGTCTAGGTCGTCTCTTTTGCCTACTGTAGGATCATTTTTTGTGGTATATTTTCAATATTTTGGCTCAATCAGCCTGTGTTTGTCAGCAACATCACTCCATTGCAAAACTAGCAAATATTGTATTGAACTATCTAAACAGGAGTACCATCTACTGGGCTCAGAAAGCAATCTTTCTGACCTACTTAGCACTGCTAAATCCTCAGGTAGTGTGTGTGGTTTTGTACACAGCACGTTCAGAAAAAATGTGGACTAAGGAGGAAAAAAATCTACAGTAAAGCTATTGAAATGAAGAGAGATAAAGGGAACGCCTGAGAGAAATTGATGGTTTTTGTGAGGGAAGACATGAAATGGAGCTATAGGCTGAATTAGGAATGGACTCAAGAACTGATACTGAGTTGTAAATTTGGGTGCTATTCAGGATAAGAAGGCACATCAGTGAGCAAATTAGAAAGCGTGAAGAATTGTGCTAGATGTCAGAAATTTAGTCTCAGAGCAGATCATTGTTGTTTTCCTGCCGTGAACATTTATGCATTTGTAATGAGTAAAATTCACGTGGCAAGTTGAGAGTCAGGAACCAGTTCTGTTGCCACAGGCTCCACTACAAATCAGGACCCACTTTTACTAGGCGCTCTAGTTGCCTTCCGAAAAAGAGCACGCAGTAAAAATGGTCTGATCTCTACATCCATGGGTGAAATCACACAGATGTGTGGGCTGCCTGAGAGGAACAGGTCAACAGTGTATGTTTTCTTTCTTTGTAAAAACAGGTGCTGCAGCATGCAGTCCTCTGCAACTACTTCAGGGAAGTGAAGACTCTGCTGGACAAGAAAGGGGTCAGCAGTGTTCAGGAAGGGAAGAAATTAACATCACTTAATGAAAGAAAAAAATCTACCCCCAACTCCAATCTTAAACCAGGATGATTTGTCATGAAATTCCCAGGCCTTAAAATTACAGCATCAGGTCTTGGCATTTGTCTTATTTGATTATTCTTCTTGTGTATACAGTAATGTTGCAAAGAGCTGCCAAATGTTATGGTTCAGGATAAAACCATTGTTTTCCTCAGTAGGTGACAGTATGGAAGGAAAGCATGGCAAAAGCTGAGCATATAGATTATACCGCATTCTGATTACCTCTGGGCTTCAAAAATTAAAGTCAAATGCCGCCTGGAAGCATCTATTGCTTACGGGCAGGAAGCACCCAACCTGCAGAGGCAGAGTGGGTTTCAGTATTCAAAGCTGCCACTATATAATTTTGCATGGATATTACGCTCATACAAACACTTTTGTAATGCCTTTAAAATAAAACAAAAAATAAATATAAGACAGGGAGGATGAAAGTGGTTACAGACCTGCAGAGGGGCAGCCAAGATGCTGGTGTGCAAGAGTCTGCTTTATATTTCAAGCTACATCTAATATTCTGCAAAGACATACAGGACTTTAAAGCTCACTTACAAAGCCATTTGTAGCTACACTTCTCCTGCCCAAGGAATATATGTGAAATCACATTAATAAAATTATTTTCTGTCGAAATAAATAACTGAAATACTTGTACAGTAGAAACACTTTACAGCAAGCCAGTTCAAATAGAGTAAAAATTGCACCAAAACCTTCATCTTTCTTCTGAAGTAAGCAAAACAATAAGCCAAAGCTGAGGAAGATTTAGATAAGGCATCACTATGTGTATGTCTTTGCTGACTCCTATTGGTTTCTTTCTGTGCCAACTATAGCATTACTAGTGTGGCTTAGCTAAATAGCTTTGGTCAATTCCTAAAGCTATCTTCTGTTATGTGGAAGAAAATATTTTCTCTAAGCTCCCTCTGACTGTCACTGGAGAAGGAAGTTCAAGTTAGATGATTCAGGGAGAAATGTATGAAGAAAACTCTTAACAGAACTAGTTGTGTGATAAGAGCAATGACCTTGTAAGTGTGCCAGAAATGAAGCATTAAAGTTACTTGTGAGCCTTGGGTAGGATTCATTCTCAAAACCAAATCATGATCCTGAGGTCGTTGCAATAGTGACAAAGCCGTGCTGTGGTGTAGACAAGCTCCCACTTGCCATAAGGCTCAGGGCATCCTGCAGAGGAGCAGAAACACCAGACTTGACTCAGCATCTAGCAAAATGTCCTTCAATTCCTTGATTCTAAAGATTCAGTTTGGGTTTAATTCTAGTATGCACTAGCACCGAGGAGACAAGGCTGAAAGGACAGTCAGCATCCAGAGCTCATGGGGGGAAGGACCTGAAGTCTAATGATGATCTAAACCGGACTATCTAAAGTGACTACCTAAAATGCTGAAAATCATCCAGCTCCATTTTGCTGTGAGTAGTTTTGAGAGCTAAGAGAAATATCCAAGGCTTTCTTACGTTATCTGGTTATGGTAGGGGTCTGCCCTTGAGGACCAGAGGCTATCAGTTACTTTGCTTCACTAAGACAACATGTGGAACATGAACGGGACATGCAGGAAAGCAAAGTTATGTCAGTACTTAAGATTTTGTCATTGACATGACAGCAGCAGTGAGTGCACCCTCAGCAAGCTTGCTGACAACACCGAGCTGTGTGGTGCTGTCGACACATCAGAGGGAAGGGAAGCCATCCAGAGGGACCTTAACAGGCTTGAGAGGTGGGCCTGTGTGAACTGCATGAAGTTCAACAAGGCCAAGTGCAAGGTCCTCCACGTGGGTCAGGGCAATCCCAAGCACAGATGCAGACTGGACAGAGAATGGATTTAGAGCAGACCTGAGGAGAAGGACTTGGGGGCATTGGTTGATGAGAAGCTCAACATGAGCCAGCAATGCACACTCATAGTCCGGAAGGCCAACTGTATCCTGAACTGCATCCAAAGAAGTGTGAGCAGCAGGTCGAGGGACGTGACTGTCCCCCTCTACTCCACTCTCATGTCACCCCACCTGCAGTACTGTATTCTGCTCTGGGGCCCCCATCATAAGAAGGACGTGGACATGTTGGAGCGAGTCCAGAGGAGGGCCACGAAGATGATCAAAGGGCTGGAGCACCTCTCCTATGAAGACAGGCTGAGAGAGTTGGGATTGTTCAGCCTGGAGAAGCGAAGGCTCTGGGGAGACCTTATAGCAGCCTTCCAGTACCTGAAGGGGCCTACAAGAGAGCTGGAGAGGGACTTTTTACAAGGGCAGGTAGTGACAGGATGAGGGGTAACGGTTTTAAACTGAAAGAGGATAGATTTAGATGAGATATTAGGAAGAAATTCTTCACGCTGAGGGTGGTGAGACACTGGCACAGGTTGCCCAGAGGATGCCCCCTCCCTGGAAGTGTTCAAGGCCAGGTTGGATGCATCTTTGAGCAACCTGGTCTAGTGGAAGGTGTTCCTGCCCATGACAGGGGGGGTGGAACGAGATGATCTTAAGGTCCCTTCCAACCCAAACCATTCTATGACAGAAAATAAAGAGGGCAAAGTGAAGCCTAGAAGCCTGGAAAAAAAAATCATTGCTTTTAGCTTTCTTTTTTGTGAAATTAGTTGATGAAAAAGCAGTACCTATGACATTGGGCTTCACTTGAAATGCATTTAATTGTTGCATCTCCGATAGCATTAAATAAAATGTTTTTTAAATTTTTGCAGAAAGTCTGTATCTTTCACATGCAAGTTCAAAATCATGATTACTTTGTGATATCAATACACTTTAATTAACATTAATTTTATTTTTCATCAGTTACATGCTAATAGAGATGGGGAGGATTATTCTTTCTTTTTTACAGCTTACCATTTAGAAGATATAACATGCATTTTTATTGATAAACTAATAGAAAGCACAATGAAATGGCTCTAGCGTTAAGCTGTTAAACATTGACCAACAAATTAATATTATAAAACATGTACAAACTACAGTGTGATTCGCGTCTATTGAACCATGTATGTCCTTGCCAGATAAGCTGTCAGTAAATATTTTATCAGATACATGTATTTAAATTAATGCAATTAAAGAGAGAAACAGTTCATCAAAGCATTGTTACATCTAGGTAGAAAACAAAAACAACAGTAATTGCTATTATTAGATTTAGCATACAGTATATGACATTACACCAAATGGAATTCAAATCAGAAAAAAATTTTCTGTGTGGAGTTTTTTTTATGCAAGTGAATAAGAATAAAAGCCTCATCAATTAAAGTCAGTCTGGCACAATTTCTGCTACATATTGGTTTTATACCTTTCACTTTTTTCCCTAGACTTCTCTTATGTCATCTCTCTATAAGCTCTTTGTGGCAGAAATCTTTTATTTTGAGACACTGAATGCAACTGAAAAACTTATGGTCAATAACAATTACATTGTTTATTGTCAACCACAAAACATTTGGGTACCTCAGCTGGTGACTCCTAGTATTTCTCTCTTCCCATTAAATGTCATGAGTGCCAACCCAAGAGCAGATTTTCCTCCAAAGCAGCATCCCAGTTAACCAGTCTTGCATGTTGTAGCTGAGTGCAGAAAACACATGCAGCAAAATACGTCTGGGCCAGTGCACGTTCTGCACGCGAACAGGACCTCATTCATCAGACCTGTTCGTCCATTACAGTTTTAAAAGAAAAACTTCCCTTTTACCTTACTCCCTTAATGATGTGCTGGAGCAAACCCGTGTCCTTCTCCCGTCAGCCTGCTGCTCTCTAAAACAGCCAAGGTGAACTGCAATCCTCCACTGAGCCCAGCCTCATCCTATACAGCAATTCTCTCGTGAAGGTGGAAAGCCAGAAAGCCTTTTCTCTTCCGCTACTCTCACCTCGACTGCTTGGAGACAAGTGTGGCTTTCTAGGTGTCACTCTGGGCTGGATGGGTTTCTGGCCCACACCTGGCCATTCTTCTGACTGTCTGCTTGGCCCAAATGAGGAGATCCAAATTTGCAGAGGTGTTAAATGAAATCTGAATCCAGGGAGAGATTTCAGTTCATGCTTTCAGAGCCACGATAAGATGCCTTAGCTGCTTCAGAAGATACTTATGGAATAGATCTGAATAATAAATGAATGAGAAGAGACTGTTATCTGGTCTGTACGTACAAAAAAGCTAAGTTTGTCAAATTAATTATTCACTGTGAGTTATTCACTTAGCTCTAACAATCTTTCCATAATCCATCTTCTTCTGACCATCCCAAGTGCTATGAACATGGTCTATATTTTAGCCTCGTTCTTTGAGTTATGTGTGATGTAGACATGGAGCACAGACTCACAATAGCTCTGGAAAAAAAAAAGATTATTCTATTTAAAATGAACTTAATAACTGGAAAACAAACAAAGAGACAAACAAGCCCCAAGTACGAATAGCTGTAAAAAAAGTAGAGAGCACTTTGAACATATTTAAGGTCCCAGTCTTGCAAATGTGTGGGCATGCGCTTTACAAGTAGCAACCCTGACAAGATCAATGGGTGGAGGTATGGCGCCAGAATTAAAAATATCTTTATAACAGCAGGAGCTGAAACAGCTCATGGATTAAAACATGAAAGCATTTATAGCATTGTGGCGGTTGAAATAAAGAATTACAAAATTGAATCATTTACGGCTAAAGTTGTACTTTCACTATATTCTTTCTTATTTTGTATGTTTGTCAGGGACATTTAACATTTTTGTATTACTAAATCTCAACAGGTTACCTAATTCAAAAAATTCAGATTACGCTACTGCTAGTAATGCTGAGCAATACCTTAAACTCTGCTGTTGCAGAGAATAGGAATAAGGATGACATAGTCAAAATTTAATGCAAAGCCCTAATGTAAAATATTAAATATGAAGAATGTGGCCTGTAAGAACCAAGCTAAAATCGTAGTTGAAAAACACTGCTGCAGTTCACCTAGTTTGGAGAATGTGTGAATCCCAGAAAACAAAATATTTTTAAGATTAAGGATATAGCGTAGGCTTTATTTTTATCAAGTGAGTTTAAAGAGATATTTAAAGCTTATACTTCACTTTCTTTATGGCATTTTTTGTTTTATGCTAAGCAGAATCCAAAAAGATCCTATTAATGAAGATAGTTTAATGCCTATGCATTATTATAATTCACTCCTTTGTTCTACACTTTCTCTGTGTGTCATAGACTAAGTCATTAATCAATGGGTGCTGAAAAATAATTCTCTAGTTCTTAACAATCTTCTTTTGTTGAAACATTTGGAATTTTAAGATAAAGATGTACTGACTACTCTGAAAAAAAATGGGGTTTAAGATTACCCTTCATGGAAGTGTGGGCTTATTGTTAGAAATGCAAAGCAGATGACCTGGTTTTAATGTGTTTTAGTGCACTGTTGTTCGATTGCCTATTCAAATTGTACTCAAAAAGTAGACTTCGTTAATGTCACAAAATAATGATTTTGTGTGTTATTTTATTGTACTGGCACATTAATTAAATGGAGAAGCATCACAGAATTACACAGGGTTTAAAAATAGAAGTACAAAATCTTTTTTGTAATAATAATAATGATAACTCTTAGTCCATTTAATACAATTTAAGAATTATATTCTTTTTGTACTTTTATCCTTAATGGCAGACATACATAAAAGACACGTATTGATTACAAATCACCTGAGAATATGTGTCCATAACAATCCATTTCAGTGACTCACCTGGGAGATCTGTCTGACAACCCTCATATAGGCTGGGGAAATGCTGTGGAAAATCTTATAAAGCTCCAAGTTCCCAAACATCAGAGAATAGTTGTTTTTCTTCTAAGAGGAATACTAGAGAACTGGACATTAGCTAGCTTTCAACAGCTGTTTCAGCTCTACCAGCAAGTTGGTTTGGTTGTGAAGGCCACAGAAGTTGCCTGGAACAGGAGTCTGAATGCCCTCTAGTCCACCCCGGGATCTTTTAAACAGCCTCAGAATCTAAATAAAAGCAAGAACAGCTTTTATCACAGCTCTTCCCAGAAAGCCCAGCTACAGGTACAGCTGCTCAGGATGCTGGAGGTGGACACACAAATCTGAGTCACGCTTATGAGATGTGAAACAGACAAACAAAAAAATCCAGCACACCAAAATTACTGGATGAAATGCGTGAAAATACTTACTATATCCAACAGACTACTAGCAACAAGAGGATCTGGACAACAGAGCTCTTCCACCAACCTCCAGTCAGTGGAAAGAGTCTCATGAACTTAAAGGCCAAGCCTCTACCACATTGAGTATACTTCCTCCGTATCATCGACAGCTCTTCATGGGAGTTTTGTTCAAGGTGACATTCCTTATGTATACAACATCATGGGACACTGGCTAATCCAGGGAAAAAAAAGCTTTAGTTAGATGTGTGGTAAAGATGATTCCCCAAGAGGAAAGCCTAGAATGAGAATAGAGGGCTTGAGTGTAGAAGCCCAGGATGATCAGAGAGGTCCCCAGCGTGTTCACACAAGTGGTCAGTTACTGGTCAGCGCAGGAGGTGAGTAGATGTGGGCTTAGGACACAACACAGAAAACAAAGAGCGTGCAAATAAAACATCACATTTACGGCAAAGAGGCAAAGCAGCTAACAAAAACGTACAAAACACAGTAACAGTTTCCTTAAGGATGGTATTAAAAGAGGAAGAATGGGAGGGATTACTGCGACACTACATCCCCCGGTTAACCCCACAGATTATGCACAGTAGTGTCTTCTTCGTTACTTTTTGATTTGTCACTCATCACTGCAAAGTCAGCAATGATATGTAAAATTTTATCTTTTACTATATAACTAGGTTACATAGATGAGAATTTTAAAGGCCAGTGTGTGTGTGTGTTTTCTGCCCCAACCTTCCCACACACCAAGGTGATCGGTAGTGCAGCACCGAGTGAGAGTAAACCGGGGTGCAACCATCCTGTGCCACTGTTTAGCAGCCAGTCCACATACTAATGCTACAGAGACATCTTGTGTAATTCAAAGTAACGAAGGTCTTATGGTTCTGGCCTAATGCGTTGTAAGCAGCTCACATACCAGATTATTAACAGGGAATTTAAGAGCTACAGGCATGATTTTAGTTATTGTTAACTACTTACCTCAGTACGACAATCACTGTGGGAGATTATTGAGTTATGAATGGCATGTGAAAAGAAACAAGAGGAAACAAAGTAGGTGGAAGAAAGACACAGAACATTAGTGGTATTTTTTAAAATACTCTCAGCTTGCTGGTAGTTATTTCAGAGGGTGGACTAATTATTTAATCTTATCGGATTTTTGTTTGATTTTTATTTCATTTTTTTTTATTCAATTAGAATTTTAAGGTGATATATTAGCCCTTTAAGTGACGAACTTCCACTGACCTCAGTATCAACACAAACAGAAATAGTAGCACTCAGTTGTACCATTTATTTTACTAGTACTGACCACAACTTTAGTAAAATCCTAAAGCCAGTGGCTGTACAGATTACTGCAAATATGCTCCAAATTTAAAGAACAATGAACTTTAAATTATATACATGTGGAAAAAAGAGCAGAAGGTTTTGTTAACATTCTCAAATATTCACTGCTTTTCTTCTTCCTACTGGCTATTTATTTTTTCATTATTAAATAGCGGGTTCCTTGGGACAAGCAAAGTGCTTATTTCAGTGCCTGGAAATCATGTAACACATTGTGCAGGTTATTGCAAATAAATACTAAAGCCCATTATGGGAAGATGAGTCCTGCCGTCGCATTTTGTCTTTCTATTTTACCTGCTCGAGGAATGTGTGTGCTTTATTTTAATTTTCTGCATGTACTTATATAAATGCTGGAGAACTCAACCATATATATATATGCCCACACATGGGGCCAAACATGCAGTAAAGTTGACGGGCTCATTTTCTAGTATGAGAGATGAAGAATAATTGTCTAGTTCTTAATTGTCTTCTATTATTGAAACATTTGGAATTTTAAGATAAAGATGTACAGTTTGTATGGAAAAAAATGTTGTTTAAGATTATCCTTTCTGAAAATGTGAGCTAATTGTTGTAAATGCAAAGCAGGTGACCTAATGTTAATGTATTTTAGTGCTGCCTATTCAAATTATGCTAGAAAACAAGACTTCACTGATGCCACAAAATAATGATCTTGTGCATTATTGTATTAAACTTAAACATTAATTAAATTTAGAAATACTTTGGATCTATAAAACATTTGAAAACGGAATTATATCACATTGTAATAATAGAGGGGAACAATTCTGAGGCAATTGAAAGCTTATTCGCTCTTTTTACTTTTTCCTAGATGTGTGCCATAAATAAAAAGGATACACTGCAAGTGATTACAGCCTAGCTAGGAATACACAGTTCTGTGTAACTCAGTTCTAGTATTCTTGTAGGACAAAGAGAATAGCTTAGCAGAGTTCAGTTTTATTTTTCCTTCTACTTCAGTAGCATGACAGAACTTGAAACATAGAATTGTAATGCAGGGTACTGATGCCAGAGAGAACTCTCTACTTCCAAACTAGTCAAGAGTATTTACGAAAAAAAAAAGCGTTGCATAAAAGTAGGATCTTATCTTTCAAGAAAGCCTTAACATGTTACTGTAAAAATGCGGAGAAATGGCACCCTGGTTTGCAATATAAATGACCTTGACAACAGAGTCCCTGAAAGCAACTTTCATGATGAAGCAAAGGTTAGGTAAAAGAACTAGGTTTTTTTTTTGCTCCTTTTGCACCTCTGAACTATATTCGTATACTGTGTTTATACAGAGAGAACTACCAATTCATGATTCAAACTTAATTCAGATCACACACACTGTGTGAATTTAAGAGAAGAGTTGGTACAGTACAGCATAGCATCCATGGAAGAATTAATTCTTTCTACATGTAGCTTTGGTATGAAGAACAGCTAGTTAAAACAAAACTGGCACATGACGAAGGGGATTCTGGTAAGAGGAAAAAATTGTCTGCAAAACCTATAACCAGTTGTACATAATTCTTGACCTGCTCCTGGTGCAGAGGGAAGGGAAAACCCCTACAGCTCTAATATGATAAAAACTGCAACTATGAGAATGTAGAGCTCATTAATCAATCTGCGCTAGCCCTGAGGGCCAGTGGTGGGGAACAGGAAAGGAAAATTGACTATTGGGAAAGAAAATATTAACTCTCAGTCTTACTTATCCCAATATAATTAAAATAGATGAAAAATTAGGGAATCTACATCAATTTCTCATCCCTCCTTACAATTTGCCTTTATGAGAAAGATCCAGTCAGCCCATGAATTTGGACAATCCCTGTTACCAGCAGCTGTATACTCTAGTAAGTCTCAACACTTCTCAGTGTTAAGATTTTAAAACATTTTCCACAGACATAGAAATAATAATTTTTCAACCTGCACAGAAGGAAGCCTGAAGGTCTGGAAGTGAGCTAACTAAAATCATATCGCTAGTCTCCATCTTTCATAGGAAAAACCCCCATAATACGAGATTATGCTAGCTCTGAGACTATATTTATGCACCCGTGTTGTCTTGTAAGGAATATGATGTAGTGGGACAGAGATGCACGTTCTGGAGGAACAGGACTTTAGACCTAACTTTTTTTAGTCTGTCTCATCTCACAAAAAGTCATTGAATCAGGGTGGGCATTATTCACCCCATTCTTCTAATAGGATTTATCCTAATTTTATTTTTCATCTTGGTTAAAAATAAAATCAGAAAGATTGCAATTACATGTGGCTGTTTTCCAAGCTATCTTCGGGAAAGAAACAGTGATGCTTCTCCAACAGCCCTCTAAAACCTGTAAAGCAGTGAGTGGTACAGGCACTGCAGGTAAAGGTTAAGATAATTTTAGACTTAAGATTTCAACAAAATAGTTTTCTTTCATGCTGCCAATGAAAAAGCCAAATTATATAGGACTTTCTTCCTTTTGTGTACTGCATACACCGGGAAACAAAAATGAAAAATGCATATATGTAAAATGCAGCCTATGTCCAAACAGTTACTGTCCACCCAAAATAAAGCACTTCCCAAATTTCGTTTCAAAATTCTTTGGGGTGAAAGGGGAATATTACTTGGTGTCCAAATAATAAGGAAAACAATTATCTTGCGTGCATTTCCCCCCCGCATACAATATCATATGATCACTAAAAAAAAAAGACAAAACATCCAAAAACAGTTTTAAATCCACCAGCTACATTTACCTGTGATTATATTTCTCCACTGCTTCATTAATATCCAAATTAATTTATTATGAAAGAGGGTTTATCACCATATTTATAATTTTGCACTTCGTGGCTGGCCAATAATATTTGAGGAATCTTCTGTTTAAATGTAACCACCTTCCCTGTTGCAAACATCACTGCTGACCTTAATGTCATACGACATTATCTGCTCAGCAAATTGCACCAATAGCCTCATTGTATTTTTTAGCACATAAGCTTATCAGGAAAAGTCAGGAAGACAAAAATTCACAGTTCTTCGGAAAAGAAATTGAAGTAATAAAACAAAGATAGTATTATTAACAAGTCTAAGTTTGAATAGAGTTATATTAGCAGCAGGAACCAGAGCTGCTTGTTAGTCCTTTAAAGAGTGTCTTATTAAAAGAAATCCTAAATGCTGGTAAGTCAGCCAAGCTTTTCTCTTTGCTCTCTGTTCCCATTCTTATTTCACCATGCATCCCAGCTTCAGGAGCATGAGGACTTGGACAAATTAAACTTCCTGGTATTATGAGCATCACTCACTACTCAGAAGCATAAAATTATCGTACACAGGGACAAACCATAAAGCTGACATTCTTATATTAAAGAAAGAAAAACTTTCTTTCTCCCCTGCCAGGAGTACGTGCCTCAGCACTACCCTGCGCAAATGGATGGCCGACATGCAGCGCTAGCAAGGCTGGTAAATGAGGCAAGGAAGTGGAAATGTATTTGCCACGTATATGTTTCTAGTATTTTCTCATCCTGAGCAAAATAAATTAAAATATTTTTATGGATTGCCTATACAGAGTGTATTTGAGAAAGAGGAAGTCTGTCATGAAAAGAAGTTTTATGATGGTATGTAAAGCTTTGACTCTTACCAAAATGTGAAGAGCCTACAAGACAACCGATCCACCTGGTTCTTGAGTTGATCCTGAATGTGACAAATGGCAAACCAGGACCTTGTTGCACCACTGTGGAGTGTAATGTCACAATAGGGATAAATTGATCTGTGCCTGTTAGCAGCTAGTACTCACATTGAAATAGGTCTTGTCAGATATGTCTTACTGGGAAGGGTAAGCCCAGTGGAAAAAATGGCAAAGATAGATCAAACTGCGGATTGAACACGCGGAAATTCGGAACATTTGGTCCGGACCAATGGAAATCGCAAGGGAGGCCATGTTACAGAAGTTCACAACTACAGGACTTGGAAGTCCTGGCTTTGCAGCTCATGTTAGACCATACCTAGCCTTGATTTCGTTCAAGTACTGACTTTGCACATGTGACAGCAGAGAGCTCAGGGCAGGTTTGGAGCTGCTGTACGGCACAGAGCTTCCAGAGGAGCCTTCTGCCAAGGAAGAGGAGGAGGAGATGATTTGCCTGTGTGATTTGTCACATGGATTCATCCATAATGCTCCTTCAGTCCCAGGTGGAAAGCGTCCCACCATCACTTCAGCCTGGAAAAATACTTCTGTGTTTCCCAGCTGTCAGATGCTTTGCTACAACCAGCAGACATCTTCCCCATGAGAAAGCAGAGCTTTTGGAAAGCTTAGCTGGCAGAGAGAGCTGGGCCACACAAGTGAGGCAGGGTCTCTCTATATAGCATCTTTTCTGAAGTACTCTTTGTTATTTTATACCTTCTAGATGTAACTAGCTTTTGACACCAGTAAAGTGCCTGTCAGGGAATAGCTGTATAGCTCTCAGATACTGTCTGTAGCCATAAGCGTACTTTTTCCTTGAGGGGGCGCAACCGGTTGGAAGGAGAAAAGAAAATTAGGGCTGAAGGAGTGTCAATCTGTGCGAACTCACATATGTATGTAAGAAAAAAAATATTGCTGAACCAGCACTATGTGCCTTTCCATCCCACAGTGCTACCTGCAGCAGCTCCCTCATTACAGTATACCTGTTAAACCTAGAAGACTGTTTTCAGTGCTTAAATAGATAGCTAGACTGCTTTCCAGGTTTAATGATTTGGTGAGTCTGTAAACACAGTGCAAAATACAAATTATTTTCCATAGACAAATTAATAATTTCCAGCAGTTACAGTTCTTTAAAATGTGAAATATACACATAAACACACACATAGAGCAGGGTATAACTACCGGTAAATGCAGACTTTTTAAGAGGTGACCTTTGTAATCCCACATACAAGATATGTCCTGGATATTAAATTCATACTGCACCTAATTTAACTCAGAGTCTCAATTCCATAGTTCAATATTTTTCATTTATTTCAAGTTTTCATGGTTTGTTTGTACAATGCTAGAAAGCCATTTAAGTTATTCTTCATGCTACAGTTCTTGTTTTGGTATTCATGAAAAACTTCTTTTCCAAACAAACAAGAAAACCACCAAATCCCAATCTGCTTTTTGCCCCTCCAGGGTGTTTGCAACTCAGAAAAGCCCACATCTGTAGAACCACATAAACTGAAGGGAGAAAATATCCTTCATTAAGTTGGGGCAGATCTATTTTGTATTCTAGCCACTTACATACAACAGGATTATACTTCAGCACTAAATAAGTGGTAAAATAATACTTGGTAAAGTATGTATTATCTTCTCAAATATAATCTTATAATCAGATGTAGCAGCATCTTAAACAAATGCACTCCTCAATAGGTGATGTTACACCATGCAAAGTAGGGGAATCGTTTCACAGGAATTTGATACGCTGTTACCGCTTTTATCTTGTTCCTAAGACATAACATTGTTTGGGCGTTAAAAGAATATTAAGTTCAAAGTTGCAAAATGCAGTTTGTAGCCTGTTTCAGTGTTGTTTGTTATGTTCTTCATATTTTGGTTTACAATCCCTCGTGATAGGCTTGAAAATAAGAATGAACAAAATCTTGATGGCAGAGCACAGTTTATTTTTCCACTTCCTATTAAGCTACTACACATCCGTTTCTTTTACAGAGAGTAGTTTTGTCCAGGGCTAAGGCCGAGCATGAAGAAAGCAAGGCAGACCATGGATAACCAGACATATGCAAGGAAATCATATTTTTCAAATAAAACCTAGGGGACACAGTTGAGGCAGTTTTCTAGGATGTGAAATACTTTTGCAATTCACTGAAGTATATAAGAAATGTGTTATGTCATCACAACTGCTGTCTTTGACTCCATAGCATCATGAACACATTTTCAGAGGAAAATTATGTACATTGTCTCCAGTAAATTTATCATCAAACATTGAACAACTGGTTCACAGCAATGACACGTTGGCAGTATCTACTCATTTGCCTTTTCATGCCAAATGTTCTTAATCCAATTGACATCTTACACAAAACTATCTCTTCTCATTAAGCACAAAGCAAACTTACTCCATTGACATCTTGTACATTTTGTGTTAGTGCAAAATGATATATCTCAACTGATTAAGTAAGAAAACTTGAACATTTGAAGCTTTTTAAAAGAAAATTTGAAACATTGTACGAAAAATACCAAGCCTGTCTCATCAAGAAGCTGTGACTTGTTATGTATAGCTTGCAGTGGCCATGGTGGTGTGGTTTAAGGTGTACAGCTCAGGAAGTATCAAAGTGCCTTAAATATGACCTGTTTGGAGTTATCTGTGGAAACTTCGATTATTTTGTCAAAGAATTAAAAATGAAACAACCCCCACACCCATCCCCTAACACCACAAGACTGCAAAACTGCAACCTGAAATCCTCCCCTGCCTGGACCGCACAGCCGGGAGTACACCAATTGCCCCTTTACAAATAATTCCAAGAGTAAGAAAAACACGGTTGGCTGCAGTTTGCATTCTTTTTTTTTTCCGAATAAAACCCATACAGTTCTTTCCCATATAGAGGTATCAAGATTACAGTTGCCATTTTTGTATTTGCTCCACTAGCACCCAATAATACGAGCAAGATAGGTGCAGATGGATGTTTGCTGATGTTTGCTTGTACAAACCCTCAAATACTCACCATGGCATACGTGGAGTAGCACCATAAATCTATTCTAAATTTGCAAGGTAAATATACTCAGTGAGGTGATGTTAACCGTCTTGCTAGTAATGGTCATCACATCAACAAGCTACAGAGTGCCCATGTTTTTGGACCTGCTATGATGACCATGAATGTCCTGAGGCAGAGCAACAACACAGACAGCTATTGACAGCTATGAGAACTGAAACCGGGGGGAGAGCATAGAAGAAAGCATGGAGTTTTAAAACTGAGTGGAAGATATTAATATGTATGAACAACTACTTTCAAATCATAGTGTTATTATTCTGTGTTAGATTCTGGGAGTTACTTTGTATTTTAAAAATTTGAATATTATCATAACAAGACAGAAATTATTTCACTGTTTTTAAATTACTGAAAAAAAACCCCAGTACAGAGGATGCTTGTGCTTTTCAATTCATGTACATTCTTATTTTTAATACGGCTTTCTTCAGATAAAGACAGGTAAATACAGTTACAGGTAAATACAAACCCCACTGCTATACAAGTTAGAAGACAACACAGGCTTTCTATAGAGAAATATTGTAATTAAGATCTTTATTTTGCTAACACAATCTGGTTTAATTTTAAGCATACAGTTCTCCCATCAGTGTCAGCGGGATTACTCTCATGCCTAAAGATATGCAGATGCTTAAGTGTTTGCAGGATTGGCTATTCAGTTAGTAGTTAATTGATTCCACCAACTAATTAGTAAAGGAGGCAACATTGCATTTCCTATTTCAAAATCCAGTCATGAAGGTTGCTCTGTTAAAGGATTAATGAGATTTGTCATGGCAATTCCACATGCTTATCCTTGTTCCAGTGCAATGATTTCTTCCCAAAAGAAGCTACATCTTAGAGGTAAGGATAATTTTAGAATCACAAAATCTGGGAATGGAAAAGTGTGCGCATAGAGATGACAGAGTCTTAGTTATTTTTTTCCAGTCTAGGAAGAATCAGTTTTAATTTAAGAAAAAAGACATTTCTGTAGAAGAAGAGCCAATGGGAAGATAAGCAAGAGATTTTGCCATGTGAATAAAGATCTGTGAAGAACTGCAACCATTGGCAAGACTACTCTCACTGACTTCAGAGGATCTCTATGCACAGAGCATCTGCAGTTTGGTCTAGGTGTCTAATTCTTTATCACACAGCGCTAACCTGTTTCCCTGTCAATATCTTCCGACTGCGAATTCTACAGCTTATAGCTGTGTTCATTTCTTATCCACTTTAAATTTGCAGAGGATTAATTTAATTGACTGTTTCGTTAGCCTTATGATACAGGAAAGGATAAAAAGTAATCCCTAGCTGCCAAAAGATCATTACAATATAAAATGCACTTGCACTCAGATAAATATATGTATTATAAACACATGAGTATATTCATGTTAAGGAAACATTTTTGTATCAAGAGCCCTGTTCACATAGCATTTAACTTCTCTCTGTCATTCCCTGTACTTTGCCCACCTTTACTAGTCAATGGAGAGGGAGTGCAGTGCTTAGGTGAGGTGTTCCAAACTGCAGAGCAGGGGATGATGAGCAGCATCTGCTCTCCTGCTTTGAAGATGTTTGTGGAGGCTGAGTTTAGTTGCTGTGTGAAGTTCTCATTTGCAGATGTTCGTATCTCAAAAACTAGAAGAACTAATTATTTGGAAACTAGGCAGCACTTTCATCAGTCAGACAGTAGCTTAAGAAGTGCGATGTTTCTGAAATATATTCATTTGTCTAGACTACATCAAAGGCATAAACCCAATTTTTTTAAAGCCTGATGTGTATGACAATTGCATATTGTTCCTCAGATTCTCTTTTCAGATTCAAAATCGCTCAGTGGTTCAAAAGAAAGATTCAAAAAACAACTGAAGTATAAAGGGATAAATTAAGATTCTATGTAAAGATTCCCAATGCAGTTAGCAGGTTTTGAAAAAGCATACATTTCAAATGACTTGCTAAACATTCTATCTGCCAAAAGTAATAAAATAATAATCTGTGCTGGTGAAATATCTTTCATCAAAGAATTACAGAATGTGCTATAAAGCTGGCAGTAAACTTATTTTGACTAGGAAGAAATTAAGATACAAAGAGGTTTAGGCCCAAATATCTGTCACTGTCACTGATGCGATGTTATTCCGTGCCAGGATGGAAGATGTGTACTGTCTTTACGCCTTCAGGAGATGACAGGCTTCCCCTTCTTTCTGATGCTTTGTATTTGTTGACAGGACATTCTCCTCTTGGTCTAGACGATCTTCAGGTCAGTGTCCCCTGTTGTAAAGCAAAACATATTCCTCAAAGTCACAGCACATCGATAGTCTGTTCTTTCTGTTGAAACAAAAATATTTAAGCATTACCTACACTCTTACTCACAGCTAGAAAGAGGGCAAGGGATAAACAAAGCACTCTGCTCTGCAGTGTCCTTTGCCTCCGTGGGAAAGCGAAAGGTCTCCAGACTCTGCAGTCACAAAAGCAAGCCTTGCTCCACATATGTGGAGTATAAGTCTTTAGGCACCTGATCCATAAGATTTATAGAGCAAATAGTGTGAGGCAGGTGGGTGCCAGTTAGGAATTAGCAAGTAGGTATGCACATGAGGTGGGGTCATGCTGGTCTGTTCCTCCAGCAGGTCCGAGTCCCTCTGGCCAGCACCACTACCTTCTTCTTGCCCATACCCCAGGCAGCAGTCACGGACCTGCCAGCCAGCTGCCCCTGTGCACCAGGGAAACAAAGGCAAAAGCACACTGCTGCTCACATGCAAGATGCACAGTGCAGCCCAGGGAACCTCCAGATGGGAGTTAAAAACCCCCTGATGGCTTAACAGAGCTTCACCTGTGTGGAAAAGAGATCCTGCCCCACTGAGGCAATGAAAGGGCAGGCTCCAGGGGTGCTTTCTGTAATGAGGTCCAGCAACCAGAAGCAGTGAGATGCAATGTAAGGCTCTGCACATTGAGCTGCTTTCATGTAAGATAAAATGTATCCCCCCACCAAGTCTTCCAGAGGAGAAAAAAAGGAAAACCTTTGCTTTTATCTAAAACATAGGTTTCTTATGATGATTCTTTACTTGAAACAAATCCAAAACCTGTCTTACTTTCACAAACATTCCTGGATGGACCTATGTGTACAAAATGTAAGAATCAGATATCTTAGATATCACCAATTAGAAATGAATTGGAACCAAACTGCTTTTCTAGAGGTTCATGTTCAGACTCCAAGCAAAAGACTGCAGTTGGCAGTTCTGTTCTGACAAACCTGAGCAAAATCCTCAGATCAGGCAACATTTGCTGTGTAGATTCAAGCATCATCAATCCCTAATTATGAAATTGTGAACACTTGGTGGAACAAGCTAAAAGAAAATAATTTAGCACTGGACTAAAACAAAATAATTCAGCATCGGATACTGCAAGATTACTAGGTCCACTAACCTTTGCTACTTGTGCTAATCATCTCTATTCACTGCGAGTTCATTTTACAAAGAATAAGATGCATCATATGCTAAATTATTCTCAAGTATCACCTTTCCCAAGTAGTGCCATGTAAAAACTGTCTTCCTGAGAATAAGTGTCCTTTAAACTGTTGCTTGTCGGAGCTTGGAAGCTCAGATTGCCAGCGAACTAATTGTGCCAAACAAAGGCTCTGGTCTTTTCCATTTTTCTCATCTTGGAAATCTAAATTAAAACCCACTGCAGGACAGTTTTCTTTCTGCGTAGCTTCTACCAGCCAAATCCAAGTCCTATTGAAGTCTGTCTACCACCACCAGTAAAGTCCTGCCTATTTGTCTTTGGACAAACTCAGTGCCTAAGCAGAGGGCAACGGCTGGTACTGTGTAGCAAGAGGGAAAGGCATCCGTGTTTCCAATGAACTTAAACAGAAAATAAGGGCAGTCGAGAAGTCAGGAGACACACCAGGGAGGTGAAATGGCTGCCATGAGATCACACCGCGGGTCAGCAGCAGAGTTAAGAAGTGAGCCCAGGCTCGCAGCCTAAAATGAAGCTCTGCCATGCTACGTTTTGGGGGCTTAATTGTCACCAGCAAAATTTGGAAGGGGCAGGTTCCCACAACATCTGTGCTATTGCGGCACGGCTGGATGTAGAGCAAAAAACAAGGCATCTTCCTCTCTGCACACTTCAAGTAGGTGCCAGAGCACTCTGCAGTGGCCACACCACTGTCCCTGTACCGTGTTTCTATCCATAAAGGTGTTTTTAAATCACTATACAATGCAATCCTCTCAGAAATGCGTAAAAGACGGGAAGCTGTTCAGGATTTTGTGCCTTTAAGTATTTGTTCATGGGGAGAGGAGGAACAAGTATTGCTATACACTGAAATTTAATGTAAATACAACACTAAGCTCCAATTAACTACTGCTTGGACATCTAAAATTAGGAGCAAACCCTCATGTTTATGAACTTTAATTTGATTTTGTGTTGGGTCTGTGTGGCGGGGCTTTGGTAGCAGGGAAGGGGCTACACGGGCGGGTGGCCCCTGTCAGAAGCTGCTTGAAGCTCCCCCAGCTCCAAATTGACTCTGCGTGGGGCTTAGGCCCAGCCACTTAGAGACAACAGATGCTCCTCTGCAATGATAACGTGCTTAAGGAGGGGACAAAGGTGCAATTGCGGGGACCTATAGCAGGTGGAGGAGGGGGATGTGATGAAAAGACCTATGCAGATATCTGGAGTTAGTGAGGAAGGACAGGGAGGAAGAGGCTGGAGCAGAGATGCCCCTGCAGCCCGTGGGGTGAGGGCAGGCTGTGCCCCTGCAGCCCACGGTGGAGCAGCCTGTGAAGGACCATGGCAAGGCAGAGATGGACCTGCAGCCTGTGAGGGACTACGGTGGTGCAGAGAGGAACCAGCAGTCTGTGGTGGAGCCCACGCCAGGGGAGGTGCCCACTCCTGAAGCAGGCTGTGACTCTGTGGGCAGCCCGTGCTGGGTCGGTGCGTTCCTGAGGGGCTGCCCTGCGTGGGAGGGACCCCGTGCTAGAGCAGAGGAAGTGTGTGAGGAGCCCTCCCCGCCTGAGGAGGAAGGAGTGGCAGAGACAACCTTTGGTGAACTGACTGCACCCCCCCATTCCCGGTCCCCTGTGCCGCTGAGGGGGAGGAGGGAGGGACATTGAGAATGAGGGGACTTGAGCCCAGGAAGGAGGGAGGAGTGTGAGGGGGACGGTGTTTGTTTTTAAGATCTGGCTTTTGTATCTCCTTATCCCACTCTGCATTGATTAGTGACAAATTAAATTGAATTTTTTCCCCAAGTTGAGTCTGTTTTTGCCTGTGACCATAACTGGCGAGTGAACCCTCCCTGTCCTTGTCAGACCCACCAGGTTTCGTTACATTTTTTTCTCTTCGCGGTGTTGGGGGGAGGAGTGAGCCAGCAGCCACGTGGTCGTTTGTTGGTGGCTGGACCTAAACCACGACAGATTTTTAGAGAAAAACAAATTTACTGAAAGCTGTGAATATGAGGATTGTCCTAAAATCAAGCCTTTGCTGCTGTCAAAATACATCAGTGCCTTGCTTTAAACCCTCAGATTAGGAAATCTGAATTAAAAGCAGCAAATGCAATACACACATACAAAACCCAAAATCCAAACCCCTGCCTGTAATTGGAATACTTTTATCTGATTTTTATATCACCTGAGTATTCCAAATAAAGATGGCTTTATAACTTTACTGGCTTTACAGTGTCTTTTTTCCTATATTGTGTGTATTCAAGTCAAAATTAATTTATTTGCAAATACTGGCCTAATGTGCTTCTTAAATAGTGAGAATCTTATAAACAAACTGAAAAGATAATTGCGGGCATTACAGGAGTAAAATAGAAATGCAACTATCTCTCCAAATTTCCTATGTAAAATTAGCAAGACACAGTTTATTTACATTTTACTCCTAGGTTGCTTTTTCTTGTGTCTGATGTTGTTATTTTTAGACCACTTTTTTACAAGTCATGAGAATACAGGATTTTTTTTACCCAGTTGTCTAAAAACTCTGATGCATTGCCCATGTGGGAATCCTGGCGGTACTTCGTAATGGAAGGGAAAACAAGGATTAGGAAGAGAAAAATCAATTTAGCCACCAAGCATAAGGGTCACAGCCAAATTAGTTTCAGTACTGATGGCAAGGTACTATAATTTGAAAGGGAAGCCCAATAAAGTATTAAAGATATCAGCAATGTTTTAAATCGTCTGGAAATAACCTGGGCCATGACACAGCACCATTACATTGCATGAGCGCTGCAGGTATTCTATTTTTCTATCACAGCTTCACATTTCTTTCAGAAAATAGGTAGACTGAATGTTTAAAGACCTGAGTGCAACGGAAATATGTCACGCAGAAAGACATCTGCCAACTTTGTGTTTCATTGCATTACCAGAGCAGAGGACATGATTCAAGGTAGAGCAGAATGAGAGAAGAGGCCAGAGGGAGAAAATGACCTCGGCAATGAGACATCACTTACTCATACTTTTACTGCCAGAAGTAAATAAAGTTATGCTTGTAATTATTGCAGTATATGTGGAGCTAGAAGCAAAACTGCTGAAGCTTTATTGGCCAAGTAACACTTAAAGGTAGTTTATTTATACACAAACACACTAAAGAAACAGTACCCATTATCACTGCTGTCCACTTTAACACATTCAGTCTTCAGCCAGATTTAATTTAACAAGAAGAGCCTCAATCTGCCATTGCCACAGTGTCTCCCTTCTGCACTTCACAGCTTTTATGTGTCTGGAGAGAGAAGGAGGAGCTGTAACTAGCTGCTGATGTTAACAGGCTTTCTTTTGCTTTATGAAGTTGGAAATAAATGATCACATTACTGAGCAGACTGCTGGATGCTCATCATATTTTGTTTTAAAGAGTTATTTAAACTGGGCATAACAGCTGTTGTTTCTGTGGTGCTTGCTCAGAGTCGCTTCCTGCCTTCATGTAATGGAGTTCTTCATTCTGTATCAAAGCAAATTGGGGTCCCAGTTCTGTTTATGGCAACAGCATTGCCCCAGCCAAGGAGATTACAATCTCTAACATGAGAATATGAGGAGGAGCAGACAGCGCAGCAGCACGGAGATGTGTACAGATATCTTCTTCAGCGATTCACAAATCTGTGTCTGAAACAGTGTGGGTTTTTTATATTACTTTGTCTAGTACAAAATCAGATAAAGCTTCCTAGAAAGCAGGATATTCTCAGAAGTGTGTGGCAGCAGTTTCATAAAAGTGTCATATTGTCACTGCTTTTCACAGTACTTGTGGGAACTTAATTTTCTGCAACCACTATCTCCAAGTTGGTTGAAATTGGCCAGAGGGCTAAAAAATTATTGGACAGGTCAGGAATACAGGGGAAGGTGAGCAGAGGAATGAGTTTAATGGTGAAGAGCTCACTTTAATGCTCAAAGCAGTGCAGAAAGCAGCACATCTGGCTGAGTTAGGAAAGTCTCAGCAGCCAGAGGCTCATGTCATGGATGGATTTCTGGTACATGGGCAAAACAGTCAAAGAAGCTCCACCAAAGACAAAATTTTTCCTTTACCCATACAATATCAGCGTTTCCTGAAGCTTCATGAAACACCTGTCACTGGTCTCCTCTTAACAATTGCAGCAGGACATTATCCATCAAGGATTTCTTCTTTTTTCCTCTCCACATTTTTTATTTAAAGAGAGAGAACTGCTATGATTTAAGCCACAGGAAACATTTCTATAACATTAAATGAAAAACAAATCGTCTTGCCTAACTGTTGGCTATCTATCTTATTTATATAATGAATGATTTTTGTGTTTCAGGGAAGTCATTGGCAGAGATCAGGAGAGAGACATTAGCACTCATTCTAAAACATACATTTGCACTAATGTTTGCTTATAATAAGTAGCTGGGGAAGCTCCTTCAGAGATCTGTTGAACAATAAGCACTGTAACCTTTCAGGCTGTATCTCTGCAGTGGGAACCTTAGGGACAATATTAACTGACTTAATGGATTCTTGCATTTGCTCTAACATATATGCTTTTCTAACCCACTTTCACTCTTGCACAAATTCAACTCAAACTCTCTTTTTAATACTTAAGTTTCCTCTCTTGTTCATCCTGTGGGTATTTTATCCTGCTATCTACTCATTTTAAGCCCTCGATAAGCAATACTTGATAGAAAAGCTTCTGCAGCAAACTGCTCGGGAAGCTGCAAACTCTCTGGGCAGTGCTGCTTCCTTTTCACAGCCGATCAGTGAAATCTCTCCATATACGTGCTTGCCTGTGGTTTATAGATGTGGGAGTGGCAACAAAAACTTTGAGGTTGCTACAAGCATAGAATAACACTATCTACAGAAATTTTTAATAGACTGAGTCTCTGTACATCCCTGCTTTTTCAATAAATGATAGACATCTTTTGAAACCCCAATTTTTATCCTTAGTTACACGGCAGTACTCCAACTGATGATATCATCTACGCTTTCTTAAGCATATTTTCTGTGCTAGAATGAAAAGCATGATTAGTTTAAAATTGAAGATCCTTATTTTACATAATTATATGTAAAGGCAGGAAATGTATTTCTATCATTTTTGAAGGTTTTTACAAGAATTCATCCCGGAATTCTGAAGGAAAGTACATTTTATATGTATAGAAAATACCAGCAGTAGCAGTCAAGAATAGCTATGGTAACAAGTCTAAGAGATTTTGACTCATATCGTAGTCAGTGAATAAAATCCCTTTATCTGAAATATCCCTGAAGACTTTTTCTGAATAAAATTATACAACTGTTTTTCCCAGTGTGGTATATCACACAGCTGACAAGACCTAAGAAACTGGTACACTGCTGAGGGCTCTTTTCACAACACATGCTTAGCAATGTGTCTGCATACAGGGTCTAAACTCACTGCATGGCTGACAAAAGGTTTTCCTTTATTTAAAGGAAATTCATGTTATATGTAATCTTCCTTTAGAAATTATAGGTGAAATCTTGAAGAGGAAATTAAAAAGGCCACCGAAAATGCTTTTGCTTAGAAAGTTGCTTTCAAACTGGGACAAAAAAGTAAAATAGCATGTTTATTTTACATGCAAGATGAAGAGTACGGATCCTCATTACTGCAACATCAGTGAATTTCAACAAGTTTGTTCTCATTCTCAAATAATTTCTGTAATTCAAAATTGTAAGAAAAAAAAGTTTTGATATTATGGACAGGCTACACTTCAAGATTATCTACCCTAGGGTTCAACAGGGACACAACCCATTATTGAAATATCTATGGAAATTATTACTAAGTAAGCCAATGAAGAATTTTATAACAATAAGGCAGTGACAGTTTCTTATCATCAGTCTATTTACAAATAGTTTCATTTGAAGTTAAAAAACTTGTTTGTTACATTCAGATAATGTCTCAAAGAGTGAAAATCTGTGCTTTTACTGATCAATTTGCTTGTGCTTTATTGGAGACTTAAATAATTCCATGTATATAAGCAGGTTACTTTGACTTCTGATAAGATTCATTGGTGAGTGAAGCCTGAGCTAATGGCAGCCTACACACGTGGCTCCACCTCTGTTCGCTTGACATTCTCCCAACTTACTTCCTTGGGGATTTACAACTTCAACCACTCAAGTCTCTGTAACAGAGTTGTTTTAAAAAAGAAATAAGCATCATCACATACTGCACTTCCTATCAAATGTCAGAAAATGAGAACTTGCCAGGAACAAAAGTTTTAACCCAAGGCTTGCTTTTAGCAGGAGATACAGCAACACTGTGACTGTTTTACTTAACCTGCATTTAGAAAGCCGTAACGCTCTTTGGATGCTGCTGTGATTTATGCTGTGATATGGGTAGCCCAGGAGGCAAGTAGTCAGATACATTCTGAGTTTTTCTCTTCCTTAACAGAGGATCTGTCATAGTATGTCACCTGCAAAATACATCTCTATGTCCTATTTCTGACAATGACTGGCAGGTGATTTTCTTCTGAGGAAGAGAAGGCTTCATTTGCTTCTGGTTCCTAGTGCAACAGAGATCACTCTCATATGATCCCATAAAGTAACACTGGCAATTAGTGGAAAAAGAGAAACGTTATCCAGCCAGATACCTCTAGACTGCATTTTGAATACATTATCGACACTCTTGATTTCCACAGGTTTGTGACCCATCTAAACACCAAAAAGCAAGGCAACTTATCACCAAAAAGGCTCAAAAAAATCCTCCTTACGTAGATTTTATTCCACTTTAATTCTACAGTCTTCCGTTAGAAAATTTTCCCATGGGTCAGCGGAAATTTATGGTCCATTTTATAGCAAGAGGGAAAACTGCTTACTTATGTTCTCTGCACCAGATTGCAGGCTTTTTCCATCTCCTCCGGATGTTCTTCTATTCTGGCTCAAGTTTTTCTGCATCTTTCTGCTTACGGATTCTCCTACAACATGAAAAAACTTTTCTCTTTTGTCTCCTTCTGATGGTAGCCATGAGGAGGGAACTTAATGGGGAGGTTTCAGTCTAATTCTGGTCCTCAATAATATCATACCTCTTTGCATAGCTCTGTTGGGTGGCACCCAAAGGATCCTCAGATGCTCTCTGGGAGTACTATGTAGCCAGGGATACTCTGCTCAATGCCCCTGCTGGTTCCTTCTTCTGAAACTCCCTTCTACCTTTTTCTTCTTTTGTCGTCATGTATATTTGTATCACCTCTTAGTTCTGAGCCCCATCCCATTTTCAAGGGCTCTTTGTTATTCAGTATGGACTCCCTACAACTCGTTCCTTATATTTTTCAGTAAAGATGCTTAGAAGAAGGATATCAGAACTGGGCAGACACACAGCAGCACCTTCTTAGCCCTGCTCCCACAAGCCTGAGTCTTGGACGGATCCTAAGCCAATGTTATGTTTCATCACTCTGCTTTCATCTCGCTTACAAAGGTGAATAATATACAAACTGCCTTTGAATTCCAAGAGGAAAAACAAACCAAACCACAAGAAACCAAACCCAACCAAACCAAACCACGAACCCACTAACTGTCTAGAGACTTCCATGTTCTTTGATGTATCATCATGCAGATACTTTTACACTTCTTTAAAACTCAACAACACAAATGTTCTGGATTACTGTGGATCTGTGGAGATCAGAACCCCTTGAAAAGATCTCTGGGTAATTCTGTCTTTGAAGCTACAGTTTACCACTTTGTCCCAGCGGTTTCTGCCCTAGGCAATTGCTCACTTTGCTTGGGTATAGAACAACCACATCTCCAGACCTGCTGTGGTAGGTTTTTTTTCCAGGTGGACAGAGCCACACCAAGATAGATACATTTTACAACTCCATAAAGGTCTGATAGGACAAGCAGAAAATACCTTACAGTTCAGCCACAGGAACTATAATTGTCTCATGTCTGGGCAGTTTAAGGTGTGTGTCCTATTCCATCCTCCCCTTTCCTTTATCTTCCCAAAACAAGAACAAAGAGAATTCATTCTTAATTTCCATCTGCCAGTTACATGTTATTGTCATTTAAGTATTGAGGACTATTGCCAGAAAGCAACATTTAGTATGATGCAGGGCAGGCTGCTGGCTTACATGGCAGAAGAATAACCCCATGACGAATATATTTCAGTTCCATCCTGCAGTCTTCTAATTACTGCATCCAATGCAAGGACAACAAGACTGTGTGATTAGCAGAGAATGGAGCAGCCCCTTTTGGCAGCTGTATACCTCAGATGTAAAATGAAACCACACACTAAATTTACACATATGCATTTCAGTGAGCAGAGTTGTATTTATGTAATAGATGACAGTATTTAATGTTAGCTCCTCACATGCATCGCACAGTGAAAATCATGTTCTATTTTTTTGGCATAACAGATGTACAGTATAAAGCCTCCTATTCAAATCTGATCAAATTATAGCCATAAATACAAGTGTGAGTTCAAAGGAAAAGGGAATTTGGCCCAGTGATAGATTTTGTCTGGGAGATAGATTTATCACGTAGAATTTGATCACGCCAAATCCTTAACAGTAAAATAAGTAGTTCAGACTTAACCACTCAGTATTAAAAAATAATCTGGATTTCACTATTCTTCACGCACAAGTTTTCTTTGCCTCTATGGAGCTACACATTTGAGTTAAATGTCAGTGAAAATCACCAGTACAAATATAAAATGTGTCAGAGTGAATCATATCACTAAATTTATGTAGTAATTGACACTGGCACAAGCTTCACCTCGTTCTTGTATGAACCAGTCTATTTTGGGCAGTCATTTCTTCCACCCAGTTTCCTGAGAATTATGTACGTATTTAGTCCTCTAACTGTCACCTTTAAAGCTTCTGGGATTCTTTGGCCAATTTCAGCCAAAGCAAATGGGTAGAAATTTCAATGATATTCTATACCTACATATTTTATGGAAAATGGTGACCACTACAGATCAAAGACCTTACTACTGTGCTCGCAAGGGAAAGGCAGCAATATGAGCCCTTTATTACACAGCAGAGTATATATGTGACCATGAGTCCCAGACGCACAGAAAATCAAATTTTTACTTTGTTTGATGTTTTTGTGCAATGGTTCAAAACCAGTAAGGATTACCTGTGTCACATGGTGGGCTCCTATATTGAAATTCAACCATTGCATTTCATTTTTCCAGGTCTTTATTGATGGTTATTATAGATTCTTGATTTATAATTCTCACATAGAAGAAAAAGTTAGATGCCTGTATTATAAAACTACTTTTATTCTTTCATAAAAATCTGATTATCTTGTTAAACGCCTATTTGTCCATTCAGTTGAAAATTATAATATTGAATGCTTGTTTTCGAAATACCTTTTCATTAAAGCAACCAATCCAATACAATTTGTTCTGCTGCTTACAGACTTATTTCTGTATGTGTCTTCCCAACCCATTTTAAGCAGGGAAAATATACGGTATGATGACAGGAAAGATAAAGGACAGATTCTGATGTTAAAGAAACACATCTGAGTTTGTCTAAGGAAAGGATTCATTCAGATTGTCTTGCTTTTATAGGTAACATTACGGACTCCATGTATTGGGTTGTTTATAAAATCCATTCCTGCTAGGGAACAGTTCATTGGAGTCTGAATGATAGCTAAAATCAAATTAAGTGCATTTAACTGACCTTGCCAGTCTTCAAGATTACAGATGGGTTTATGTTTGTTCTGACATACAGATGTCCAGCTTTTGAGTAGAAATCATTCTTATTTCCAGGCCATGCAATTTTCCACTAGAGAGGAAAGTCACCCAATTGAAAAGGATGAATTAATACAGTGGTCAAAGAATATCATAACGTAGGGAATCACTTTCTTAATTCTGCTCACAGACCCCCATGATTTTTCTGTCTTTTTCAGGGCAGCACAACTCTAAAGGCTTCTTAATGAGCTGTTTTAAGACTTCTGTAGCCAGCTCACTATTTGGAGATGGGATTACCACATCGTGTAGTTCTTATTTCCAAAAACCTATGTTTTCTGATATAGAAAGAATGGAAGTATTAGCGGTGATTCAGTACAGAGTAGGAGCCACTAAGCATCTGACATCAGGTTCATATCCTGATATGATATAAAGTGTGAAAGGTATTCAATTACATTTTGTGTGAGTCTGTGTGGTGGTGCTTTTGTACCAGGTGAGGGGCTGTGCAGGTGGCCCCTCTCAGAAGCTGCTGGAAGCTCCCCCTGCTCCAAGTCGGCCCCACCTCGGGCTAAGGCCGAGCCCATCAGCGACAGTGGATGCGCCTCTGTGATAGCGTATTTAAAATTGGGACAAAGAAACTGCCAAAAAGACCTGCAGTGGAGAGAGGCCGGGGATGTAAGAGAAACACCTATGCAGATACCTGGAGTCAGTGAGGAAGGAGGCGGAGGCGGCGGCCAGAGCACGGATTCCCCTGAGGCCTGTGGCGAGAGGGCAGGCTGTGCCCCTGCAGCCCATGGAGGATTGCGGTCGTGCAGCCCGTGAAGGTCCATGAAGGACCAGAGAGGGACCTGCAACCTGTGAGGGACAATGGAGGAGCAGAGATGGACCTGCAGCCCGTGGAAGACCCCACGCGAGGGGAAGTGCCTGCTCCCAAAGCAGACCGTGACTCAGTGGGCAGCCCGTGCTGGGTCGGTGCATTCCTGAGGGGCTGCACTGCGTGGGAAGGACTCCGGTTGCAGCGGTTCCTGAGGGACTGCCTGCAGTGGGAGGGACCCTGCGNCGTGCAGCCCGTGAAGGTCCATGAAGGACCAGAGAGGGACCTGCAACCTGTGAGGGACAATGGAGGAGCAGAGATGGACCTGCAGCCCGTGGAA
>VZSC01002525.1:0-83339 GCA_013398225.1 Steatornis caripensis
ATTAAATATTAATATTATATTATAAATATTTTGTATTTATAAATATTTAGCTAGTAATTGAGAGTACCACAAATTAAACACTTCTAAACAAAATTCATTCCTCTACACAGAGAAGTGGGAGGGGACATAAGGAAGTGCCTGAAGAACTATGGGCATGCTCAGAGTTTCATTTAATGATGAAATCAGACTGTTTACCAAGCTGTTGCTGGTCAGAGGCAGAGTCTCTCTTCCATTGGTGTTGCCATACAGGTCATGTAATGAACCCTAAAGCTAATAGAAGACCTGTGGTATGGCTATTGCAGGCTAAAGAGACTTCTGTGGGGACCTGGAACCATCAGACAACCTCTCCCTGCAACCAGTGTAGGGGTCTGGGCAAAATAAATAGGCTACTGTGTGTATTACTGAGCTATGTATCTGAAGAAAGTGAGACTAGAGAAGTGCTAGGCTACCCTTCTGTACCCCCTTGGCCAAGCACAGTGAGAGCTCGCTTGTCTTTAGTCAAATTCCAGGAGGAGAACGTTGTTGCATGAAAAGATAGACTTCCTTCCCCTCATCTCTGGGATTATCTGGAAATAAATTATCAAAGCGGAGAAAGGCGAAAATTCAGCCAAGCTGCAAGAGAAAGAAGCCTTCTTCCAAAATCCCTGTTGGGCCTGGGCTCATCACTGGGAGAGCTGATCTGATTTTGGGAAGCAAACCAAGATATAATGTCTGATCACCAGTCAGACATAGCCAGGCTCTTAATTCTGCATGCACAACAGAAGATTGGCAATGCTCTGTACTTCAAGACATAGAGGACAACTCTGCTGCCTAGAACTTTACTGGAAGACATTCAATAAGAGCCATCTGACAAAATTCAGGGTTTGTTTCCTCTCATGGAGGATGGCATGAGTTTTCAGACTTGTATTCCCAAAACACTATCATGGAGTTTATAATCTATTCTATTTTGCACATCTACTGTGATAGTCATGTTGTAGAGGCATACATTTGTCCATGACTTTTCACTTACTAAAGTTGTGTCAGCTTTTACCTTTTCAGGACCGAAAAGTATAGGTTATGTGAAGCGATTTCCTTTGTTGAGTGAATGATTGAAGGCAAAAGTTGCCAGTCCTTGTAGTGCTTAGTAGCCACTCTGAAAGACACCCAGTTTTCCATTCTGGGAGGAAGATGCATAATTTCGTCAAGAGAGGGCTGCAACTGTTTGTCATCTTTAGACCATCTGACTGTTTTGTGCTGCAGTTGTGCACTGTGCATGCTTGATCAGAAGGCTGACAAAGGCATTGCCATAATATGCATGTATGCCCAATAGGACTCCGGTGCTTTCTGAGATTTGTTACTACTGCTGATTATATTCATTTTCTCAGGCTCCGGAATGGTCTGCTTCTGCTTGACCTTACTCCATTTTTCAGGTTTAGTCAGAAAAAATATTCCCCAAAGTCAAAACAGCAGGGACAGTTGTTTCAGAGGTAAAGGGGGAGGAATAATTGCCTTCCTCTGCCATGTGGCCTGCAGATCAGTTTTGAAGCATGTTCACCTCATTAATTGTGTGTTCCTGCAGGGTTCTAAGGTTTTGGTCTTGCTCTCATCCTTTTATGATATCTCTGCACAATTTGAGGCTGTTGGTTCTGTATTACTGTCTCCCGTCTATCTTGGGAGAATGTGACTTTTTAGTATGAAGGAAATGTGGGGAACTTCTCTTGTGACTCTTTCCAGAAGGAACATCTAGCACACAGTTCCTTGTTGGTTGCATGAAATGAAACTTAGCCAAGCAGGGAAGTCCTTTCACGCCTATGTGTCTCTACTGCTGAATGTATCTATCAATCAATAGAAAGATCCTCCTAATATATGTTCTGAAACTCTTGTGAAAGCTAGAGAACGGTTTATTTCTCTCCTCACAACTTCTGCAGGTCATTATGATGAAAACAGAGAGTGTGAGAAGGTTGTTCTACCCATGAGGAATTGTAATTGCAAATGGCACGTCGTGGGACTGTAGTCTTGTGGGAGAGAGAAACAACTTCACAAAGGTCTCAGTTCTGTTCCAGAGACCTATAAAAATACTCAGTGAGCATGAATTCAGATTATTCTGTAGGCTGGAACAGCAAGTGTTAGGGTGATTTTTCCCCCGCTTTGAAATCCTATTAATTGGGTGTCATAATTGTCCAACAGAATAATTATTCTTCATGCTAGTTGTGAAGCTCAATTAGGATTATAACTGAGGTGCTGTAGTATTCTAGCAGTGAGTCAGAAAGAAAAAACCCGAATTTGGGTGAGGGGAAGGGGTTTCTTTGAAATAAGGGAAGCTCATTAAACCCCTGTGCTCTTTAACTGCAAATTTGTTATTGTATATGACCAGCCTCCCAGCAAGGTCCAGTGTGTAATGTTCCTTCCATCCATCAGGTTTACATCTCCTCCTGTGAAAATATAGTTGGGCAGTAGTCGTCTCCTTGTGACCTTCCGATACCCTTCCTGTGTGACAGTAATGTGGTAGAGCCCGGCACAAGTGAGCTATTGTCCTTGCTTGCTGGATGAGTCCTTCCCATCAGAGCGTGGCACGGTGCTTCACCGACTTCACCGAAAGCCAAAACTCCCTTTCCCCTCACATCTCCTTTTCCTCTGTTTAAAAATAAAAAGTACTGAGATTAAATATTTTCATAACTGTTGGGGCCTCTTGCTTGGATAGGAAGGAGAAGGGAGGGAGGATGCAGAGCAGCCACAGCAAGTGGGTTTGTACCTCTCAATTCATCCCTTGGAGCTTCTTTCACTGGGTAGACCTGAACAAGCTGGTAGTGCCGTGCAAGGTTTTTCCTGGTAGGAAAAGTCTCTCCTCTGCTCCGTACGGCAGACATGAAAGAAGCTGGGATCGGGGTGTGTGGGTGAGGTTGCCAAAAGACTGCTGGGGTCACAGACTGTCTGGGAAGCAAGCAGCAAGTCTGGTGCTCAGTTTTATGTTTCTGTGTTCAAAGACCGAAAACTTAGAGGATCCAAAACTTCCTGGTCCTTTGAACTTGCAGATTGAGGGGGATACTGGGTGAAATCTTAGCTCCTCTTTAATTTCAATGAAATCAGATTTTTCATTTGTTAGATGTGAGTAAAACCAAGGAAATAATTCTGGGTTTGTGACTATTAAAAGAGCATTCATGGCTTAGCATACTTGCTAAATTTCTAAGAGTACAACAGCAGAACCTTTTATCTTACCCCTAGGCCAGCTAGCTCACATCAGTCTGCGGTGATCTACACACATAGCTAGAAAATGGTATGCACCTGAGATATTTTTCATGTCCCAGTGGATTGCAATTTCTTTTCTAAGGGTTTGTTTCAATTTTGACACTGCACACTTACTGCTTCTCTTCGCCAGATACTTTACTAAACCAGGTAAATATTCTCTTTGCAATACCATAGCAAAGACATGTTCTGCCTGATTTCCCACCATGCATGTAAAGATACAGCGTATTTAGAATAACTAGTGCTATTAGAAAAAAACAGGGCAAGTGCATGTTGTACACTTCGAAAACCGTGTATTTGAACATTAATAGATTTTTTCAGGCTGCTAAGATTTATCTTTGCCATCTGTAATTAATTCCTCTAAATAACAGTTTATATTTCTGTGGAATGTTGAAATGTGTTTAAGTTATACACCACCAAAGTATGCTACTTTATGTAATATATATCAAAATGGGACTTTATTTTTTAATTGGTTTTGTTCTTGTCAAACGGATGACAAGTGCTTCAAATTCTTCAGAGAAGAAGTTGTCACTCTGTTTTGTCAAAGCTGGTACAACACATGGCTTGGTGACTGAGATCTGGGATTGCTTCTTTTCTGCACCTCATGTTGAAATATAAATAGGTACTTTGTAAAAGCCCTGTGTATTCCTATGGAAACACTTGTGCCGCTGGAGTTGCCGGGTGGTTACCTAATCTGGTTATCATACCGAAGACATCATGAAACCATTCCATGGCTTCATCCGAAGGATGATGGCCCAGTAATTTGTCATCCTGGAAAAGATTAGATCAAGGTTTTGCTAAAATTGCCTTGAGATTAAAGAAACACTATACAAACGGATTTATACAGGTATAATTTGAGAGCGAGTCTGGAGCTGTTGATGTTTTGTCACGTATTCGTTGCACAGTAACTGCTTGATGTAAGTAAACAAATAAATAACATAATGAAATCAAAAGGGAACCCTGAGGTTATGAATGTAACTTTGAGGTTATGAGCCTAATTCTTTCCAGAGAGACTGTAGAAAGAAACCTGAAATGGGACCTGTAGTTTGTTTCCTTTAGCTTTATGAGACTTGCACTTCTCATTCGGGTCTCTCTTTGTTGAACACGAAATCTGTGAAACAGGTCAGGGCAGCCCTGGTACATCATGGTTCATCTGATTTCAAAAGGTAAGTAGCCCAGTGTAGCGGTCATACTGATTCACTCATGCAGTGAGTATTAATTAACGTGAGAATCCATTAACATAGTACACGGAGTTGTCCATTTTGTAGGAAACCAACAACTTCATATAAAAGAATTAACTCTATAAATAGTCTATCTGTAGTGCACCAAAAAGGCTTTTGTAAAATACAAGCTGTATTTCTGATCCCATGATTTTCTGTTTCTCTCAAATCATTGCTGGACAGTGTCCTTAATTTTATGTTGTTCCAAGAAATAGGAAACAGATTCTCTTGAGAAAGTTTCCCCCCTTTCTGCTGTTGAAAATATAGAATCTGACTATAGGGGTGAAGTAAAAATAGCAGTGTACCAGATGCCATGAATGCAGCCATTCTCTGTGAATGAATATAACTGTGTTATCTTTATGGGACGAGAGCAAGTGAGCAGTGTTTAGCTAGCTATGGCAGTAATGGATATATTTATTCCTTGTGTTGCAGGCTGTGTTACATCAGGTGTTTGCAGGGGAAAAAATGTCTTTTTTTTTAAAAGCAAACTACAAATAAAAATGGCAAGTGGTAGCATACTGCAAAAAGAGAAAAAGACAACTTTTTGCTATGGTATTTTACAGCTCAGCAAGGTGCGTTATCCAAGTTTGTTCTGCAATTAGAGTTTTAACTAAAAAACAGAAAATACACGAATTCTGTCTTTGATCTCCTTAGTGCAAATCCAGAATGATCATTTATTGTCAATGGAGCCACTGTGACATTTGCAGTAAAATAAATGATCTGTAGCCACCAATGTGCTGGCAGGCACATTAAATTTCAAGCAACCCACACAGTTCAACAGGGACCACAAGTGGGTTATGAT
This sequence comes from Steatornis caripensis, assembly GCA_013398225.1. Taxonomy (NCBI): domain Eukaryota; kingdom Metazoa; phylum Chordata; class Aves; order Caprimulgiformes; family Steatornithidae; genus Steatornis; species Steatornis caripensis. The sequence goes on from VZSC01002525.1 coordinate 5,245, forward strand.
GAAGTCTGTGCCCATCTTTCTTTGTGGTGACCAAGGCTTGCGACTTTTTGCTTCCCTCATATCGTTGGTCATTAAGGTTATATGGAGTGGCAGTGGCAGGCAGGATGTCAGTGCCAGACCACTGATGGGCCAGCCACGACTGTGCGTCATGAAGCTGTGTGCTCCACCAGCTCTGGGAGATGCAGTTATCTTCAGGGACACTTTGAGATTTGGTCACAACTCTGCTATTCTGTGGCCACTTCCCTAAGTCCTGAGGAATCTTTTGCTACTGACTCTGAGCAACACAGGTATGCAAAGATTATGTTAAGTGAGCAAAGATGGAAAATGAGTAAAGGGTTTGGATAACTGTATGAGAGGGGTTGACAAGACTGAGGTTGCCTCTGACATTCAGTTTGAAGGCTTTACCAGCAGTTGGGCAGCTCCTCAGCCATCTCGTCTGGGAAATCTTTTCAAGTTAGGTGGCCTACAAGTTTGTCCAGATGGACTAGCCCCTGGGTTTACAGGCTAATTGGTTGCCTTGAAATGATATTACGCCAGAGGTTGAAATCTCTCGCCAAGAAGGTTTCCTGGAGGAAGGTGTTCTGCTTTCATCTCTGTAAGGCACAGCACTAGATGGGTGGAGGAAATGGAGGATTTGCACAGGCCGTCACCCTCATGCACCAGCAAACAAGTCCTGTCCTGTAGTATAGCTTTATCTACCTTCTGGTGTTTCAAGACAAGACTTTTACTCTCAAAAGCCATGCAATCTTTATACTGCAGCTAAGCAAACACAACCATAAATTTTTCCACGTTGTCAGAAAGACAGAGCTGTGATGAAAGTATGTGCTCAGTGCATCTTATTAAAATATTAGAGATAAGAACATAGAGAACAGGTCAGAAAATCGAGGTGAACGTAATTGTAGTTAAATCATTCAGCTTTGCAGAATGTTCTTACCATGCCCATACGTCCACTTGTATTGTCAGTCAGTGTTTTATTTTTGAAGATAACAAGCTGTTCCTTACAAAAAGATGAAAAAGAAGGAACTTCTTAGGTCAGAGGGAGAGAAAAGGGAGTGTTACAGAAGATGAATTAAGAATGAACATGGCAAAGCGGGTCATTCTGGTGTCCTATTTAAATAATCTCATAATGTTAGGGTCACTTAAATTGAAGTGTAGAAAAAACATCAGAATTACATAATCTAAAAGTTTGAAACAGTATCACAAAGATAGCCTTTGAATCTTGCTGCTACAAACATCACTGTGTATACAAGCACAGCAGATTTCAGAACATCTTATATTACCACGACGAAAGGAAGCACCCATCATCACGCAAAATGAGATAAAAACTCCATGATCGCATTCTTCATGCCTGTGAGTGCAATTTCCTAGGTGTGCCATAGGTTAAGAAAACTGCCAGTGAGAGCAACGTATCTCAAAGTGTTACAACAATTCTGTCGCTTGGGAATGTCTGGTAGAGTCAGTGCAAGATCTCAGACCAAAAGAACACTGGTCGCTAAGGACTCTGATAGTCCTACAATTGATAAGACCGTTTTTGTTTTTCCCTAGAAGGCCTGATTTTAATGCTCACCCGATCTCACAGGGTCTTGATATTGTGTGTATGAGCTGGAGAAGTGATTTGGTCTGTGGTCAGCCGTGCTTTCTGAGCTCTTTGAGTATCTCAAGGACTAGTTTCTGCAGCCACATCTCTGCTTTCAAAGAGCAGAATCTCACCTGGATGCAGGCCTTTCTTCTGTCCTGAAGCTTTAGGGTCAGGCTGCATTCGTCAGTTAGATCAGCCATGGCACGTTTGACTCACTAGTTTTGACAGCATGGCATTTATTCCTCATGAACATCACATTCAAGCCTGTGTTGAAATCCAGAGGCTTTAGATTCGCTTTTTTCTTTTTTTTTTTTCCCCTCTCCCTTGATGTTTTAAGACTTCCAGCTGCTCAACTTCTCTTTAAAAAAAGAATGCATTTGCCAACATTGTAATGAGTCTGGGCCCATCCAATTTGAAGGTGCTGGGATTTCAGGAGGAAAGAAAAAGTGCAGAAGGGCATAATTTCAAGTGCTTCAGTCCTCTGTGCGTGTTCCACATTTGTGTATTCCATCTTTCCCTCCTCTTTCCCATCCCCACTGCAGACTCACACCTGTCCACCCTCTAGCTCACCTCACCCACTCGCCTCTTGTCCAGGACGAGAAGTGGTGATCTCACTTGGAGCACAGCAGTCAGTGTGCTGCACAGTCTGGTCTCAGGGCTTTGGTGCCCAAAGTTTAGGTTCCTGTAGGGCCTAAATATCCAACTTTCTTTTCTGCTTTTTTTTTTTCTTATTAAAGGCTTACTCTGTCAGTAATTCTTGACACAAAGTAAATTGCTCTAATCATGAGGAATAAGTGGGTTCACAGTTAAAGTAGAACCTGACTATATGTAATACGATATTCAATAACCTACCCGTAGCTCTGCAGAAAGTCAGCTCCACAGTGGGCATGAGATCCTATGTCTGATGTTGAGACATAATAGCTGACTCCTCTCCCAGTTCTTGCTTTATTGAGTTGTGCTGTGCAGTACTGGATGATGCTGTGCAGGCAGAAGAAGGTTTGTATGTGTTGCTTTATGTTTTTGGAATCGCTTTTTCCATCTACTTCCTAGGACAAAGTGCAGAAGTCTGTTCAGTTTTTTCATAGATTCATGCAGAGGATACCACAGTTACCTTGTTCTCGTCAGTGACAGACCAGTGGCTTCCTCCTCATATTTGAACATCCTGGTCATACATCAAAGTACCAATGTGTGGGTTTTTTTCTTCCCACACTAACGAGCAAACCAGATAATTTGGCCTGCTTTTGTGAGCCTGCAGAATTAGAATCTAAGCTCAGAAGCACTAAGATATCTAGGACCAGCATTAGAATTAGCACTATGGATGTCACTTGTCTGTGGCAATTTGATTAATTTTTTAACGATTGTCTTCCTGTTGCTTTTTGAATATTGCCTTTTGAGGACTGTTCTTCCCTGTGCTAAACTAAGAGTTGGTGATCACTTCTGGCCCCAAGTTTTTGGAACATGGAAGCTGAGTACTGGCTCTTTACAGACTAAAATCTACAGATTTGTTTCTAAGATGTAGTTGAGATAATGTATTTCTGAAAGAGAGTACAGTCCTAGAAACAGAGCTTTCTAGTCTAAGAAGTGCTGCAGCTGTTTCATTCTGCCTTTGCTCTATGAACTTGTCAAAGGACAGAGACATGCCTAAATCTAGTTATGACAGCCTTAACATTTTTTGTTATTGTTGCCTCACAGCAGTAGAATAAAAATTATGTAGGACCAAGAAGCAAGCATAAGACAATGGTGAAGACCCAATCACTGAGTCACTTTTTTCAGATATCTAATTCAGGTTCTTAACTTTTTTTATTTTGGATTTTTATTCCTTAGTCCATGGATGATTCTGATCAAGTGTTTCCAGACATGCAGCCGTTGGGGTGATTCTGTTAGCTTGCTGGGCAAAACCTTGAGTCTTTGTGTGGTGGCACTGGAGAGCCAACTGGCACTGTTCAGAGTCCACCTTGTCCTGAAGGCAGATCCTCTGGGAGCCATGCTGAAATACAGGCCTGATTTCATCAAGTAGGTGAAGTGGATGTATGGATGTTCACCTTTTCTGGAAGCCTGGCTGCTAACAGCAGATAGAAGTACTTAATTGAGGTGGGAGCTCTGTGGCCGTCAGTCCCTGTCCTGACTATACTGAACATAAATAGTTGACATTTAAGGGACTGAGATACACAAATTGCATCCCAAAACTTTTGTTTATTTATATAACGCTGCCAATGCAGAGTTCAGTGCATTATCAGGATCTGGGAACTCAGCAGGAAATTATGGATTGAGATTTTGGTCCAGTGCCACCTTTTCCATGTGATTATACAAAAATTAATAGGAAAAACCCCTCTCTCCCCTCCTTAGCCCACACTCCAGCAACCCCATATCCCTAAAAACTAGCCTCTGAGTATCTTGAAACCATATGCTGGCTCTTTAATGTGGCCTATTTGTCTGAAAGCTACTTTCCGCTCTATGTGATATGGTGAGGTACAAGGAGCAGGAATGATTAGAAACTGCTGGTTTGCCTGAGCAGTTTTGCAGTGTTGTTTTCATTTAGTGTTCTTTAAGTAAAGAATGAGAAAACATTGACATTGATAAGATTGCATAGGAATAAAGATTTATTCTACGTATGGAAAATTACTGCAACAGAATGGAATTTTAACAGTCTTAGTAAGCCAACTATTAAGCCAGTCTAAAGAATTCCCTCTAATAGCCTTTTATTAAATTAGCCTGTTGAATTCTGTCAGGTTTTTTATCCTCTAATAATGTCATAGGATTTCATGATAGACGGCTGGATCTGTTTGTGCCTCCCCCCCATATCCCTTTCCCGAGTTGTGTCTAGAGCTTAAGTATATGAAATCTGAAGCATTGTGATGCTTGCTTTCACTGCAATTTTTCTCAGAAAAATGTCTCTTTATTGATAGAAGAGCCTGATTATTGCTCTGACCATGGTTGAAAACTTTCTGGAACAAACTTTTTATAAAGTAAAAAAAGTCTGATCAAAACATTTTGCAGAAAATATCTTAAGTGAGAGTGATTACTGTGAATGCCTCCTTGATGTTTTGACAAACTGATTTTTTCTTCCTCCGTGTTAGCCTTGCAGGGCTTGGCTTTCCTGATTGGCAACTGGAGTCTCAGTGCTGGAGCATGCCTCTGTGGAAGGGACCTGTCTACTGCATCTGGATTATAGTAGTCCTAGTCTCCTTTTTCTTCTCAAACCATAAGTGGACTTCTGTGAACCATTCAATGTCTTCATTGCTCAAGTGGTCTTTTACTTGTGCCTTGTGCATGTCCCACTGCAGGCTGCCTGTAACAGCAGGCACTCAGCCACATCCTGAAAATAGAAGGCAGCCGAGGGATGCTAATGTGACATTTAACAGTGCACTTTACTGACAAGTGACATTTTCTTGGTGGAGGCCTCATAATGAGAATCAGGAAGTGAACATACAGTTATAATTTTAAAAATGAATACACTTTCATTTTGTGATAGTTTTTGTCAATAAGTCATTTCTGCAGAGACTACAGTACTAGTTAATCTGTGGCAGTCATATAGATAAAGGGAAAAGGAAGCAAAAAATACACCAGCTTTTATTGAGGACCACTGTAATTCTGAAATTTAGGATTAGTTTCATCTGACAAGACAAATATTTTTTCTTCTATTTTCAATCATTGTGTAAAATTAGTTTGATTAATAAGAGGGAAAGCGGTCAGGCAATTATGTTACTTTAACTTTTAAGCAGCAGTCTGCTAGGCTTGTGAGATATTTACCTTTTCATGATGGAACCTAATACAGCACTACTAGAGACTGTGAGGGCATTACCCCAGTCCCAAGTCTGATTTGCGTGATTGTTGAAATGATCTGACTTCTCCTTGTAGCTCTGCCCATTTTCTTTTCTCACTTACCTATCCTGAGATATAAGTGGAAGACTTCTACAGATAAATGATAACTCATATCTTACTTTCCAGTCAAGATGACCCAAGACAAGATGACCACCTAATGAGGAAAAAAGAGACTTTGTTAAATACCTGTGTGAACAGGATGGTGTTCTTGCCTCTGCTTTTAAGCACCTCACTGAGGAAGGTTGATTTGCTGATGTGGTTTTGAAGCATGGCATTCATCAGGCCACACTATCCTAGCAGGCAGAGCAGGTACACTCCAGGCAAACATGGAGATGGAGAACGGGAACAGAAGGAAGGATCACAGCTCATATGTTGTCAAAGAAGAAATCATCTCCTCCATCCCTTTAAAAGGACCTTACGCAAGTAACATTTAACCAGAGGCTAAAATACCAGGAAGTTGCCAATTAAAAGCACTGGATCCAATTTATTCAGCAGGCACATGTTTTCAGGAAGGATTAGGAAGGAAAAACTGGAGAGGAAATGAGAAACACCCTTGTCAATGTCAGATGTAAAGCAGAAGGGCATTGCTTGTTTCATATCAGAATGTGGGGGACAATGTCAGACCCTCAAAAATCATATCAGTTCTAATTGTGCTCATGGCCCCCCAAAGCACTGCCCACAATCAGGGAGGGAAAGTAATTGTTAGACAAATCTGCCTCACTAAAAAGTCAGCATGTGACAGCAAGACACCCACAGGTGGTAGGTTATTAGAGGATTTTTGTTTTCTTTAGGGTTGAGTTTTTTTTGTTTCTCTTAAAAGTTGGCAGCTGTGGGCACCATTCAGCAGGTGACAGGAAACGTAGCCTGCCTGCTCAATAAAACGCACTGTTTTCACTTGGCTCATGTGCTGTCACTGCAAAGAGTCCACTTAATCATGCATGTTCCAGCACTGAAATGAAGTGTGTTGGAAATTGCTTTCTGCCTTCAGTTTTCCCACTAGCAACACCGTTGCCATTTTAACAATTAATCCTGTAGATGCTGCAAAAACACAACCCCCTTGTCCACTTCCTGACTAATTTCAATCAAATGCTGAGAGCACCTATGAGGGAATGGAGAGCTGCATCAACTCCAAAAAACTGCTTGTTGTAGTGGGAGGTAGACAAAAAATGCATTCCACCAGCATACAATGCATTTTCAAGATGAAGAAATAGGGAAATATTCAGTGGTTAGTGGAGACCTTTGAAAACTGGGAAAGGGAATTATCTGTTTTCACAGAAAATGTAGGAGGAGAAAACAGAAAGCTGAAGAAACTTCCCACTGATCACAAGATGTTTAGGGAGAAACTTCTTTGCAGGACTACCAGAGCAGACTTGGGTCTGATGGTGCTGATGGACTTTTGGGGACTGGAGATCTTCGGAAAGACAGATATGAGCTGCTTACAGTTGTATCTGAGTTGTCTGTCCAGCTCATACTTCTGTGCAATGGGCATGGTACTGAGGGAGCTGGTGGAAGTGCTTACCCAGCCACTTTCCATCATTTACCAGAAGTTCTGACTAACGGGAGGTCCCAGCTGACTGGAGGTTAGCAAATGGGATACCCATCTACAAGAAGGGCTGGAAGGAGGGTCCAGGGAACTAGAAGCCTGTTAGGCCGACCTCGATGCCAGGGAAGGTTATGGAGCAGATCATCTTGAGTGCTGTGATGTGGCACATACAGGACAACCAGGTGATCAGGTCCAGTCAGCGTGGGTTTATGAAGTGCTGCTTGATTAAGATGATCTCCTTCTATGACAAGGTGACCCACTTAGTGGATGAGGAAAAGGCTGTGGATATTGTCTGCCTAGAATTCAGTAAAGCCTTTGACACTGTTTCCCACAGCATTTTCCTGGATAAACTGGCTGTTCATGTCTTGGACAGGCGTAAACTTCACCGGGTAAAAAACTGGCTGGATGGCTGGGCCCAGAGATTAGTGGTGAACAGAGTTAAATCCAGTTTCCAGATGATCACTGATGGTGTTACCCAGGGATCAGTATTGGGGTCAGTTCTAGTTTAATGTCTTTGTCAATTATCTGGATGAGAGAATCGAGTACACCTCAGTCATTTTGCAGACAACACCAAGTTGGGCAGGTGTCTTGATCTGCTTGAGGGTAGGAAGGCCCTACAGAGGGATCTGGACAGGCTGGATAGATGGGCCAAGGCCAACTATATGAGGTTCAACAAGGTTCAGTGCTGGGTCCTGCACTTAAGTGACAACAACCCCATACAACGCAACGCTACAGGCCTGGGGTAGAGTGGCTGGAAAGCTGCACAGCGGAGAAGGACCTGAGGGTGTTGGTCAACAGCCAACTGAATATGAGGTGGCAGTTTGCCCAGGTGGCCAAGAAGGCCAACAGCATCCTGGCTTATGTCAGAAATAGTGTGGCCAGCAGGACTAGAGAAGTGATCGTCCCCCTGTACTCAGCACTGTTGAGGCTACACTTTGAATACTGTGGTCGGTTTTTGGTCCTTCACTACAAGAAAGACATTGAGATGCTGGAGTGTCTCCAAAGAAGGCCAATGAAACTACTGAAGGTTCTAGAGCACAAGTGCTATGAGGAGTGACTGAGGGAACTGTGGTTCTTTAATCTGGAGAAAAGGAGGCCTTATAACGCTCTACAACTCTCTGAAAGGAGGTGGATGGTCAGTCTCTTCTCCAAAGCAACAAGTGTTAGGACAAGAAGAAACAGACTCAAGTTGCGCCAGGGGAGGTTTAGATTGGGATATTAGGAAAAATGTTTTCACCGATAGAGTTGTCAGGCACTAGAGCAGGCTGCCCAGGGAACAGGTTGAGTCATCATCCCTGGTGGTATTTAAAAGTGGTGTAGATGTGGCACTTAGGGACATGGTTTAGTGGTGGACTTGGCAATGCTAGGTTAACAGTTCTAACAGTTGGACTTGATGATCTTAAGGGTCTTTTCCAACTGAAACGATTCTACGATTCTACCCAAGTGTGGCTTCAGCCATCCCTCTGAGGGCTTGATTGTTCCTAGGTCTTTCACTGGCTTTTCTGAGCGGAGTGTACTTCACAGTCTGTGAGCTGAAAGGGATTTCTTTGTGGGAATTGATATTAGCTTATAATTACACTAAATGGTGCTGGCAAAAAAAAAAGTACTTAAGAAATGTTTGCTTTGCAATCAGTGTTTTCCACAATGAATAGTGGATCCTGTTCTGGTTACAGAGTATGTGCAGAAGAGCTGGGAAATGTAGGAATTTTACACAGCTGAAAATCTATATTCATGTGCATAGTAGGGCAAGTGAAAATTTTAGAAGCATTAGAAATTTAGTAACCCATGTCTCAGTGTAGTGATAAATTAAAAAAAAAATATGCGGGGAGGTATATCTACCTAATAAATGAAGGTAAACCCACTTGATGGGCATGTCAAGTGGGAGTGATGCAGCGGATAAAGTACTTCTTACTTAGAATTTGGTAAACATTTCCCTCATTTATCTTCAGTGACACTACTGCCTTTTTTGTAGTTTGGCCAGCCCCAGCAGTTTTTGGCCTTGCACAAATCTAAATCTGGCTTAAAATCACAAAACTTATAATATGTTCTGACTGGTTTTATTTGCTTCCTGAACCACTAGACTGCAGATGGGTTGTGTCTTCCAGCTTGAGCTTGTGGGATAGAAGACACACGTGTATACACATTGTTTTCATGCATAAAAGGGGAAGATTGAAAATTTTTATTAGTGCTTTAGTCCACTTGCTCAGGCTATGAGGAAACACACTAAGCCATCATAATTAACCCAACTGAAGATTGGGTTTTACACCTGCATGTGTTTCTGCAACAATAAATGGCATCTTGGAGTCAATTGTCACTGATGGCCTTGTTTATGCCTGGCATTGTATACTTGAATAGCAGTTTGTTAATTTTTATAGGAATTTGCGGTTCTTTTCTTGCTGGGAAAAAACCCCAACTGATTCAGAGATTAGTAACATAAAAATTTTGTCCTCCTTTGATTTCCCAAGGTTTTACCTTTCTTTTTCCTGCCTAAATCCTCAACTGTGAAATCTATTTAAAACATTGCATGTCCTAAGAACACAGCAGAAATTTATACAGCAGCCAAATAGCTACTCATTCCAAGTAATGTCAAATAAGCCCATCTAGTCTAATTTTGAGACTACTTTTTACTTTTTTTTGACATGAGAGGTCTAAACATTTATGAGATTTCAAAAACAGTGTTTTTCAAAAGTAGAAATTTGACACACTTGGTTTTGGCAATACTTCTATAAAATTTACCTGGTTATTTTTTAAATGCTAATTAAACAGGTCCCCAGTTTTCAGGAAGAAAATAGCATTGTCCTTAACTACTGCTAAATCCTGTTCAGTAGAATACTGTGTATATACAAGACACATGGTAACATTTAAGGAACGAAACATAACAAATAGGAAAATTGAGAAAGGATGGGCTTTAAATATTCATATCAGAAGCAGTTTGAATGTTTTCTTCAGAGAGGGCTCTGCTTTTTTCTTGAGTGGCCATGTATTGATCCTGAAGGGTCTTACATATGTAAATGCAAGAACATTGCTGTGAAATTTGTACATGCAATTTATGAGAATGATACTCCAGATTACTGCTTAGCATCTGAACATGACAACTGTTGATGTTCATACTAATAGCCCTTCAGTGGACCACATCACCTGCCCACAAGTTGATGGAACAAGGCAATGGCTCCACTATGTAGACCCCATTTCCAGCTTGTTCAGCCTAACTCCATGCTAAAACAACCATGCTCAACACAGTGCACCGAAAAGTGTTGTTTGGAAGAGCTGGAGAAGCCAAGCCAAGTTAAAAAGAGCAGTGTTGTCTAATCGCTGTCTTGCCTGTAATTATTGTGGAGGACTTCACGGATTTCACCACTAGCTACTCCTACCACACTGATTCAAGTAAGTAAGACTCAGTGTCAGAAACGATGGTTTGCTTCAAAAAGTCTGTTGACATCACCTGGTGCAGTTCTGCTGCAATATGAAGTTAAAGAAAGTGAGTACAAAGCATTCCCTAGGGTACATTTCACTGAGTAGGTTATACAGCATAGGGAAAAAGAACCAATATAAACAAATTTAAAACTACTGGTCTGACTCGGCCTTACACTTTTGCTTAGACCGGGAAAACCTCTGAAAATGAAGTTGACACTGTTTTATGATTTGATCTTTAACAGCTTGCCCTCCATATGGAAAAGCTTTAGAATTTGACTAGAAAATTTAACCCTTTCTTAAGACCTTTTCAAATTTATCAGAAAACTTGTCTTGGTCCATGTTTTTACACAGTTAATTTTAAAATAAGGGAAAAGAGTTGTTGCTAAATTCTAATATTTGGACCAGCAGTAACTGTAAATAGCACAGCTATTATGTTAAAATTAACAAAGCTATCTGGATTTACACATATAAGAATAGGATCTGAAAATATTTTAAAGTGGCTACTATATATAAAATTCCACTAGTTTCATGCTTCTCAAATGCTGCTAGGTTTGTCCCAAATGGTGGCTAGCATATTTCCCGTTGTGGTTATGTATGTCATGGTTTAAAGCTGGGCTGGCTATTAAGTGGGCAACAGATGCTCTTTGTTAACCCCCTCCCTCCCCAAAAGGAGGAAAAGAGACTTATAGGTTGGAAAAGTTAAAACAGCTTTAATCTAACTACAATAATAAGAGTAATAGAAGGAAAAATAATTAAATATATACAAATATACAATATGCAAATATATACAAAACTGATATTGAGCCCCCTACCTCCCCATGATGACAAATACATCACCCAGACACTGTGGGGCATGCCCCAGGAAAGTCCCAGACTGTACTCAGCAGCAGGCAGAAGCTGGATTCAGGAATGCTCAGATTGGAACCAAAGGCAGAAGAATTAGAGAGAGTCCTCCTGCAATGCTTGAGCAAGAAGCTGGGCAGAGCTGGAGAGCAGTATCCTGCTACATCACCAGAACTCCCTTACAGCCCCATGCTGGTCTGAAATAGGCTCCTGGGCCATGGGTGTGGGTGGAAGCACCAGCTGAGGCTGCTTAGGGCCGTTAAAGCCCATCACTGCCCTCAGGCCCCTGGCCATAAAAGGGGAGAGAGCGATCCTTAAGGTTTCTCAGCTTTATACTGAGTATGGGATGGAATGCTGCATTTGGTTAAACCAGGACAGTATATCTCCAAGCCACTCCTGCACAGAGCTTCTTTTTTAGTTTTGCTTCCAAAGTAAAGAAGACTTATGCAATTGTATTGTCTGTCTAGTTTGGAAAAAGAATGAACGGGGAAAGGCAGATGAACAGTATTTGAGCATGGAGGCTGATTTCAGCCAAATCCGACAGAGGAGGTAGAGGCATGCAGCCATAGAGAAACTGGCAGCTGCTTGAAGAGGTGCCCCAGTGAGATGGGCTGGCAGGTAAAAAGCATTTGGCAGTAGCCGAGGTTGGCAGAGTTCACATGCAGAGCCCAGCCGTCCTGCATGCACAGTGCTCCAATGTAGCCAAAGTGCAGGCTGTCCCCAGTGCTGCAAAGGATGTCATATGGAGTGCCAGGGATGAAGGGACTTCAGAGCAACATGAAAACTGGAAAATCAGGATTTCTCGGTTTCTGCTGCAGATGGAACAACTTGCATTTTATTTTGAGAAGAACTAAGCACTTCTGATAAGTAGCGAGTAGGTTTTGCTCCTTTCTCATACAGATGCCATACCCTCATACTGTTTCTTTCAGAAACCAAGGCAAGACCAAGCTAAACAAAAATTATTCAAATATGTTTGATCTTCTATTGTTTAACCTACAAGCCACAGCTTGCTTTCTTCAGTCTATCATAAAACAAATGGAAAAAAAAAACGGAACCGGAAACCTTTGGCTCTTTCAGATCAGTATGAAATCCATGCCTGGATGGCTTCTGAGCCTTCCCAGCTTTTGTTAGTTTATGCTGATCTGTTTTGAATGCTATATTTTATTAAATGTTTTGAAGCCATTATATCATTCTGTATTTGCACGTTACTCCACTCAGTCCTAAATCTGTTCCAATCAAGCCAAGTATATATGTCCAAAGCAAACACATTTTTAAGACAGAATATGGCAGTGATCCTACTTAGACACATTCTTCAGTTTTCACACACGAGTAGAGCCACTGAGTTTGAGGCTTTTGCGAAATTAGGTGTCTTGAATAACTCTTTGCAAAATTAAGGCCAAGAAAAGAAAGACCTCTGGACTCATAGCTCTGTTTTATACACTGTATGTGGCTTTGAGCGGATCACTTCACCTCTGTTGTTTTATATTTGGAAACATTAAAATATCAGCTACTTATCATGCCTGATATTAGCAACATGAAAATTGTTAGCATTATTCTAATACTTCAAAATGGTGCATTCAACACTGCACTAGGGAAAGGATACAAGTGCGTAGGCATGTTGTCACTGAGAAAACATAAGGAAAGAGTGTAGCCTGAAGTGAGAGAGTAAAACCAGAAGAACAGTAAAACTGAGTGGAAGACGTTGGAAAAAAAGAACAAGTGATGTTAGATGTGTTAAAAAAGGGGGGGTTGGGGGGGGGCAGACAAATAAAAGGGAGGCATAGCAGAAAATTTGTTCTACTTACGAGACAGATTTCCGAAAACCTAAATCAGGGTGACTTCAGGTGGAAGTATGACCCTAAATTTACTTTCAAATGTAAATTTTACTAATATGTAATCTTTTGTTAAACATGTAAGATTATTTAGCATAATGACTAACAGCAGAAATACTGTTTTTCTCAGATATTTATCTGTTAGTTTAGAAAAAAAAAATGCAGATTTTGAAGGAACTGCAATACAATTTCTCATTGTACTTGAATATTAACCAAGTCCAGTCATACTCCTGTTTTGGGGAGTGACTGATGCATAAAGCAGAAAATGGTAATATATTTATATGAAGGACTAGTCCCAGCTATTTAATGCCTCCCTCACTATATATCTCCAAAGGAGTTCTACCTTCAGCTTTGGGATTTATTACTTTGCTCTCCTGAAGAGTCAAGTGAAGAGTCCTCAGATGAGGCTGTCCTGTTCCCATTTCCCCCCCTGGTCTGGGAGTATGATGTCTTGTGGAGCCCACTGATATAAACTGGAACAGTTATTCTAATCTTTCATGGAAAACCATTAATTTTCCATTGCACCTTACTCACTTCTTTTTTTTTAATTTTGAGGAAAAACCACAGGTTATTTTTATTCAGCACCACTATTGTGGTGTCTGAACATTGTGGATAATACCTACTGGTTGGTGTAAAAGTAATCTCAAAATCTAAATCATTAGTTCAAAAGGAGTAGAGAATGTTTTTCCATGTCTTTTGCAGGTGAAGATACACTCACCTATTCCTAAACTTCAGCCTTACTGCTGTTCTTGGTATCATCTTACCAATCCAAATGGCTTAGTATGGGCTTTTTTTATGGAAATCTTCCTTTTTAAATATTGATTCAAAAACTGATCATAAAAACGTAATCTTGATACTTTTATGATCTTGAAAAGATAATCTTGATCTCTTTATGGACCTCAAATCATGTCTCATACTGAAAATGCAAGTTAGCTTTTAAGATAAGCTGAAGTCCTTCTTGATCTTTATTTTGTGTGTTGAATAGAGACACTTTGTTAAATGAGAGAATGCACAGAAACTGTCCTATTTTGCAGAGGAATGGGAGGACTCCCTGCATGAAGATAGATGGCCGCTCTGACAGCCTACATTTTCAGTTCTCTTATGGACACTTTCTAGTTAGCCTTTACAGAAAAATATGCAAATGTATAGTAATAAGCATTGAACCATTCAAAGAAATAATGCATATTCACGGCTGAATTTTTAGGTCAATTTCCAGATATGCTCAAGTGTCCTTCAGCAACTGGAGGTCAATTTTGCATGAGACATCTATCAAATCACAACAGAGAAGAGATGGAGAAGGAAGAGGAAACCAGACACCTTCCTTACTTACATGCCCTTGGGACCACCCAGAACAAGTTATTGGGTCAGCTGGGGTACCTCAGCAATAATGTTTGTGGTTAGCCATCAGTAAAACACGCTCTTGAGTTTCACTTAGTTCTTTTGCAATTTCAAGGTTTCACAGGCATGAGATACCTGAAGTGCCAGAGCCTTTTTATAGTAAACCGGAGGTCACCACAGCTAACCTGCTCTTTGAGTGTGGAGAGAGAGCCCACGTTGGTGTAACGTGCACAAAGAAACAAGAAATATAGGTAAAGATCAAAAACAGTTTAAACTGGAGTGGATATTGCTGTAACCATCCTTACACACACATCCTTTCATTCAGCTCTCTGTTAAATTTTGATGAATGAATTCAAGCATTTGAGACTTTCTGGGTTTACTGGGTCAAAGCCAATCTGCTGTGCATGAGAATGTAAGTCGATAAGGAGGTATTTATGTGACTAATCCCTAGAAATGGATTGATCTTTTGTGATGAGCTCTCACAGTTTCAGTGAAATACAGTGTAAAGTAGGGTACAGAGGAAGGGAAGTACTGCAGTCTGTTCTGTGTTTGAAGTTCCGACTGTGACAAGGGTATGATTTCTCCAGCACAGGAGTAAGGTTGGAAGAACTACTTCAATGGACACTGTGCTCACCTTAGCAGTGCTTACCTGCAGACATTCAGGTGGGAAGGATTCAGTGCTGGTATTTTGGACCTATTAAGAGCGAAAGTTCCCATTAAGAAGTGGTTACATTTCTGCTTCCCTGGGCTCCACGATGCCAGAAGAGCAGATTAAGCTGTGTGAGTATGGACCGAGTAACTCTAGTGCTTTCACATTAAGGAACTAATTTTCTGAGCTGTAAGGGACATCATTCTTGTTTTGCTCATGATGCCTGTTTCATGCAAGACTACACCTCCTGACACCCTCCAGCTGTAGACTCTGGAAAATGTGTGGCATTACAGGAGCTTCCAAAAGCTGTGATTTTTAGGAAAAAGTTAGAGAGAAAAAGAAATGAGTCATCTTAGCTAAATGAGGAACACTCTCAAAAAGATACATGTGTCTGTGCATCTCGGATTTCCTCCTAGCTTAAATTCACATTTGCAGGTGAGTTCAAAAATGCTTTGCAGAGGGCTTGGATAATGCCCGTATTCTATTTAAACATTATCTGGTTTGGGGGTTTAAGCTGATTGTAAACCTTCTCTGTGTCTCATGCTGACTGTCTGTGCAGAGCTATGTTTTAGACTACCTACAAAACTGCAGCATGCTTTAAAAACAGGGGTCTGTGACCAAGTGTCTGTACAGTAAGTTAATAATGTAAGTTTAGGATTAATGAAAACTGGTCAGGCAACTGATCTTCCTGCTGTGGAAAAAAAAAATTAAAAAGAAAAAAAGAAAAACAAAAACAGAAAGAGAAAGAGATAGCGAAAGGGAAAGAGAAAGAGAAAGAAAAAGAAGAAAAGAAAGAAAAAGAAGAAAAAGAAAGAAAAAGAAAGAAAAAAAAAGAAAAAAGAAAAAAAAAGAAAAAAGAAAAAGAGCCAGCTATATTACTTTTGCAAAAAACAACTGATGGTAAGGCTTTCAGAGATGGTCCTAAACAAACATTTTCTCTCTATATGTGTATATAAATGTACATTTTAACAGTGGGAAGAAAGAAAAGCATTCACCTTTTCAGTCAACAGAGAAGAAAAAGCATTTAAAATAGGCCAGGGTCTGACATGACAATGCAGAGGTAGCTGAAAATAGTGTTTCCTCCTCTTCAAACACCAAGTGTCGCAAAACAACTGCCCAAAATTCCAGATGTTCCAGTCCCTCCCTCACCAGCTTCAATGAAACATGACATGTAAACAATACAGTACACTCTCAACAGAAATAAAATAGATGAGGAATGTCCAATTGTGTGGCTGAAGAGCTTTGTCAGGGCATGAGAGGGATAGATGGGAACACCCTAGCCAAGGTTTCCATTCCTTTCCTCTTTTCTCCCTCTCCATCTGCCAATTTGCATTTCATAACATGATGAGTTACAGAAGGTTGTGAACCAGCACAGCGTGGCCTTACCTCATACCCATGTGAGAAGGCTGAATGCAAAGGCTGTGTGCCTAATTCCCCAAGTACAGCATGGGTCATAACCTGTTATTGTTGTTTGGTTGTAGTGGTGCCAGAACAGACATTTTTCTTGTCTGGATTCCAGTAATATATCTCACAGATTGCTTTTTTTTTCATTACTTGGCTAGTCTGTCTTCTCAGCTTACATTTTCCCCAGTACCATCGGTCGCTCCGTTGGCTACTAGACTGTTAAAATCTGTTGCAGTCATTCACCCCATGATGATGTGGGAGAATACAACCCTGTGGCTGGGGAATTACTGTATGTGAATAGTAGAGGGAAAGAATTACACATACTTTGTGCAAAGCTGACCATTGGCTTAAGCAGTGTTGCTAGTTCTCCAGAAGTTTCCCCTTGCTATCCCCCCGAATCCTAAGGAAAAAAAGAAAAAAAGAAAAAGAAAAAGAAAAGACAGAGTTTTCCAAGATTCTTTCCTGGTGAAATCGTCCTGACTCTAAATGGAAAAGTGGGAGGGTGGGAGAGCAACATCCGTGTGTGGACTGATCAGACACGAGGGCTTGTGCCAGACCTAGACCTATTCCTGTCCTGACAGTTTGGATTTCTTTCTGCAGACAAGCTGAAGAAGAGTAAATTGTAGTTTATTTTTCAAGGTGATTTCGTAGCTATTCACCCACCCTGTATGATATTCAGTGCGTGTTGCTAGGAAGAGATGTGGTGAAATGATGTGAAAACTTGCAAGAAAACGGATGGCTTACATGGAAGTAGTTACTTTCTCTTAATATATAGATATTGCCCTGTTTTTGTGCTATGGGTTAGAACCACTAGGTGTTTGCATATGATGCCAAACAATATTAATCTGGAAGAAAATGAGGAAAGTACTGGGTCTCTTCTAAAAAAGCTGTTCTTTAGTGATGTTACTGACTTTTAAAGGAGTGGAATGCAGTTGCAGAGTGTAAGAAAAGTTTGCACAGATCTCATTCCAGTCCTCTCTGCACATGTAAACTGCACCCCAGTTGTAGGTATGGCACAAAAAACAAGAGATTATCTGTTTTGTGTCTCTTCAATGAGACAAAAGTGAAGTCATGTCTTGAAATACAGCTTGATTTCATTTTGAAACATGTCCTCTGCATTTTGGGATAGCCGATGAAGGTTCCAGTAGTTGATCACAGATCTTACAATTTTTAATTTGTTTCTTTACATCTCATCTACTGGATTCAACAGATTAAACAATAAACTCAGCTTCATTGACTTAACACTCCCCTCAAATACTTAAAATGTTTTACCTGTGGGCAAAACATTTAACAATGAGACAGATATACCACCGAGATTCTGTGTCGAGACTATTTTTTAAAGTATTCAGGATTTTTTTGGCCAGCTCCTTCACATCCTGGAGTCTAAGCGATGACACGTCAGGCTGGAAGTCCAGCAGAGCCTGGATGCAGTGCCAGCCATATCAGTTCTCAGGGACAGGAGAATCTAAATGAAAGTAGCTGTTCTGTAACACCCTTGGGGAGCTCTGGGGGAGGCAGAAGCAGTGGGTTTGTCAATATAGAGGGGGGAATTGTGCCACTGGGCTTCCTGAAGGAGTCAAGTGAAGGAAGAAGAAGAAAAGAGGTTGTGGGGAAACTGACGCTGTTGCATATCCCCTCTCAGCGCAGCATCATGGTTGTAGATCCACATTTGTGCACTTGAGTCTAGGAAACAAGTGCAAACGCAATTCAGATTTTCAAAGGAAAACTTAGAAATCCAGTCTATATAGTTACAATATTACAAACTGAGTGGCTAATAGAACAGCTCAGGACTGCCTGCTTGCGTGTTTTCCTCTGTCTTAATTTGAAGATAGAGATCTAAGCTGAGAAAACAAAATTTAAGAGATTTTATCAGAGCCTGAAAATAACATTATTTATGGATAAGAATGATTTGCATTGATGTAAAAGACACAGTATTGAAGATTCTGACCTAGATATTCACTTCTGGGAAACCTGGAAAAATAGAGTCCAACCAGTATCACATCCAATTTTTTTATAAATAATTTTTGAGATGCTTAGGCCAAGATCTGAAAGGCACTGTACAGACACAAAGCTCCTCTCCAGGAAAGTTAAAAGTCTAAACAAGACATGCAGTCAGCTGTAGATTCCCAATGGAGAAGCGATTTTCTTAGGAATGGAATACACCAGTAGTAAAGCTCAGAGGAGAAAATCGGGTGACTGAACTGCCTTAGGTAAAAGATAACAATGACTCCCGTGCTCCAAGGTCAAAAATGCATATACTCATCTTGTCTTTGTCACATTGTTGGAAGAGTCTAGAAAAGGATCTTGATAATTTGGAGGACACCAATGAGAACAAAGTGGAAAGTGTGGCTGATGAGCGGGTGTGACACAAACAGGAGTTATTTAGTTTGCAAGGTGGATGGTGAAGGGGGAAGAGAGAAATAGTCTAATGTGTGAAAGCCTTCTGCAAAGAGGATGGGAATTATCTGCAGACCCTCTTACTACAGATGTTGAGAAGAAGCGGGAGGAAGGAAAACTCAGGTTCAGCATGAGAAAGTACATTCTCATGGTAAGGATGGATAGTGGGTCTAGAGACTGACTTGACTCAGAGTCACACTGTGTCTACACACTCAAAATATTTAAAAGCTCCTTTGGCTGTCAGGAATTGTGGAAATCATTGGTCTTTGCATGAGGCAACTTTATACATTAGATGACTCCTCGAGGTCCTTTCCATCTCATTGTCTACGTACTGAAACCCTTAGTAAGAACAGTTTTGTCTGTTGCATTTTAAACCCCTTTGAGATTCCTAGATAGAATATGCTCTGGACTAACAACATAGTAGTGATTATTAGCATGTATCTGTGCATATGTAATATTATGTGCATATATGACCAGGAGATGGGAAACCGAACTCTTCCAGTGACAGTTCGACAACTAAGGAGCTGATGTCATTATCTTCCCCAGTTTCCTGTCTGTGGCAGTCACTTTGTGTCACACCTTGCGTTATTTATAGGGGAATAAGGTGAAAGAGAGAGTAGCATTACTCCTAGGCACAAAGGCAGGGCTTACCTTGTGCAAAAACTAGCGCAGGCATCTAACATACCTCCCTATTTCACGATCCAGGGAGACGATGGTCAGCAGGGCGCAGCCAGCAGACCTGGGACTGGCTTGCAACACCTTAAAATTCATTTGCAGTATATGAAACTCTGATGCTTCATACCAATGTATTTTCCCTGTTGGGTGATTATTTCCTTCATGTGTAAGTTCTCAGTGGCCAGTGTTTCCTCCCGTTTTCCTCTCGACACTGCTGTGTTTCCCGCCCCCTACAAAGGCATTCGGTAACTTCTGCTTCGTTCCTGCTTGTGTATTTGGCTTCAAGTGTCAACAAAGGCTAACCAGCCATTCAGGCTTGCTGTTTCTTTTGGCTGTGCTGGTGCCCATTCATAACAACTAGTCTGCCTGGATTATGTCTTTTTGTCTCTGACCACCTCATTTGACACAGGCAGTCTTTCTGCTTTGCATTGAAGGGGAGGAATTGCAAGGATTTCTGTGCCTTTTCCAGGAGGGAGAATCAGAGGAACAAGATCATCCTTCTAGCCAGTACTCATTATTTCCTAATACCTGCGGCTGTGTGACAGCTTTTATCTTTAATGCCTCAAGTTGCATTGGACTGAAGAGTTACAGCTTCATCTCAGTTTCCACACCTTCTTTCACCCAGGGGTCAGGGGCCTGGGAGAAATCAAAGGCTAATAGCAGGAATGTTTCCAAAGCATCACACACATTAGGGACAGCTGGTCAAGTAAGAGAAGCAAACAGAGGAACGCAGCATTTAGTTACGGCTTCTATCCCATTATTGAAAAATAAATATTGTTTATTCCTCTGTTATGGAACACACTCATTAAAACAGATTCATTATTCCTTATGGACAGATATTCTGCCTACATCTATCAGCCTTGCTCTATTCGCTTCAGAGGAGTTGCACTGATTTATGCTCATAAGAGGTTTGCCCCACAAATTATAAGAAAGATCAGGTAATACTGCCTCATTGTACTCCTTGCATTCACAGAGCATAAGATTGCAGCCAGATGTCCAGATGCAGAAGGCTTCATGATGAAAAAGGCGTTTCAGTGTATATATGAACTGAACTCAAGCTTCACAGCAAGTATTATCCTAAATAAAGGGAATGTTGCTGTAGGTGTCTAGAACAAAGAACAAATAAAAGTTTTCACTTCATGTTGTGGGGACTAAAGCTTGTGAAATATTACACTATTAGGGAGAGATTTGCCTGCTTTGATTCATTAATTTCCCTTTAAGGCGCTTCATTTCCCCTCCCAATCGTCTGTCAGTTATTTTTTTGCCACAACACCCCTTGAAGTGTGGAAGTGCTTCAGCTCCAGGTCTGGCTCTTGCCCTCTCTTCTCCTCTGTCTGTGACCTTAGGACTTCAACACTATTTTCTTTCCTGAGTCAGGAAGAAGGGGGCAGCTGGCTAGGACCTTGCACTCATCACTGTTTTTCCACCTACAATATGTTTGCTTTTCTTTTCCAGCTGCAGTTTTATCTTGCCTCCTTCAGTCACTCATTCTTTGGCATGTATGTTGTGGGCTCAGTTCCCCACTCTACTTAGAATGTGCACAACATTGTTGGTTTCAGACGAGTTTATGGTTTTAATGGAAAGACAGCTTGGTTTGGTTCTCATGCTTGTGGACACAAGTCCTACCAATCTCAGTGGGCGTGAATTGCCACAGGTCATGAAAATCCTGCAGAAATGTAAGTTTGCTGATGTCATGTTAAAACAATTAAAAAGGAAAGAGGAAAAAACCCCAAAAAACAGGCTTGACAAATCTGTCAGCATGGTTGCTGGAAGGCAGAAGGGAGGGGTGAGCAGCTGCAATCCCCTTCCTTTACATCATGTACAGACTGACAGTGTAATTCTTTTATCACTTTTCTTATTGTATACCTTTTTCCTCACCTTCTTGAAGCTGGATTTAGATTCCCGGCTGGCAAGACAACAATTAGGCCAGATTAAATCTATATAGGATACATGGACAATGCCGAGGCTTTCTAAAATGAAAAAGAAGATTCTGCTGTTTGTTGGATTTAATTTCTTTATTGGGTACTGTAGCTCAGAGGTAGATTGAGTAGGTGAATGGGAGACTGCCATTCATCAGTTTCCGTCTGCAGATACGTAGTTGTGGTTCTACTAATTTAGACTAATTTCTTCATCAAATGGAACATAGAAAGGTAGCTTAAGATTCCTGAGAATATGCTGCAGTCCCAGATAAGTCTCCATCGTGGACTGTTGTTTTCAGACACAAGCACTTAAATTCCCGTAGAAGTTTATCCTGCAAGTTGCTACACACTCTGACCCTAGTCCAGTAAAGCACTTAAACACATGCGTAACTCAGATATGTTGCTCTTACTGTGCTTTTCCGCATGCTTAATATAAAGCACATGCTTAATAGCTTTGCTGGAGCAGGCTCAGGATGCTTTGCAGCTTGCACAATGGGACCTATCACTCACACAGATAATCATAAGGGTTTGAAAGCCTTCATAAATTAGCAACTAGTGATTTACTATAACAGTTAGTAGCTATTGTTTCTCTTGAAACCAAGGGAAAGAAATACGTTTTTGAACAGAATCCTCTTTGTAAGGTCGCTTCTTTTGCCTCCAGCTTGTCAAAGCATTCAGTGTTAGCCTCTGTCTGAAAAAGATAACAATGTTTGTCAGTGGCCTAGCAGGGCATGAAACAGACCTCTGCATGGACAGCAAACAGGGTCATTTTTACTGTGTGTTGTGTAGGTTGACCTGTCTGTCTTTAATTTACTTTTGAAATTGTCCTGGAAATGCTGTGTGGTTTACAGTCCAATATCCAGATGATATTCCCAGACATGTAGGAGTTATTAATATAAAGTTATCAAGGATCTGCAGGGGAGCCTCACTGAGTCTAACTGAACTGTATTCCCAAACCTGCCGTTATCCTGCCTGTGCCCACAAGCGTGCATACATGCATAATTAGGCATTTCATTACATGAGATTCTTTTTACTTCATAACCTGAAAGGTGATGTGTGCAACTAGCTGGGATCAATACATTTGAACACGTTGGCCTTCTGGCACATCTTGTGTGACAGAATCTGCTGCTGCTGTCATGGTTGCTCTGCTGTCTCGTCAGATGCATTGCTAAATGAAGAAATAAATGTCATAGAAATTTCTGGCTAGTCTTAAGGTAAAGCGAGAGTAAGCATTGTTTAACAGTATTGAACTGGAGCTCTGGCTTTAATCTATCATTTTTCCATATAACCTAGATTACTTAAATCTGCATTTCATAATACAGATATGGTTTTCCCATATTTTTTCTGTGATTGAGCTGCTTCTGCCGTCACATCATGCCCACTTACTGCTTTGATTATGCGTTACCCGGAATTTTCCAAATCTTATTTGGGTCTTTTTCACGCCATCCACAATGTCCTTGGCTCACCCCCAGAAATCAACATTGACTAGACATGCTTTAGTTCAAAAGAAATTCTGGATGGCCATGACAGCTGAAACATATGTGTATTCAACTCTTCATGTACATGTTTTAATTACATTAATATATTTTCTATATATATAAACTTGTGGAAAACAAATAGATGTCATTCTAGATCAGCAAGCCTAGAGTGGGAAACTGCAGCAGCAAGCCCTTATACCTGCATTTAAAATGTATTTTTAAAACTGAAGCCTCTATGCTTTTTAGTTCTGTTTCTATACCTATGTAAGAACCCAGTGCTTCATCTTTCTATTATTTTTTCACCTCATTAGCCTTTATCAGAAAGACTCTGCATCAGCTCTGTGTACTTTTTCTTAAGCTTGTGGTGGGCACACACAATGTTTTCTGAGGGATGCTGCAGAAGCTAGCAGTTGCAGATGTGCTAGAGATTCCTCCTTCACTCAAAAGTGCTCTGGCATCAGACTGTAGGAAGAATATAACCCTGCCTGAAGGCAAGCTATAGGCACCCTGGCCAGGTCTGGAGACCCACACTGTGCTTCAGGCCTGTCAGTTGGACTTGCTGCATAACTCAGGGGAGATAATTTTATCCAGTCACCATCGCACTGTTTGAGCTTGCTCACCTTCCATAGAAGCCTTCAGCCTTGACTGAAGGCTTTGAGAGACAAGTGACCTACCATTTCCCTGAAACTGTTTGTGAGAGCAGATAACCTTGCTCACTGGCAAAACCATTTGCCTCTGTCCTGATGGAAGATGTTTGATTTTAGCTTGTGGCTGTTGCTTCATGTTATGCAGTGGATAAGGACCATGGTCTGTTGGCTTTTCACTCTCCATTGTATTGAACATGGTGCTAAAGTACTTTTAACCGCTGGCAGAACGTGACGAAGAAGCTGAAAGTAGCTCATGCATCTGGGTATATCAACAAGCAAAGCATGTCAAGTAATATTAACACCAGGCACTCAAAAGTTATTGGCAGAGGTGTCTTGTCCTTAGCATTTGTAGGACTACACGCAATGATGTTTTTCTTTTGCCTGCATTTGATTTTGACTGCTGCATGATGCCTTCGCATACTATGTGCAGGTTCTCCCACACTGAGAGCAGAGCGGGGAACAGGCAGAAAGTCTGTTTGCCTCAGCCATTTAGAAAAGTTAAAGATGATCTGAGCAAAAGACAATGCTTGGTTACTGCCTTTGCCCCCGTGCTGTGGAGCTGCCCTGTACCACTGTGCTGGCCAGCAGCTTCTGCAGCAGCAGCAGGAAGGTGGAGGAGAGGAATAAAGTCCTCCTGCAAAAAAAGGAGCTTCCATCCTCTGGCACCAGGTGACAAAAGGCAGCAGCCTGGGAGCTGAAACCTAGATGACAGCCTAGAGCACAAAGCCCCTACAGTGTCCTGAATCATAGAATCATAGAATCATAGAATGGTAGGGGTTGGAAGGGACCTCTGGAGATCATCTAGTCCAACCCCCCTGCTAAAGCAGGTTAGCCTAGAGCAGGTTGCACAGGAATGCATCCAGGCGGGTTTTGAATATCTCCAGAGAAGGAGACTCCACAACCTCCCTGGGCAGCCTGTTCCAGTGCTCTGTCACCCTCACAGTAAAGAAGTTCCTCCTCATGTTCAGGTGGAACTGCCTGTGTTCCAGTTTGTGCCCATTGCCCCTTGTCCTGTCGCTGGGCACCACTGAGAAGAGTCTGACCCCATCCTCTTGACATCCACCCTTCAGATATTTGTGCTAAAATGTTTTGTGCTTTTGAACTCATAGGAGGCAACTATTGTTTGGTTTTCTTTTATTAGTCTGTTTTGGCCTGGCTTAGTGAGGAGGCTGGCATGCTTTCAAAGACTCCTAACAGGTATTTGACATAAGGTGCAGCCATTTGTGCTTTTAAGTTGTCCTAGTCGGCCGAAATAAGTAACATCACCTTGTCATGCTCTGGAGTTCAAGACACAGTTGCTTAATGTCATGATGCAGTGTTTCATTTGGATATATGAAGTTTTTCTCATGTTACATGCCAATGCGGGTGGGTAGTGCAGACACAACACTAGTACCAGCTGGCTAGAAAGACCAGGGGAAATGCTGGTCCTAGACACCTATTCAGCAGAAAAACAGGGGTCCTGATGAGCTGGTAATTCACCATGTTAAGCAAGGGGATGCAGAAACATTTCTGCCAGGAAGCGAGCAGATTCTGGAGGGTTTCAGTGAGTGATGGAGGGTGGGCTCGCGGGGAGAAACATGCATCCCTCCCTCAGCTCAGCCCTTGGAGCAAGCCAGGAAGAAATTGACGGGGCACTTAGAACTTGCATCTGGAAAAAACATGTTTCAAAGGGTTTATAAATCTTGTTCTCAGCAACCAAAAAATAAAGGGGGGGTGGAAGGAAGGTGTGAGGGACTGACCACAGGTGTCTGTGATGGGGAAGGGTAACACAAAAGAAGACAAGAGGTACTTTGTGGGATGCTCTGCAGGCCCTTGTTTGCTCTGAAGAAGAAAGCTGTACCCTGTAGGACATCAGTGAGAGCTTCCATCCCCCTTCACACAGCCAGTTTTGAAGCTCGTGTATAGCTGCACTGCCAGCAAGGATCCTCCTCTCAATAGGTAACCCTGCCAGCTGCCAGCCATGTGTTTTCCCTTTGGTTTGTTCATCTGTTTGAAGCTGCCGACATGAAGGTTTCTGCCTCTGGTGCAGGAGACCTTACATTCATATTCTGTTCACAGCCCATGACCAAAAGTTGCTACACAAATGAAGGGATGACAGTGTAGCATCAAATATTTTTCTCTGCTGCAGAATTTAGTGAAGTTACCCAGCACCTTGTAGTGATATTGAATTCATGCATCCAAATGGAAAGTCATCACTGAATGTACATTATTGATGGGAAGCATTTTGTGCTGGTTAGCACATACAGTTTATGCAAGTTTTATTTAGTATTAGTGTTCACATCCCTAGATACATTTTTATTGCGTGGTTTCTCTGGTCTTTGGTTTCCTCTTTAGGAACATGTTGTCAGTGAAATGATAGAATGACTAAGCGAAAAAAAAAGGGGTCATTCCTATATTTGATGTACTCACTAACAATATTAATTGTTGTATTTTATGAAAAAGCAGCAGACCCTCATTGTCTCCAGTGGTCATCGTAGCTATACAGACACTAACTGGAGAGAGACGTTGTCAACTGTGTGTCTCATTTTTGTCTTAGGGAAAAGCCTTGTATTACGAAGTGAGTGAACATGGATTGTCATTTGTATCTGGATATGGCTGTGTAGTGGTGACTGTAAGTGAAAACTAAATATGCTTGTGACTGAAAATAATAAACAAGGTTTTGACATCATTTATACTAATGAATGGATACTAATGGATTTAGAGCAATTCTGTAAACTTTTTTCAGTGTTGTACCAATGTCAATGTGGCATAATATCTTCTGAAAGTGTTATCTTAAGGAAAGCACTACTATTTTTTCTGTCACATTTTGCCTTTCTAATTAAAAATATTACTAAAGAATCAGTAAACACTAGAGCTGGGACAGCTGCGAATACCAAGTATGAACTTGATTTCTGAGACTTGTAAGGAAACTGGCAAAATGCACGCGATTTCCACTGTTTTAAATAAAACCACTATTAAAGAAAAATATAACTTTAGGAAAAAAATGTCAGGTTCTCTGTCTATAAGAAAACAGATTCTTATTTGCATTATGATTCTCTTAAGCCACTAAATACATATGAATGTTGTTTGTTTTACCAATCTGTTTGCTGGTTTAATCATTACCAATTGAAGGATTAACATACTCTTCAGTGGACTCTTGGTCTAAGACTTTTCTTTAAGAAAGATTCTCCTGTTCTTCCACTGAAATTTCCTTTTATACATTTTTGTTCTCATTTTTTTTTCCTTCTCTAGGGACCACTAGATATCTCACTTTAAGTTTAATACTATCTATCAGAAAAAAAAAGAGTAGATACTGCATAAGCTAGAATGTAAATTGCAGTGAACTTCACAAAATGTCTTCATTCACTACAATATAATCATTTATTGAAGTGTTATCATGCATCTTATCTATATTAATAACACATTACATTAATAATAACACTTCTATTTATCATGTCATTTGTCCATCAATCTTTACTTTATGAGATCTTGTTGTACAATCAATTTGTATTGATTATGTTGAGCTGAAATAAAATATCAAATAATAAAGCCTTGGCACTGGAAAATTATGGCTGTAATGTCTTTAGATATCCTAAAGAGTGCACGTTGTTTTAAAGTTCATCGGTTAATTTTGAAGCACAGCACTTCTGGAAACTTTCCTGGCTCCGTCTCCAAAACATCATGATCTACAGACAAAACCATTAACATTCACTTCTCATTTTCACAGGCTTTTGTCTCTTACCACCACATTAAAACCAGTCTCATGAACTTTCAAGCATATCAGCTGTAAAAATGAAAACTCTTAAGTGAATCCAAAACTGTCCCTGAACGTGTTTTCCTCTCAGGTGCCCTGCCCTCCCTCAGTCCAGTGTTCACATCTCTGCTTTTCCAGCAATACCTGGACCGTCAGCAGTGAGTTTTCCAGGGCAGTTGTAAACTCATGGATTACACACCATTCATTTCTTTGCTGGTGCTTTGTCTCTGTCTTTGTTTGAAGGTAGGCACTTGCAACAGAGAACAAGCTCTTCCAATTCAGAGGTATGTCAGCGTCCCGTATACATCTGATGCTCCTGCAGTGGTAGCTGTCTGTGCCATTTAACTCGCATACTTTTCCCTGAGCTCACACTTCTGTGGCCATTAAAGAACGTCTTACAGGACACTGGACAATGTAGATTCCACTCCCTGCCACCTTCACCCACTAGGTTGATTGCTTAATCTTCTCTGTCTCTTTCTATGTAGCCTGGTAAGCATGGTAGATTTGCAAGATTTGAAGACAAATTCTCTGTTCTTCTTCATCACTTCATCCATCCCATGGATGGATGCTCTCTGAAGAGATTCTCAGTCCTCCAGGTCTTCCAACACCTTCTCCATTAAGAGAATGGTGAATCATTTCCTCAGCTGTCTTTCCTGCTGCTGAGAATGGGACAATCCTTCCTCCTCTCCCTAACCCGCACGGTATCTTCTCTTGGCTGCCTGTCCCAAAGCCAAGGGGCTAGTGCTGCACAGTCATTTCACACCTTTCATTTAGGCTTCTAGATATAAACAGCGAATATCCATGTTTCTTTACCCGCATTCTCATCTCCTCTGTGCACTACATCGAGCTGGGCAGAGACACTGAGCTCTGCTCCCTGCGGATTGGAGAGAGGAATGCCATTTTCCCCGCTCATTTTGGGAAACAAACACTCAAGAATCAGCAGAGGATGGAGTTCCGAAGTAAAGTACCCAGAAAAGAGGCAGGGCTTGGGGCGTTGCCCCGCTCTGCAGCACTTTAAGCCAGCAGGTCAGTTCACATAAAGATTTCTCAGTGTTTCTGTGCACATCTCTGCACAAACAGGGCAGTGCCATACCTCTGCTTTCACTTCTCAGCCTGACGTATTGCCTCCAACAAAATTTATCTCCCTGTCTGTCAAGATTAAGGCAGGATCTGTGCAGAGAAGATCAAGCCAGCATTGCTATCTAAACAGCAGGAGCTGACCAAAAGGAAGATACATGTGGTAGGAGTGTCTTTAACCCTCTTCATATTCCATCATCAGAGATTTAGAGGGAGGATCAACAACCACACCTCACCTCAAACTAAGCAGGGAGGAAGAGTAACCTACCAGTTCCAAAGGAATATATGACTATTTGTCCTCTCCCAAGCAAAAAGAAGGTATGTGCTAATTCATCTGTGTTTATGTCCGTTGTATGGGGTCTTTTCCCATGGTACACCCATTCTCCGTTTACAGTAAGTGTCCAAAATAGCTTCTTCTAAATATACATCTCTCCTGTATAGCTGTTTATCCCAGTTTTTAGTGCAAACTCCTGACACCTCTATACACTATAGTTCTGGCCAAGGTTTGAGAGTGTTTCTGTCCTGACCTACTTTATCCCAGGACATCACAGCTCAGGAAAAGAAATTTGAGGAGCTTCCTGAGATACCTGCAAGAAAACAGGATTGTTGAATACCATTTTTTTCATTTTTACTTGGTTATGTTCTTTGGGTTTTATTTGGCTCAAGGGTGTGTCTAATACCTGTGCCTAGTCTAACAATTTAAGATGCTCTTCTTAGATACTTCCATGACCACAGCAAGTTTGTCTCACCAGTATCTCAGGCACCTATTTTTTCCCTGAATTACTCTGCTGATGTCACTAAGCTACAGGCACAGAGCTCTTGCTTTTTTGATGCCTGTTGTTACAGCATCCTAACATTGTCTACTTTAAATGTCTTAATGTTGTGCAAGAGTTTACTGCTTAAATAACCGGTCAATCAAAATGCACCTTTTACAAGAGGTTAAAATCTAGGCTCTTTCTTTAACTCTTCTGAGACTGGCAGCTCCAAGGCCATTCAAGCCCTAGGTGGACTGATCGACCATTTGGAGATGCCTGGCTTTTTCTACTGACCATTGAGGGAGCCAGGCAAAGCTCAAGTGCTCACTTAGGTGAGTATCTACATTCAGCGATCATCTACTTTCCCCACCTACAGTGGGATGGAGCAAATCTAAGCTTTACTCTGTCAGAGAGGTGATACAACACAAGCTTGCCTGTGTGAAGATTGTTAAGCCACAATAGCAGGACCATGTTTCTCAGCCGCTAGCGAAGGCAACCTGTTTAATGAGGGTACTTTGCAGTTTGTCTGTTTAGGAACTATGGGTACCTACATCCAGGTAGCGAAACACTTTTAAATACACAGTCTTGTAAGTCAGCTAGTTACACATCTGTGAAAATGACACTTCGGTTTTCCATAGTCGTCCAGCTTGGAAGGACTATAATTTTGAGGACACAGTCACCTGCAGCAATGAGAGGTTTGTCATCCTTGGAGTACTTGTAAAGGCAAATTTTAGCCTAGCAGATATATTCCTGGGTTTCCTGGGATTCCTGAGGCTATATCTCCATACAGAGAATGTTTCTGGGTGACTTATTTTTGGCCCAGGCTCTGACTGCTTCTCTGGAAGGACCATCTCTTCCCACAGACCAGAGAGAGATGGCCACTGTTTGTTTTGCTGAATACCTCTGTTGTAACACAAGGAAACAAATACAATTCTGAATGTCTGAACCTCTTTGGCACACAGGATTCATTGCTTTACTGGTATCTCCTTTCTTTGAAAACAGTGTGGTGGTAGGTCTCTTACAGTACATTAACAGATGCACAATATGCAGAATACCCAGTCATCATGTCAAAGAACTACTTCTACCAACGCACAAGAATCTCATTTCAGCCCTGGAGTCACATCCAGGGCATGGTCAGGATTTACAGTCTGATTTAGAGGGTGCAGAAGTTTGAAGTTAACACCTGCATACAGAGCTCTATCCCCCAATAAAGTGTAAAGGGCAACCTTTCTCTGGAACATCCTACCCACCTATTTTCAAAACCAAAGTCATCACAAAAGTAGTTCGTATTCTCCTGTCATCCGAATACAACTCAATCTCAGTCATTAATTCACCTGACTGCATAGCACAGCCCTATACATTTTCCCTAATGCCTCAGTACCTTTGAATTACTTAAATTTTAAAAACACTCCTGGGTTTGACATTATTAGTAGTATTAGGTATATGGCTTTACATTTATACACCTGTACGTGTATATATACACATATATATACTATTTTGTGTTTTGGACATGTCAGGGCACAGTAGAAAGTGAAGCCGCAGCAAGGACTAGAGCTGATGAGTATCCTAGGCTGGGCTTTCTGCTTGCACACTAAGAAGCTATCTCTGTCCCTGAACCATCCTGTACACACTGGATTAATCTCAAAGATGAGGAGAGCTTGGGCAGACACAACAGCCCAAGCACCACCTCTGCAAGTCCCATTTGCCGCTCAGGTGTGCCAGAGCCACAATGTCTGTTTCCTCAGGGATGAAGCAGCAGGAAATCTGACAAGAGTGGAACAAAAGACATGAGGACATTGATGAGACTGACCCACCTGCTTGAAGCTCCTGAGCTTCCCAGCAGTTGCAGTATGGGCACCTGCAGCAAGGTGTGTGAGAGAGGGGCCTGTCACAAGTAAATTCCTGAGCCATTATTTAGAAGACATTTGGAAGGAAATAGCTGAAGTTTAAAGTCCGTCATAGCTGCAGCAGGTTGTTAGGGAACCTGGGAATTTATTTGTAGAGGAAAGGCGGTGTAAAGATGTTAGAAACGGCTAGATGTCATCTTAGAGGAAAACTTTTTTAACATCTTGGGAAAGGGAAAAACAGAGAAAAAGATGTGGTTAAATATTCTGTATGTGCTAGATATTCACAATATTTCTCAGGACTTCTGGATTGTTTTGTAAAGTTGCACTTTAAATCCAAAATAGAACACCACAAAAATGCTGGCTTGAAATACCAAATTTATTGTATGTCTCCAATGCCACAGTATATCTGCTTCATTGATCACTGAAAAACCTTTTCTATCCTAAATTCAGGTTCTCCAAATTAATTCTAGGCATGAACTTAAGCTGATTTATTTCTCTTCTGTTGGTCACAGAGGCACAGAGTCTAAAGAATGGGCTTTGATCTATTATATCTTTCCTAAAGACTATGCAACCCTTTATGCTTCAAAGAATGGGTTTAAAACAGGAAAGAGATTTGAATAAGAAAAAATCGGGTAAAAGAGATGCAAAATTAATATGAAATCGCATTGGAGCTCTCATTTGGATTTGGCAATTTTGGAATTTGGTTGTGTTTGGGGTTTTTTTGTTTGGTTTGGGGGAGAGTAAAGCAGAGGGAGAGAAAGATGTCATTAAAAGCATGGAAATCTTGTCACTGCTGGAGAAGAAGTAAAGAAATAAGGGGAAAGATAAGCACTGCAATAGAAAAGAGAAAGTTGGTTAGGACAGTTCTTCAGGCCCCTGGGACCTTGTTGAGGACCGTCATCTCCAGTGGGAATTCTTGGGCAGTTTTCAAATGTCAGCCCTAAGATGATGATGATGACTGGGTCTACTGGCGTGCGTCTGCTTGTGCTCCTACATATTTACTTAAAAGTATTTTTTTTGTGTGTGTAAACAAAACCTCTCCAGATGTATTCTTTTGAAAGTAAGCTGTGTACAAGAATGGGAAGGGAAACCTCAGTCACTAAAACAGAAAAGAGCACAGAGCTTGTTCTGAACACGTGTTACCACTCTTCAGCATGTTAAGAATTTAAAACTTTATGCGGCTTTGCAAGACAAGACAATGACATAAACCCTTGTCACCCTTTCAAAACAGAATGTTGCTTCTCATTAGCTGAGGACAATAGGATCAAAGATTAAAAGCAAGCCACTACCCAGTGTAAGAATGAGTGATTGTGTACTTCCCATTGAAAGACTGTTGAGGAGGGCTGCTAACTTTTGAACAGGGCATTTTTCATTGGGGTAGCCATGGTGCTTTGATTCATTTTTGCAGTAAGTTAACAAAGTGGACAGAAAAACAAAACTAAACTGGTAGTTATTGTCTGTCTTTGTTAATGCCTCATATAAAGTCTGTTACCACCTTGAACACCTAGAGCTACATACGACAACCCATGACCCACAGAGATGCAGAACTGGGTAGAAACACACTTAAGAAGAAATGTTTTGTTTTCTTAATACAAACCAAAAAAGGTGGGAAATATTTTCCTACATGCCTGAAGCCTCAAATGTGCAAACAGCATTGATTTACACTGAGATGGTTGCAGCAGTTCCTGTCCCAGCTGTCCACTCACATATGCCACCCCACTGCTGAGGCAGCTCAGCTGCTTGTGCAAGCAGCTGCACTACCCTTGGCAGCACAGAGCTCTAAAGTGAGTGGAAACCAGTGCTGATTTATCTTCATGTGCTGGCCTGTAAAGCATGGCAAAGAGTTGACTCCTCTGTAAGCAGCTATGTTTTCTGTGGGGCAGCTGGATGTCTTTAAGAAAGTGATGGGAGCTCTTCTAGCCATCCTCACACCTAAGTCAGACTCTGAAGCTGGAAGTCGTTAAAGGTCTTCGGACAACTTCATCTTTTAGAGTCTTTCAGAAATTAGAAGCTTCCACCACACTGAGAAGCAGTGAAATTTAAGACTATGTGGCTCCATGAAAGATCTTTACAAGTACCTAGGTTAGACTGAAGATCACTTGGGTAGAGACTTACAGATGTTGTTTTTGAAAACGGGGCTTATGCGCCTGATTTCCCACTGTATTTTGACAGTATTCAGCTATAATATATTAAATTCAATGAACTCAGAACGGGCTTTAAAATTTATTCCTAGCTTTAAAACAAAAATGAAGATTCAGATTAAGGATTTTTTTCAACCATTTATCTACTTCGGTAAGTCAGAAAGAATATCAATATTTTTATTTTTTCTTTTGGGAAAAGGTGTTTTTGAGAATATTTGTAAACTCTTTCTGCAGCATGAGACAGTGGATTTTTCTTTTTTTTTTTAGTTGGTAGACTTCAGCTTAACTTTGGCCAGCAAGAAGCAAGTAGATCTGCCAAAGAAAATTTTACTCTCAGCAGCATAAGATAATAATAGTCAGTAAAACAATACAATCAAAACTTACTTAGAACTTCAGAATCACTAGTAAATGGATATTTTTCTGTGTTTTATTTCAGTACTGTGTTTTGTAGAGTTAGCTGTACCATGTAAAACCTCCCATCAAAATGTCAGGCATTTAAGAACAACTGATTTCAGGCTTGTCTGCTACTATCCTTCATCAAAACATTGAGCTGAAATTTAAAAATCATTGCCTGAAATGAATGGTGGAATTGGACCAAATATTCTTTCCCTTCCACTGATTTTAACATTAGTTCCTACCTTGTTATTACATATGTTGCTTGTTATTTTTCTTCACAAATCCTTTCAGAAGCTTTAGATTGTTTTACTTGCATATACAGTTTCATGGAATCACCTCCAAATCAGTACCGCTGATTTAAAAGTCCCAGACCAATTTTGAAAATGAGCATATCTGTTTAGCAGCTAATATTCCATGCAATCTCAGAGAAACATTTCAAGAGCTTCTAAATCATGTTAGCGGTTTTAAATATTTGAAGACATAAGAAGAAAGCAATATGCCACCCACCTAAGAAAAAAAGGGGGGGAAAAAAAGAGAGAACAGGCCAGTGTGAGAACTAAAGGCACTAAAAATAAGATCAGAGGAATACTGGGCAGAAGCTTGAAAAGTTACTGCCCTGAACTGTCATCTCTCTTCCTCTACTGGGTGTTACTGCATTTATCGTCCACTCAGCAAAAAAAGAACACGTATCTCAGCCAATTCAATACAAAATCTCGTGTCTTATTATAAAAAGCCGATAGAAACGGATTTTCACTACCATGTAAGATTTTGTTCTAAAGAGGCTCAAAGTGTCAATTGAATTTCCTTCTGCTGGCATGGTGGTGTGGCAAAGGAAGAGAGAGGACTGTGAGCTGTACTGAAGAGGAAAGGGACATTGGCTGGAGTGGTCACGTCTTCAAGACTCAATCGTGGTTTGCCATGATGTGCCAGGGCTCATCTCGAGCCATGCTGTGACACTCTCAGCAGTTTCTTGCTAAAGCTGTGGGGGTCTCAGCACTTTTTTTTTAGTGACTGGCAAGATTCATGAACTTTATTGCAGGATTTCTGCCACTGGCTGGACAAATATGTTCCCAGAAATGTACCTTGGTTTCTGAATCTAGAAGAGATGAGTGATGTTCTGGCCCCAACAGGGTCAGTGTTAGGGTTCATGCAGACACATACACAAGCGCTGGTGAACATGGTATTGTCTTCTGGCAGTGAGCATACATTAGAGGAAGTGTAGAGGGGTCACTATTATGAAAATTGAGTCTCCAGGTCTCCTTCTTGCTGAACAGTATCTTGGCCACCTGCGGTAAGTGAGCCAATGAAGCTAGGAAGGCCTGATGCCCATTCATTGCAATCCTCCAGGCAGCTTCCAAATTTTGCTGTTGATGCCCAGGGAAGGAATTTCCACTGTCATTTTCTAATAGGAAGTTAAAAAGGTCTACTCCCACCTCACAAAAATACCTCTGATCTTTAAAAGGCAACACATCTGGTGTAAGCACAAGTGACTTCTCAGTTTGTGTAGGTCAGCAGCTCACAGGCTGCAGCCAGTCAACCCCATTTCTCTTGGGCAGGTGTTCTAGCCAGCGGCTGGGATTAAGAGAACATATGGGGAGGCAGGGCTCACTCACTCTGGTGGTATTGCCTTCCTTCTTTCATGTGAGAAGGTGCCTGAGAAAGCCCCGGATCCTGCATCTCTTTGTGCCTGTGGTGTTCGTGTCTAGAGCAGCAGTGATCACCTTGCACAACTGCAGGTAATACCAAGTTTTTGGCCAGTCATCAGAAGCTACTGGTCTTTGTCAGTCATCCCTGTTCTATGCAGGTCCGCCAAGGTTTATAACAGCATTGAAAAAGAAGGTCATTAATAACATACATCAGCAATCCGTTATAAAGAGGAGGACAAGCTATAACTTTTGTCCCCAAATTAAGGGGAAAGTTCTAATCTAAGTTAGAAACTAGTCAATAAAATAAATCCTTAAGAAGTTCACTCATTCACTACTTAATTCCCCTGTCTAGATTTGCTGAACAATAGCTTAATAATTTACAACCTACCCACTCATTACTCTTTTTCTTTTTCCTAACACTCAGTAGTGAAGCATTTATGATCTCCAGACTCTCCTTCCCCCAACATCCTTTTTAATTTTTACATAATTTAAAGTTACTAAATCTTTCTAATCATGTCTTCCAATTGGAAGGAACAGTCAAGCCTGTAGGGCTCATCTCTGCAAAACTAGCTCCCCTTGAACTAGTTATTCCCTCACGTGATTTGCAAGGTTCAGTTTTCAGAAAAAAAGTGAATTTACATGGGTCAGCTTTGTCAGTTATAGCCTTATGTTTGGAGTGTCACAGCAGTGTGGAGAGGCTAAGATTCACTAGGGGAAAGATGAATGCATGATGAATAAACCTGCTTGTCATGAATACTCTACAGCATTTAGCTTATCTTGAACAAGGAGACATGGATTGAGAATCCTGAAGAGATTGCAGAAGTTCATTTCAGCCAAATTGAGCCCAGAATATTTTTGCTGCATGGAAGTATTTTTGTTTCAGGAAAATGACTTTGCCAGTGTTCCCGCAGAAACTACGAAAATGAAAATGTTAACAAAATTCTGGTAAAGCCCAGTTTTCTTGTATATGTTGTGCAACTGACATTTAATAATTGTTGAGCAAATTCATCCCACTTTGTTTATAGAAAATGTGTAGGAAAGGTATTATTTTAAATCCATATGTTATCAATAGTTGCCCATCACATGACTTCTCTGACTAAGTCACATTTTGTGACTCATATCAGACGTGATATGAACTACAGCAAAGCATCTTTATGTGTGCCTACCTAAGTGATAGGGAGCTGAGTCTGTTTCCTGACTGACTGATAAACTACGTATATATGGGAACAACAAATAGCCAGTAATGAATAATGGCAACTTGTTTGTTCACAAGTCTCAGTCCTGGACACTCTTATAAGTAGAAATCACAGTATTTCTATATGTGTAATGGAAAACAAAAATGTCTGCATGGCGTCATGAGACAGTTATAATAAATGTATTTTTAGGTACAATAGTAGAGATGAAAAAATAAACAGTGATTAATGCAACAGCTTGCTTCTTGAGCAAAACTGATGTAATCACTGTTCCCACTCTAGCTTCCTGCATTGCTTCAAGGAACTTGTTAACTTCTCCCTGGGTCAAAAGTGTCCTTTAACTTAGTGGATCCTGAATTCTTCTGTCCCTTGTACGCCAGTGTCAGCCCGGATTAATAAAATGGTG
This sequence comes from Steatornis caripensis, assembly GCA_013398225.1. Classification (NCBI taxonomy): domain Eukaryota; kingdom Metazoa; phylum Chordata; class Aves; order Caprimulgiformes; family Steatornithidae; genus Steatornis; species Steatornis caripensis. The sequence goes on from VZSC01002525.1 coordinate 41,979, forward strand.
ATAATACAAACTGTCAACCTCACAGGAAGTTTGGGAGGCAAAATACTCTAAACAATTGATATGTGCTTTCATATACCATGTAAGTACCTACCTTAGATTATTCAACAAACTCTATTCAGTACAGCAAAATAAGGAATCTTCCTGGAGCGTTCGATTTCCTGCAAGTACAAAGTAGTTGGAATAGTTTTGGCCTCAGTTGGCATCGAGCAACTGCTCTCGTTCTGCAGCGTGTGTAAGCTTAGACTTTCTTCAGTCAAGGATAAGATACTTTTCTTCTCATGCTTATTGAAGGGTAAGAGCATCCTCAGAGATAGCTAATATGAAGCTACAGACACAGTAAATTCATATATTATCTTATTTTGCAACAATCAGCTGAAAATCCAAGTCCAGCACTCCACTTCTAGGTGAGTCAGGCTGCAAGATTTGGTCTTAAATAAGGGAGGCCAATGGTCTTCGAAACTCATGTCGCTCGGTCAGCTTCTCCTGTGTCTTCCTGCACTATGCATTTCTGTTGTTGGAATTCTGGAGATCTAGGCTGAGATGAATGTCACTGATAAAATATTGCTTGCTAGACTCTGTGTGCCATCTGCTTGCTTGACTTAAAAAAAGAAAGCTCTCAGGACTGTGTGATTGGGAACAGATCGTGTGTGAGGAAGTTTACACAGCATGGCTCACATTACTCTTGAGTGTTACCTGTATTTGGGGATACTGAGGTTCAATTCTTTGAATGAAGAAAGCAAGCACCATTCAAGCCAACAGCTATAATTTTGCATTTGTTGACTGGGCACCCATAGCAGGACAGCTTTGTCTCCTGGACATTTCATTGTCACAGTACTTTCTTTTTCCCTATCTCTTTCCCTTGCCTGCCCTGCTTTGCGTGCTCCCTCAGCCTGGTTTATTTGATTTATTGTGAATTCATTGGGGAAGCTCAAGTTACAGCTTTGAAGTAAGCAATGACTTCAGAGTCCTTGGCATGCACACACTTCCCCTGTCTAAGCCACATCAGGCATTGCCCACTCTCAGAGAGGCCCTTCCTCTGAGTAAGGGAACAGACTTTTGTAGCTCTTGATCATCACAAATGAACTGTGGGCCATACATCAGGCTCCGGGTTTTCATCTGTTTGGTTTTTTGTATTTTCTACTTCAAGGCATGTATAGCTGTGTTAGTTTACTTTAAACTTTGCAAATTATCAGTGAGAAAAGTGAAAAAAACCCAGAGCTACCAATAGGTATATTTTATGAATCTACACAAAGTTACATAATTAACATCCTAAGCAATAATAAAAAGAATTATACTATACAAAGCAGTGAATAAGACCCTGCTTTGGAAATTCTACTTCTGTATTCACGGGCACATTCATTTTCAAATTTGCAAGCGTGACTTTCCAATCACATAATTTTCTTATTCAGCTTTTATGAGAGTGTTTTATTGGACTCTGCTCTCAGAAAACAAAAAGAAAGAAGTGCAGCCCTTGCAAAGTATTTAGATATACAAACCATGACAGTGACATTAGAAGAGATTTGCGCAACAGTGGACAGCAAGCATACAATTACCATCATAACACATTTTTCCTGTGGTGAAGCAGTTGTTCTGATTTTTTTTTACCTTCCTATTTACATGCACAGGAAAATCTTTCATCAGATGTGGTCAAATCTTGATAAACTTATTCGCAGCAAGTCATATACAAGAAAATTTTATTGTCACTTCAGGTCCTATATGTGAATACCTTTTTCAGCCATATAAATATCTACAGTTTATATTTACGTATGTGAATTGTATCTTACTCTGGAAAAAGGTGTTGGATGTTGCTTTCGTTTGTTTGTTTCTGGGAGTTTGACATAGATAAACTTGCTTCATATCCTTTCTATCTCATTGGAACTGAACCTGACATTATTCTTTTGAAACCTTCTCTTGGATGCTTAAAACCCTAATCCAGATTTTTCGACTCTTTGTTACAGCAATCGAGATGTTTTAGATGACAAAATTATCTCTGCTGATGCTATTCACAAAAGCAGAAGCACGATTAGTACCACTTTTGTTCCAGTTAGTCCAGGCATCATGTGATAGACGAAGCAGCTGTAGTTTTGATTTATAACCAGCTTCCAAGCTGGGTCAGAGTCTGTGCTGAGGAGAGATGGAAAGAGTGGAAGTGCATCAGGTTGCAAGAAACCCACTCTGCTTTCCAAGTATAAATCCTTAAGCTTAGTGGAGTTTAATTTAATAATTTCTCTTCAATAAACTGGCAGCAATATACCACTAAATTGCCTGCCTGTATATAGGTTTGGATATACAAATTTTAAGCTCTTCTTCATTGAAAAGTATGAAAAAATTGAAAAATACATACAAACATGTGGGCTAAGCGTCGCCACTTCTAGCCAAATCATCAGTGCTTCTTTGAGTATTTGTTTCTTGTGGTGTACAAACTGAGTAAGGAACGCCAGAAATAGCAAAATCTGACAAGAAGGCTTGAAAGCGCAAAATCTGAGGGGTGCTTTCCTGCCGTTTGGAGTGCTTGAACTTGATATGAGGCCTTAGAAAACTCTACTGAAGTCAGCAGGCATTTTGTTCTGAGTCTCAACAACCGTGCCTGGCAGGAACCAGCCCACTGTCTAGCTTGCATGTTGTAAATCTGCTCTACCTATGGATACCTTGCCTAAAATGTGCCCACTCTTCTGGTTATTTGAATTTGCCGGGAAATACTTTGCAATCAGGAAGTTTGTTGGTGAGAACCTGACATAATGCTGGAGCAACCATTTTGCTATGCAGTGTATGATGCTCCCTTAGTTTAAGATTAGTCAAATAGCAATAAGTCGGTGTGGAAAAGTCCAGGTAGCTTGAGTTTAGAAAAAAAAGATTGTTTATTGTGCCCCATATCCCCTTTTTATTTTAAAATAGACAGGACAGGGCAGAGGAAAACGTAGCATTGACTTCCGGAGAACTTTTCTGACAGAAACCCGCTGAGTGTCTGGCTTCCAGGATGAAAAATGAGTCGACTCATACACACCTCATGCCCATGCTGCTCTGGTGTGTAAAGCTATTGCTTTCAGAGGCAAGCAACTGATGCCTCTGGGAATCAGTTTCTGAGCCAGTAAAGGTTAATCGTGCCCCACTCCTTTAATTATTGAAATAAAGCCCAGCTGTGTGTCTGCAAGATCCGTTCCAAACTAGTGCAGGAAATTATGAAATAGGCCATATAAATCCTCCGTGCCCCTGCTAATTTCAGTGTCTGTGGAACCTCCTGCATTTCCTTTGCTTTTTTCAGGCTCTGCATAGGCACTGGTGAATTATAGGTGGGGACTACCTAGCGTCAAGGTAAAATGTAATAAAGCTAGAAGAACTTGGTTACCAGGGTGTAACGAAGTCATGAGTAATGAAAAGTAGTGCGATACCTTTTTTATGTCTTCAAGACAGGATTAAACCTGGGAAATACGACTTTTCTCAAAAACAAGTTATTAGTCTACTGTTAGTGTCCATCAAGCTCTATGGTCATTATTATGTTGAAATCCAGTAAGGATGATCACTTGATCCTATTTGACCTTCAAAATCTGTGAATTTCTGAATTGCCTTTTGTAGGAAGTTGTTCTGCTATTAAACCAATTCTAATTATTTATCATTATCTTCTCAGGGGAACAATATTTGGTTATGTGTGAAGTACCAGCTAAGAGAACATGTCAAAGCATGCCCCAAAGCCTTAAAAATTCAGCGGAGGACTCTTTTCCATTGAACCTTGCTGTTGGCCTCAGGCTTCAGTTTAGTGGAGGAAAAGATAAATTTTTTGGAATAAAAGATTTTTACTAAGATTTTTTCAACTTCACTCTTTTGGAAGTATACTACTATGCAGGATGCTCTAAATATTCAGCAGTCTTTTTTAGACTGTGTCCAAAGGAGAAATATGTCAAAAATCAACATTCTCGTGCAGATGGAAACAGTTTTATTCTGTGAGAAGATGCAGAGGCCCTAGGGCATTCTCAGTAACAGGAAAATTATTTGCAGTTGGTCAGACAAGCTGTCTGACTCAGGTAATCTACAGTTCATCAGGTCATTTGATTTAAACTGAAGTCCAAGATGAGACACTCTGATCAGATGAAATGAATTGTAATGATTTTGTGTGCATGTGCATATGCCTGCATGTGTGTTTGTGTGTGTGTGAGAATCTGGGTTTATTTTCTGGACATGTCCTAAGGTGTCTGCAAAGTTTTTGGACAGCAGCAAAGCAAATGCAAGAACAAAGCAGACATTTAATTCATCAATTTACTTTAAGGGGAAAAAAAAAGGACAAACTGTTTCAGGAAAGAAGACGCAGATGTTCTGCATTAAAGACCAAGGGAATTGGGAAAAATATTCCTTTAGCAGATGGACCAGTATCAAAATACCTAGCAGACTAGCATCCAAATACCTACTAGTGAACAAAGTCACCGAATACCTCTCCTAAAAGAGGATGAGAGATATGTTTAGCATTCCCATTGGTGGTCACCAGTGGCTATCCAAGGGTTTTCTTATTAGCGGGTCTGGGAAAGGAAAGACTTGCCTTGCTTTCTTGCCTCTGGAAGTAAAAGGAGGATAAATTTTCAATGATTGTTTATACCATACGTGTAAACTGCATTTCCCCAGTGGAAATCCAAGATGTTCTGAGTTAAGCTCTGTGCCAGCACAAGGTGGTAGACAATCCCAGTCCAGAGATTTTACTTCTAAATGAGAATTAAAAGGAAACTGAGGGAAGGATCTTTGTCCCGGTTGCCATCCTCTGACTTAGTTTCTTGATCTCTTAGAGATTAAGTGGTGCCCTCACCTTCTTTGCGTAGGTGGGGAGACAAAGAAAAGTGTAAATCCAGTCTAAATATCATATTAGGCTTGTTTGGAAACTACTCTGCAAGACTGTTGCGAAGCAATCAGCAGAGCTGGCTTCTTCAGCAGAAATGAATGATATGCAATTCGCTCAACAGCACTTGGTGCCGAGCCACAGACCAGGGCTGGTGCTGGGTTCTGCTGCTGCCCTGGTAACAAACATGCTACCACACTGCTGTGGGTGTGGGAAGAGGGCAAGTCCTTAAGCTTCAGCGATGCCGAGCTATTTCCCTCATCTCTCTCCTCTAGCCAGGCAGTCTCCCCAAACTGCTGCCTACAAAAATGTTCAGCAAATCTGTAGTTAAAGCCTACATGTGCTTCTGATTATCTCTTCCTCCTCCTTCCCCCCTCCTCCACTGTAACTGTGGCTTGCGTGCACTTCAGAGAGAGCAGTCAGAGGAAGTAAAGGGCTGTTTCAGCAAGCTGCTGATTTTGTCCAGTTGGCCCTGACTGTAACCAGTAAACAATTCTTCTAAGTATATGACTTGTATGTAACTTTACTGGGCATTTCTTCCTGAATAGGAGACTAGCAGCAGCAGGAGAAAAAAGTATGGTCATAGCAAAGTGGCATCTCTTTAACCATCCCCTCCCGTCCCTTAGTTGAGAGCCATGAGAGTTTAAGCCCCTGCCTGCAGGCCACTGGCAAGAGCATCATTTGGGAGCTCAGCCCTGAGCCCGAGCACAAGTCTTGTTCTCACTCACAGAACAGGGATTTTGTTTCACCACAGCATCAGGACACACTGCTTTCATCATGCCTTAAAAAATTATTTAATATTTCTAGAGTTTTGCTTAATTTTCTCATGTGTACCTGTGAAGTCTTTGCTTGACAGTTTACTAGAGACAGCCTGCACTCCACTGCATGTTTGCAGGAGTCAGTGCTAGCCGGGAAGACGCACAAGACACCTAAGTCCTGGCTAACAAAAACTATGTTTAAAGACAGAAGTGGCATGGTATTCATGCATAGGTTTTATGTTAGCAATTTGGGAAGGAGTTTCTTCTCTCCAGGAAGAAAATAAAACACCTTTGAGAATGAGGCAAGATTTACCCAGAAAGGAATTCTGATGAGAAATTATTCTGTGCTTCAAACAAGCATACTGAGAGCACAAACAACAGTCAGAATACCAGTAGTGGTGTTCTTGTATGCCCTGTATAATAAATTGCAAAACTGAGAAAAAGCAGGTTAAAGATCATGAATGCCAAAACAGAATTTTCAGTCCTCCTCTTCTGCCACATTGAGACCATAATCTTGTGTTTGGGGAAGTTAGTAGCTGGTCCTCATGTTGCAAGACCAGGGTCCAGGAAACATCCCTCACAGGTAATCCCGCCTCATTAAATGGAATTGCTTGGAGATAGCTTCCAAGCGGAGCAGCACATCTCCTTCCAGCTGAATGGAAGCTTTCCCCATCTTGAAAATCACTTACCTGTATCATAACAGCATTTTATAATATATTACAGAAACACTTGAAGTCTCAGCCAACATAAGATCTTCACTGTATGTTTTGTATGGGTGGGAAGAGAATATCCTGTGATGTTTAAAGCCTGCATGCAAACATGACAAAATGTGTTGGTCAGAGATCAGTAAACTCTTCTCATAATTTGCTGATAGCAATGGTTTCACCTGATATTTTGGGCAAAATCGTAAGGAATGGTATCAATAGGGATTCCTAATCCACATCATTAGTTTTCTGAGTAGGATCATCCACAAACACCACAAGCTGACTGGAAACTTCTGATAATTTTCCTTGAAAGAAAACAGCTGTTGAACAAAATGTAATCTTTCTGGTTTTGTTTCTAACAAAATACTAGCTGAAGTTTTGTTGTAAAACTGAAATAATGAAAGGAAAAATTGTACTGGTTTACACTGAAAATAAGGTTTGTCAACCATTTCATTGTTCTTATGTTTGTGAAAGCAAAGGGGGAAGTTGTAGCAAATTATTTTTACAAAAGTAAGAAATTTTGAGAAGCTTTGGTTCTGTTCAGGATTATAGATGAGCTTATCTCTGTTAATTTTCAGAAAATACCCACCTGTAAGTAATGTATCCCCTAGTGGCACTTAGGGCCTGTCTGTAGGTAAGAGACAGTGCAAACAGGAGCGATACGAGAGCAGGTATACTCTCCAACACCTCTCGCCCTTGCATTTGCAGTCCTAGCACGCAACGCTAAGCCCTGTCTTTCTCAAACCTTGCCACGCACTGGAGCGGAGCTTCCAGACAACCTCACAAAGAGCCTGCTGCGGTGTGTCCCCATCTGCTGTCGATTACTGCACAAGATGTGCCAGCCGCATCTTGTTAGGGTCCAGCACCCTGGTGCTTCTTCTGCTCAACAATAATACCAGCGAAACTCCAAATCTGGCAGGCATCCAGACTCCAAGAGGGCTCGGAGGAGTATTTACTCTTTGAAGATACCATAGGTCCAATGAGGAATCCTTGAGAATGGCACTGGAAAACTTGCTGCTTTCTGTTGGGAGTCATTACCCAGTAGAAGATCTCAGAGTTTATGGCATTATCAAACCATGTCACAACATCATAGGAATGAAGATAAAAGGCGAGTTGGCCCACATACCTGAGATCTACCTGCAGCTTGGCAACATATTTTAAAGAGCCCACATACACCATATGCAAGCCATTCAACATCAGCTGGAGTTATTTGGCAGCAAGGAATGAAAGGAAGAGGAAAAAGAATATTTCCAGCTTTGGAAAAATTATCTCTAATTATGTGTTTTGAGCCAATTGATCAAGGATAGGAAACTGATATGGTGGGAGAAGTCTTAGACGGCTGCTTGGACAGTTACCTTTACGTGATGAGGAGGCAAGGCAGTTATTCAAAGTCTGATAAAATGTGTAGCGGTGGCTGATTCTGTTATCAGTTGACTGAGAACCTGGAGCATGACTGATAATGGGGTCAACTCCTGTAATTTAAAACACAGTCCATCTTGTTTGGGAGACTGACCTGCCTGTGCCTCTCAGTCCTGTTTTTGTAGTTGACGAATTGCAAATAATGCCTGGCTTTGCATAAAGCAACTGGAAATTGCACGGAGCCAGATACAAGCAGATTACATCGTCTTTGCTCCTTGAATTCCTGGCTTCCCACGGTGACCACGGCAGCGCTTGTCAGCAGCACAGTTCTGAGGCTCTCCCTAGCTCTGTGAAGCGAGAAAAAATTAATACTGGAGAGGTCAGGTTACAACAACAAACGAACATTCAAATTCTGTTAAATAGAAGAGGCCAGATCATTAAGAGAGACAGGCTGCTGTATTTAGTCTGAGGATGACATAAGTAGTCCGTGCAGCATCTCATCTGTTAAACGCTGCCTTCGTTTACATTTCTGCTACAATTTCCTTTTTTTCAGGAGTAGGTACTATAGCTTTGGTAGTGTGACTGTTGGCAGAGATCTGTCAAATTTAAACACAAAAGCTTCTGGTCATCCTAATTATTAGAGTTGCCACAATCCAGTTGTTACTATGTTGCAAAGCAAGATGGAGATATTTCAAATGTAAATTTTCAATATCAATTAATTCCTTGGAGCCTGGAAGAATTTGACACTTTCTAATACATCAGCAGAGAACTTCCCAGTAAGGGCCATTTCAAACCCCGGACCATCATAAGGAAAAGCCCAGTTGGCAAAGCAGCAGTGCGTTTTGTGTGGCATGATCTCCAGCAACTCATGTTGACCTCATTTTTAATATTTGTATTTCCAGTCATGTACAACTTGTCTCAAGTTTTAACCTGCTGTTATCAGGTGCAGAATCTACATTCATACCTGTCCGCTAGGAAGCCTAAATCTAAGCATAAGCCTTGTTAGACAGACACATGAGACTCCAAGTGACAAAGAACCTTTGACAAATAAAATGTGACCTCTGCTTATTTTTTCTGGGCAAGTTGGATGCTCAGAACGACTGCTTGCTAATAACTCCCCTCTGTCCGAGGGCTGAGAGGAAGGGGCAAACTGGGATGCTGGGAACGAGTAGAGCTTTTTTGCTTTTACATGCTGCCTCTTTTCATCAAACCTGCAGGAAAGGAGATGCGGCCTCTATTTAATTCAGCTGAGGATGGATGACAGGCTTTAAAGCTGCTGGGGAAAGAAACAGTCATGTTCCCATCATGCACAGAGGGAAAGTACGTGATTGCGTACACTCAAATAAACAAACAAACAGGATACTGGTTGCTGAGAATGCCTTTTACTTGTGCCAGGGTTGAAGTCTTGGAAGATGGAATTGGGGTTACCTCTGCCAGTGAGACCTGTACACTATGGAACAGTATTGTTCCTGCCTACTTTTTAACGGAAATTAAGTGCACAGAGGGAAGCATTTCTTACAATACTTAATAGTACAACACTTAGCTCTTGGGCCCCTTTAGTCATGCCTTACATTGTGGTTTCAGGCAGCAATAAGAGCTGAGGGGACAGTATAACAAAACTTCCTCAAGCATTCAGATTTTAAAACAAATTCACTTTGACTGTCTCCAGCTCGCCATTGTACTAGTAAATACTTTAATCCCAGATTTGGCAAAGGACTTAGGGACAAGCCTAAAGCAAAGGGTATGTTTACTTCCTAGCATCCTCAGTGCTTTTTAAACCTTACATGTTTACCATTCAGTATAGGCATGAACCCTCCATGAACGAGGGGCTTAGAACTTGCTCCAAAGCCTTATGGGGTCAGCAGAAAGAGTTACATTGACAACTTTGGTTTCAAACTAGACCCTTAAAGAGTGAGCCTTGCTACTTCAGTGGGGAAATTTGCCAGAAGGAGACTTCAAACTACATAACAAGCAAATTGCAAATGTCAAACATATATTTTAGTATGAGTGATTTGCCTGTGTCTCATCAGGGGTAAGTTTCAGTGAGCACGGTGGACCAGATCCTCATCTGTTTTTTATCAGACAGACTCCATGAACTTGAGAGGAGCTATTCATAACCAGGATAGCCAAAGAACTAGTCTATTATGTGTAGTATTTCTCCTAGAATGAATTATACTCCCTAGCCTCCTTAGCCAAGTAATTAATGGAAAACTGTCTTTTGTGTGTAAATATGGACAGCTATCTCCACCTAATCAGTCCCCAAAGCACTGTTCAGGACACTAGAACAACAAAAATATCTGAGATTCTCTGGAGAACCTGGGGTCGAGGTGGAGGTAAGACACCTAAAAGCATTCATTGTGTGCTGGACTCTGCTGTCCTCACAGTTCTCAAGATGTGGAGCTAGACCAGAGCCCAGCATTTCTGGAAATCCAGTCCTTGTATCCTGCAAATGAATAAACAGATTGCACTTTGCCGTAGAGGCAATCCACTAGAGTGCAGGCTTTATCCGCAACTAGAAGAAAAGAAACAACCAGGACTTATTCCTGCTTCTCTGTTGCATGTAGAACAGCCAATAATTACCAAATGACCCTACCTACACAGCAGAGAGGAGAGGATGGAGGTGCAGTGCGCTTCTAGTTTCAGGGAGATGCTGCTGCTGGCAGGTGTGTGGCTGTGCACATGGCTGCATGCCAGAGAAATAGTCTTGGTACCCAGCCCACAGATCAACATTCCTCTGGTTCAAAAATGTTGTTGCATGCTGTGCAACAGGGCCAAAAATATTGTTGTATATTGTGCTACACGTTTTGCAAGGTGTCCATCTCTGGGTCCAGCTCATTCATAATTCCCCTGCCCTTGACCCCTTGCCACAGCTCACGTGGCAGAGACTATTAGCTACAGGTGTTGAAAGTTTGGATTACTATTAAAGCTCATGATTTTTTTTTTGTCCAAAATGCAGCTTTGCCAAAACTCTTCGTTTTGTGAAAGCACTTCAAATTCAGGAAAACATTCATTTTTCCCATTTTAGAAAAAAGCAACATAACATTTCATTTCTCTTAACTTTTCAAAAAACAAAGAAAAATCTGCTTTTCATCTTTGTTCTTGTTTTCTTTTCCCCTTTTTAATACACTTTTCTCAGAAATTGAGGAAAGAGCATTGAAAACCAAGAAGGAGAGGGATGGGGTCAACAGGTAAAACCTCCCCTTCCCCTCTTTTACTTTCCTCTCCTCCTTATTTTCTTACAACCTCCATCCTCTCCCGGGAAAAGTGGTACAGAATCTTACATGTTTTTAATTTGAGCTGGCTTCAAAGAAGTGAGAGCAGGGCCCTTCATGTGTCCCTGCCCAGATGTGTGGGAGCAGACAGCGCAGCTCTGCAGCCCCCCTGCCCACCCCCTCCACCTCCCCTGGATCAGGGACTTAGGAGTGCCAACATCCCCAGCACCTCATGTTGCTCCCAGGCACATCAGGATGTCACTTCCCCAAACTGGTCATCAGCCACAGCTCGTTTGCTGCTGAAATGGGCCATGAGCACTATTCTCACTCTTCCTTATCCAGGCAGAGGAAGGCTCCTGAACTAAGCCCATTAGGTTTTACGTAATCCCATCAGCACATATATCGGGTAGCCCGCTTCTGTTCCCGGCATCCCTGAGAAAAGGATGACTGGTTTTGGACTGTATGTCCATGAGCAGGACTTGCAGATCTGCTGGACTCTCATGTCTGGCAATTAGTAGCCTCAAAAAGAATGTAATGTTCTGTGGAGCAAAATACCATGTTTCACCTATGATTGTTTCCTGCCATGGTAAAGTTCAAAGGGACCAGAGAGTCTGACTTAACAGAAGTCCCCAAGATCGTGGCAATGAAATCTTATTTTTCATATGACAATGAACTAAGTGCAAATAACCAAGGGTGAAGTACTTGAAAGGAGCACAGTAACATGGTAAAGTTACTTCTATGCTTAAGAAAGTAGTAGATAACAGGCGATCATTATGGGCAGTTTAGGATCCTGCTATGTAATTATGAAGGGATTTTATTTGATAGCTATTTCTGAGAGCACTAAAGAAATAGAAAAATAAAGGAATATGATGATCAGATGCAACTGGCAAAGATGCCGGTGATGTGAAATCCTAACCCCAAAAAGAGATGCTCTATGAGAAGCTATATTCACCAGTTTTGGGGGTTTTTCTCCTTTATTTTCATGCATACAACGCACACCCATATCAACCATCAGTCAACTTCTTGGATTTTCAGTACTTCCCTTTGTTTCTTTACATCCCAGGTGCTTGCATACCTTCCAGTATCTGCTAGTGTGCTGGGAGCTCTGGATCCAAGAGGCCACACTGCTGAGGAAGGGGTTACTTTTCAAGGGGGAAAAATGTGGTTGCAGATATGGCATTAATAAATTACTTGCATCTAGCTAATTTGTATCATTAATTTCTCAATTGTTACGCTCCTGCAACACTTTAGTGGATGCAGATGGTACCACTTACACAGCAGCCCACTGACCCATGTGTGTCTGAAGCTCAGTGAATGCTAGCATTTAGACACGTAGCAGGACGATTTACGGGTGTGGAGCTGGCAGCTAGATGTGAAGTGCTACCATTTGGCAGTCATCTCATGGAAACCTCGTTACTAACAAGCACGAGTGCACATCTGTTGTGTTAGGAACCATTCTTGGAGCCTTTTGCTAATTTCACACCTTGATTCTTTGAAATGATCAAGGTGGCATTCACATTTTGTAAAGTGTAGTCTCCATTTGGTGGTGCCACTGCTCGTTTCAGTCCTGGTAGATAGATTTAAATAATTTCTTGGAAAAGTGTCATTACTTTCAGTTTTGACAAAATCCAGTCCCCTCACCAACATTCATTGACCACACCTGCTTGTTTTATTTCTCAATTTCCTCCTAGATTTCTGTCATCTGGTTTTCAAGACCATAGCTTTATGTTTCACTGTCAATGATTTTTTTTTCTTCTTCTTCTTCCACAGCATTACTGGACTTGCACAACTCTTCTTTGCAGTAGTGGTCTAAAATGAAAACAAGAGCAGTTCTGTTTGGACTGACGACAGCACTCAGTAACATTTTTTACCGAGGCCCAGTTTGGGCTTGACTTTGCTCAAACCTTCTTGCTTTGCAACTCCTTGGTACAAGGCAGGGAGAAAAGCTTTCTCTGCTGACGGAAAAGAATGTCATAGGAGTGAACTTTGCCAAAATTTAATGATTTTCTGGCCGTCTCTGATATTTAAAGTTCTGGTTACAAACAAATGTGACTTAGATCTGTTTAGGGTTGTTCTAAAGAACCTTGCGTCTGGTTCGGACTTCAGGTACCCATAGTGTTAGGAAGAGACTATACCTAAAATTGCCTTTGAACTCCCCTAACTGCATTTAGTGTTCTGGCATAGCTGAGGACCTGCCAAAAAACATAACTTAAAATTTACCTCAAAATAAAATTTACTCAAAACCTACTGAAAATTACAGTAAGAATATTTTTGTCTGCTGTTTCTAGAGAAGTTCCCATGGTTACGATATACATAAGGGTATTTATTTGTATGTCTTTATTCTACATTTGGTCATGGGAAAAGTATTTGAAAAGAGTGAGCTGTAAAGACGACACATTACTTTTGGGGGGGTTGTAACAGAAATTGCATTACTGTTAAAGACGATCTGGCTAACAACCATTTAAACCAGATATGTTTACTATATCCTGTAACAAGAATTCCATATAATGTGCAGTAGCTGCTTTTCAAATTTGGACTGCCAGTGCCATTTTCTGTATTCCTGCTGTGTAGCATTTTACTGGGGGTTCAGAAAAGCTAGAAGTTTCACATTTGCTGTGCACACAAAGTGGATGCATAGCTCTCCAAACACCCTAGATGAGTGTAGGTACCTGAGCAGAGGAAGCACCACCACCAAGGGATGCACTGAGGGACTTGCACCGGGCTGTGCTTGGATGTGTGGCTGCAGCCTGAGTCTGGACAGGAGCTGTGTGTCTCTCCCTGTCCATCCTCAGTGCCAGTGCCACGATGAGTGCTAAGGGGTCTGGTGGTGGCATGTGCCAACCAAATCCAGCAGTCGCAGCCAGAGCCCTCCCACTTGCCAAACCTGCTGCAAACACAGTGCACACACACCTGTGCTGAGCTGCCAGGCTGCAAAGAGCTGCAGCACTAGCAGAGACAGGCCTTAGGAGAACAGGGCAAAATTGCAGGTCGTGGGGAAGGTGACAGAGAAGGTTGGGGAACAGAGGGAGGAGGTGAGCAGGAAAGCAGCTGGATGCCTTTTTATTTTTCTTTTACAAATGGAGGACGTTTGTTCTGTGCTCCCTCCTGCAATGTAAGAGGGGCTGCTGAGGTGCTCAAAGGGAAGAGGGAGGCATAAGTGGAAAGGTGAAATGGGTATTTGAAAAAGAAAATGCAGACCAAGGAGGGAAAACCTGGAACTGAGCAAACCTCCCGCTAACTATGAGGAGTGGGCCTGTGAGTCTAAACATGCTCAGTAATTTGCTGTAGCTCGTGTCCTCTAATTTAGCCACTAGGTGTGTTTGTACAGAAATACAGAACTAAAAGCAATTCAGAGCACGTCAGGAAGTGAAGCTGAGTATCTGCTTCTTGGGACTCTGTTCAGTTGAATACACTTAACTACCCGTTTGGGAACACAGGTTTGGCAAAAAGGATAGCCAGAAAAAGGGAAAACCTATTTTTCTTTCTTCAGAACTCCTCGGTCATTAGTGAGCAGTGCTGGAAGTGTTAACAAAGTTTGTTCAGGAGCTGCCACCACAATGCAGCAATGGAACTGCTTGAAAATCCAGAAAAACGCCATTTTGCAATTTAGGAATGGTCACAGGAGTATTGAAACATACCTGTAGGTGCAAAATCTGTGTCAAGAGGTAAAAATGGAAGTAAGAGGTAATAAGCCACAAATGGGCACAAACAGGGAAAGACTGCGAAACAGCAAGACTGCATCGGTCAGGATAATAAGCTGTGCTTTAACACCAATTACCTAAACCCCTCTCAGTCCCTCAGTTTTACCCCTCTCAGTGCTATTTCCTCCAGAGGTCAAACTTCTTCACCCAAGATATCTCCTTCTCACAACATTTCACCCACAAGTGTTGCCGGTGCTTTCCACGTGGAAATGAACATGCTGAGCCTTTAAAATAAGGTCACCCACACTAGTTATGAGAGGTGTGAATTATCATGCATGGTCAGCGTGCTAAATGCAGTTCATTAGAGCCCACACCTGGTTTAAAGAGATTGCAACTGAATTAGATACAAGCTTTGAATTCGCTTATTATTTGGGGGACAGTTTGTGCAGGAGTGCTGTAGAGGCTTTTTGTCTATCTATGCACACAAGTGTACGATTTTTAGTTTATAATAAATGTGAGGTTTTGTTTTGTTGTTGTTACAGTTATTTTGTCACCTATTTTGTAATTTTGCTGGTGGTTGTGAGGGGGCAATGTTAAATGCTGCCACTTGTGAGAGGTTTTGAGGAATGTAAATAGAAAGCTTGTTGAGGGGTTACCTGTTCAGTATATCAGATTAGACAGAAATAGATATATAGTAAATTATTTTAGTATATTTAATAAATCAGTTAAAATTAATTGTTATTAGTTAGTCTGTGGTTTCTAGACTGTAGTCTATACTTTGTATAGTCAATATATTAGCCTATAGTTAATAAATAACAGCCGTGGTTACAGTATCTGTTAATGCCACAAGGACATCTGCAAATAATAAAGTGATTTATATAATGCTTGTAAAAACTTTGATTTCCTTAATGTCTGGAGCAAGCACAGTCATCAGTCACCTCATGGTCTGGAATGGGGATATCCATCCTAGACCAAAACATAGAAGCTTGTGAAGATGGCAGTTGACTAGAAAACTGAATAGAAAAGGAACCCGTTTTGGGCTGTTGTATCTAGTTGTCAAAACTTCTCAACATGCGGAAAGAGAATTAGCTGCTATTGGGTATGTCCTGAAAATCTGTGGCAATCTTCTGGCCGTCAAAGTCACTGATTCATGTTTAAAAGCATGGGATCACTGCTGAGGTCGCTTCCTTGGGCTTTTGATCAGGTTTGCCAGTGGAGTGGAGATTGTTGCAACGTGATAGATGATCCTGGGCTCCCACAGTAGAGACAAACCTGGGAAACATTACAGTCAGGGGCTTAGGGTCTGAGTGTGATCATTAAAATGCAAAATTATAAGTACTTCCATGCCAGCAGCAGAGACTAATAGCAAAAATGTGACACTGTTAGCTTTGTTTCTGCCTCTGTGGGTGTGGAAACACAAAAAGGAGAAAAAGGATTTATGCCTTGCTGAAGGCATAGTCAGCACTAGTGCATCCAAGCAAACAGAAGTGAGCAGCAGAATTCTTGTTTTCGTTTTCATCTCTATGCTTGTAAACAAGACACCAGAGAATCTGGGGAAGATCTCCTAATGACAAGATGATATTCTCACAATAACAAGCACATACCCCAGCCTAAACCTGCATGCCTGATGAGAAAGAGTGCCAGGTCTCACGTGCTATAGATGGAATACAGCCTGGGAGAAACAAATGGTCTCCCCCTCTGGTTAACAGCATGTCAGATGATCTGGGTAAGTACAGCCTCCCCATCAATGCTTTCTTTTTTGTTGTGTTGGTCTGAGACAGGAGTTTCTGGAGGGCTCCAGATCCCACACTCTGCTTTGCTTCACTGAGATTAGGGGACTTGGTGTTCTGCTATGAAACCAAGCTCCCTAAAGGATCATGAATTTTGTAAACTTAGGTCCTATTCTCATTAGAGGGAATGTTCTGATTTACCTCCATTCTGGCTGAATTTCCCTCTAACCTGCAGGCTTACAAAAGCAGGATGGCAAGAAATATTTATGAAGGAATTAGCCCTGGCCAGCAAAGAGCTAAGGTGTCTAGCCCATCTATTGGTGTGTTTGGTGTTCACCTCCACTTCCTCTGTATCCAATACTTGGAGGCATGCGCTTATGCACTCGCGTCCCTGAAACACTGCTCACACAGCTATCCCCTTTTCCTTCTCACGTGTCACATCCCATGGGAAGTGGGATTCTGGCTGTTTCATGGTAGGTCAGTGTCCCGAGTAGCTGTTTGTTGCAGTTGTTGAAGGTAGACCTGCTCCTGCTTTATGCGCAATTCTTCAAAGAAACACCTGCAGCCTGGGCAAGAGCATCCTGGTACTCAGTTCAGCCATCACAGTACTCTGGCTGTTAAAGGTCACTTAGAATAACAGTGCCTACAGCTAAGGCTTGTTTGAGGGCAAATATTTGATCTGGTAGAGGATAGGAAGGAGCTATCAAACTTTGCACTGCTGTCACCCCAGGAAAGACCACCTAGCTAGGCATTAGTGAGGGTATAATTTTTGGCAGGTGTTAACACAGGTAATCTGGGTATACTCGTGAGGAGGGTTCATAGGGGTGGATAAGATGGGGCAGGAGTTAGGATTTGCCTTATTTTCTTGAGAAAAACAAGGTTCAATTCCCAAGATACATCGTTCTTCTCAAAGACAAGTTTTGGTGTCTCAGCTTTCCTCTGGGACTACTGGCTCAAGCCCCAAAACCTGAATCACACTGAGACCCTCTTATCGATGTCACATCCAGTCACCGAGAACTGCAAAGGCCAGTTCTCTGTGTATCCTGGTCTAGCAGCCACTCTCCCCAGCAAGCCCACAAGGAACTTCCCACTGTTGGCACCTTCCCCATGTTCCCTGGGGTTGAAAGGGGACTTGATTTACATTGAGTTTCAAACTAAGCACGTTGACATCAAAGCAACGGAAATCAGGCCCCAGTAAGTGGTTTATAAATGCAGCCTAAGTGTTTTGAATCAAAATAGTTCTTTCAGTAAAGTTGGAGGGATACGTCTGTTGTCCTTATCCTTGCTAGTTTCTGTCTTGAAAACACTGAGAAGTCACTGACATTGAATCCACTCTGGGGATCATTAGGAAAAAAGCTTCCATTCCTGAATGAAACTCTTTTCACTCGGTTTTTCCCATTCTTTTTTGCATTATATTACTTGGAGAAGACAGTCTAAATGCGAAAGGTATGTACGCGTTACCTCAGAGAAATGTCCGGTGGGTTGTGTTGTACGTCATTAGGGAAAGGATTCTCAGCTCATGCATGCTTTTCTCATCCCAGATGGAGAGGACGGAGCTATCGCTGCAGTCTTTGCAAACAGTCTTGGGACCGTTTCGGCCCACTGAACAAAGACTGTATGCAGAGGCATCCAGGGAGGACCAGATGTCTGACCCATAAAGTACTTTAACTGAAATGACAAAGGTATACAGATTTGGTGGATGTTTCTCTTAGCAAATGTGTTCATATCTCCATCTGGCAATGACTACATTTCCTTTCAAATCTGGAAGAACAGCGTCTTTTTGTGGTACTGGTGCATTTATTGGCAGTACTGGTGCATCTGTTGGCTGCATCAGATAGCATAAAACAAACACAATGTTACAAGAAAAGAGGAAGGAAAAATCCAACAGCTTTTGAAATAAGCCTTTTGTGTTACCAGGCATCTGAAACTTCTTGGAGTGCATGTGTATAAACACAGCACAGAAAAAGAGAACCAAGGCTTGAATAAATATTTTGTATTACAGTTCACCCAAACAGCAGAATTATCTAAAACTCGGTCTTTATCCAGGTTTGACTTTTGCAAAAGGATCTTGGATATTTGATCAGCTGAACTAAAACCAGCACTGCTGTAACACAGGAGCTGACAGAGAGGTGTGTAAGAGAAGTTCTGTGCCTCAGACCAATCTTATCTTCTGTCTTCTTCTGCCTAAAACAGCTGCGTAATTGTAGTGATGTCATCCTGTTGATGTGACCAGGAATGGAAGTAAAAAATTTCCCAAAGGAAAAGGTTACACTCATATAAACTGAGGTAAATAATTAAGTCCAAAACGGCGGAGGTGCTTCTGCCTCTGTCTCCCACTGAAACCCCTAGGAGAGGGACATCAAGGTTAACTTAATGGATATGAGCCTAAACATGAGCCTGCTTACAGCAGACCCACTGCCAGTCTAGAAGAAAGTTATCTGCTGAATATGTGTAAGAGGGTGCTGCCTCCAGAGCTGCACAGAAACCTGAATCTCCATTTCCCACACAGAAAGATGTGGGACAGCAATGGTTTTTATTTTATGCTCTTATCCAAAATGGAGGCAGATTTTCCCACATGCTATGCCAAAAGGAGAAGAGCACTGAGGGGTGTTATTTTTCATCCCAAGCAGAATTACAAGATCTACTCTTCTCCGTATTAATGAACAAGCTGGGGAAAGATTTGTTTCACTATACCAAACAAGCCTATGTAGAGACTCACAACAGGAAATCCTTAATTGTGATCCAGAATTAAACTTCCTATGTATCTGTTCTCAAAACACTGTACGCTTGGTAAATTCTCCTTTTCAGTTTCAGCTTATCTTTTCAAAACATTTATAAAATTCAAGCAGGACTTTTTCCTTGAACTTGATGTACAAGAGAGCCTCCAAACATAAAAGAATGAAAAAAACTCAGTCATCATTGAAAATCTTCCTTTGAGTAATGCTGCTATAAAAAAAAAATCACATTTTTTCAACAGCTATAGGCAATACCACAACTTTTTCACTGTGGTTAAAAACAGTTGCTAAACTATACCTCACTGATGAAGTAAGTTAAACTGTACAAATACTCTGCAAATTACTCTTCACAATGAGACGTCTGTCTAAGCAAAAGCTTATGTTATTATCCAGATAATATAGAGAACTTTCTAGCACTGACCTTAGAGAAGACTTATTGCACAGCCCAAGTCCAGACACGAGCATGCTAAGTGTAGTAAATGCAAGTAAACCAGGGGTGCTTTCCTTTCATTAGACTTTCTCCCTGACCTCTGGATGACAAGGCCATAGGAAAAGGAAGCAATTTTTCTTCTGTCCTGGGGGAAGGAACGTTTGAAAGAGATTTCCTGTGACTGGACTACATCATCTCTCTGGTGCCTGATCTGAAAATCTGGAAGACCACCTTTTCTTAGCATCCATCGCAAACGCTTATTTGCTTTTCCCCCATGAAATAACTTGTGTCAGATTCGCAAAAGCTTTAGGTGAATATTGCATGTTGCTGGATGAGATCAGTCTAAATATTTCAGCATTTCAGAGAAATGTAATGGTTTAATGGTACAATTGTTCTAAAATCAATCCTTCTGGTCTCCTTAAGTTTTTAAGCATTTCCCATCTTTCTCTTGCCAGGGGCTGTAAAAGTCACTTGATACAGTTCAATAGCATATCCCTCTTCAAACATTTGGTTGAAAATTTGAAAAAATGATGCCTTTTCTATCCTATGATAAGTTTATATATTTAACACCTCAGTTTGTGGCGTTTCAAGTTGTCAAATGCATGGCAGAGACAACATTTCCTGTGTACTTCCAATCGTTTTGAGTTGTGGTCTGTTTAATTATGTCAAGGCCATATATCAAACTCTTTGTTCTCAGAGTTACAGGTTCTCAGGGGGCAGTTGGCTACGGCCAGCAAGCCAGAAATCAGTGCCGAACCTCTGTCTGTAGTGGTATCCACCTAAGAGCAGTTTATGTTTCCACGTTTCTTACCACAAGGCCTTCCCTATGTGCAGCAGAGATTTCCTTTGGTTCTACCTGGATGACTAGAATGCCTCAGCCTTCTCTCTTCGCTTTTTCACTTTATGCAACCTCTTGTACTGGAAGGAATCACCCACTAAGATTATCATGGTTTACATAAATCGTTCATATGGTTAACATGAACATCACTGTGTTAAATAGAGCCCCAGTTGCATGAAAAGTGAGGCATTGAAAGAGAATTGAAGGTACAAGTGTGGTTGAGAAATTGACTCCTACACTAAGCAATTCACCAAAAATACATTGCTCAACTGTTAGATTTGAGGCTCTCACATGTTATGCGATTTATTCTGAGGCTAGTGTTGAGAATGGTTAGTCATGATTTCTCAGAGAAACAGACATTTCTTACATTTATAGGTGATGCCGGACTATGGCTAGTATCACGGTAGAATCTGGGATCAGCATCAGCATTTCAGGAAGGCATACTGGTGAAGAAATTAAAGTTACTGGGCTGCAAAATCTTATTTTCCTTTGTGCAAATTAGGAATGTTAAACTGAAAGTTTCGCGGCGTTCAGAGACCTCGCATTAAAACTAGGACAAGGGTTGTAGCTCTGGTGAGGGATCAGTCTGGGAAATACGGATGGGATACAGGGGAAGGATGGACCTGAGAGCAGATTGCATTTGGGGCTGTTGCTTGTATGTGTCCTAGGCTTACATGAACATTTTTAGTGTTGTATTGTCACAAGTCTCTGGACCTACTTTTAGGAGTTAGGAAGATGAGCCAAAACTAAAGGTATGGAGAAGTGGGCAATTCAGGAAGGACCAGCTGTGCTGTGCTGAGAGCTGTCATCAGCCTTGGTCCACACTTTCTTGTTCAGAAAATCACTGGTGTTACAGGATAATGATCAAACATCTGAATGGGATGTAGGCAGCGAGAAATGAATGGTCACCTCTGATGAGGATATTCAGGACAGGTTTCCAAAAGGAGCTGAGAGGAAATAGGCACCAGTGACAGGGATGCTTTTAGATCTTCCATTTTCAGTCGTCCATAAGCTAAGTCTAAGGGTTATAATTAGGATTCAGGCCTCAAGAAATTGAAGAACTGAGGTGACAGCAGTGTTTAGAGTAATCCCCTGGTTATTTTTTTGTCCATTAATCATAGGATTATGGTCACTAGGGACACTAAAAAGTTAAAGAAAAAAAGGGATTTAAAATTGCCAGATAATCTTACTTTAGGACTGGTAGCAGTAAAACTTGGTCCCACAATTACTTTTAAATTGGGTTTCATTGGTGTTGCATGACTTGATTGAGAACAGTGTTAGGTATCGGATCAGGTAAATAATTGGATAGAGGAAGAAATTCAAGATAACTCACCAGATATATTGAAAGCTAGTATTACCATTATTCCAAGCTACTTTTACCTGAGGTTTAGAGACACCAATGACCTAGAGTTCAGATTTAGAATATTGCTAGTGTTGGAATTAGCAGCATCATGGTAATTGAATGAAGAAACCAGGGAGGAATGGTTAAGTTCTTCTTTAATGTCACTGAACTAGGGTTTCATTTTCTAAAAATCTTCAATACAGGGCAATGTTGAGGTTTGTGTTTGACAGAGGTCACCAGACCAGATCTAAAACTGTAGCTAAGAGAAGGGCTATGATTAAGGCTGAAGTTCAGGCTGGGAAAAAAAAATGGGAAAAAAAAGGCTGAGAAAAACCTAGTAGCTGAAGTTAGGACCTTGTGTGGATTCCAGAGTATTTTTAGATCTTACGTTTGTGGGGTGGGTGAGGCAGAGTCCTAGATTTTTGGTAATACTCTGTTAGGAATAGGAAAGGGAGCAAGTGAAGGATGACAAAAGCCAAAATCAGAAAACACACGGAGACAAGGTTCAGCAGCTTGTGGACAGGGCTTGAACCTGGCTGGATGGATTTTCTTGTTGCAGTCTCCTACTCTGAAACTTAACTCTGAGTACCCATCACCCTCCCAGCAGCCCCATGGCTATTCCCAACTCCTTCCTCATGCTAGCGGCCCAGGCAGGGACATCCCTGGGCTCTGCTGAGAAACAGGCGTATGGAAGCAGGGGAAAGGGAATTGTGCTGGAGTCACATGCCCTCCCAAGAGTGGGGATGAGTCTGGGATCATGATCGAATACAGCTCAAAGTATGTCTTGACATGGGCCTCTACTGTCCTAAAGCTGCACTGGCAGCACTGGCTCCTCCTATGGTTTCTCCAGAGCTTCAGTTTATCCCAGCCCAAATCCTAGCCATATTTCTAACTCCAGTGAATAGAAGCAAGTTGGTGGTGAATGGTGGGACCAGCTACACTTGTAGACTGTGTGTCTGCCCTAAATATAGTGTTTACTAGCGCAACCCTCAAGTCTGGGCCCGGCTGCTAGACCTGAGTTTTAAACATGACAAAGTTACCCCTACAAGCATCTGGCCTAAAACCAACAGGTAAACCCACAATAGAAGTTAACCACAAGGTAGGATGGCATCTGTGCTGAACCCACTTGTATACATATCATATGGGTCCCTCTTGACCCTGACTGTAAGTCCCTCTTAATTCTCAGTTTAGCTCTGCCCTGCTGTGCCTACAGACCCTTAGGATGACAGAAAGCTGGTCTTGCACCACAGCCTTCTGTAGCTAGTAGCCTAGAGTGCATGTACTTTTTGATTCTCTCCGCTCTTTCCCATAACCATAGGAGCTTAATAGTAACCCAAATGCTAAATGAGCCTCTTGATCCCCAAATATTTGTGGTGTGAAAGGAGTAAGGGAACCAGCTCTTCCTTAATTCAGACTAATGGTGTATTCTCTGCTTCTAACTTAAGCTTAATATTTTTCTTTGATTTCTGACCCTAGCTGTAAATTAGCTAGCCAAGCATTATTTTAAAGATATGTAAAAAGACCCAAAGACAAGTGCTCCTTCAGCTTTTGATGTAATTAAATGGACTTTAAGTGTGATACTGATGGCACTCAGGATTTTTATTTACCACAGTCTTAAACCAATACATAACTCTCATACTACACCTAGATAGAGACAGCTGGGAATCTCAAGCCTAAAAATATGACAAAGAGCCATTTGGACACCAGTCCTCAAGTTCTCATTGTAGACCACTTACCACCTTTTCATTGCCAGAGCCTTTTAATAAGTGGGACAACATTTTGAACTCCAGAGTTAATTTAACGTAAACAAAGAATTCAATATGTAAAAGAGATTAAAAGAAATGCTGGGAAAAGCACCCCACTGTGCCTGGTGGCCCATTCCTCCTAATCAAAAACCTACTTGAAACAGAATGCTGGTTAGGGATCCAAGCTTTGCCAAATGAATGACAAATTTAAAACCAATACTTAGACTCATGTTGTGATAAGTCACAAATTTCCCTCTTTAAAGTTTGCATGCTTTATGGAAACAGTAGCCCTTATCTGAGTCTCACAACATAAGAAAACAGAAAGGTTAAAGTATTGCAAGCACTCTTGTTGGAAACAGGCTGGATCCCAGGACCAAACCTATCTAGGATAATGTAGGCTTGTATGGTTGTAGAAAGCAGGAGATGAAAGGCTGAGATTTGAAACATGAGAGGAGTCTTCCCCAAGTGCAGAAAGTCTATAAAGAGTGAGATTTCTTTTCATAACACATGGCACAAGGGGAGGATCATGGCTGACTGTGGGTACCTGAGACCTAGGATGGGTGAAAGGCCATTGTTGCTTCAATAAGCTTTGAAGGAAGCTTCTAAGTCCTTGAGGCAGGGAAAAGCAATTCAAAGTCCTCAAGGGGGAGAAAAGGAACTTAAATCACCAAGACCACACAGTGCATCCCAAGAAGAGGTGCAGGAGGTGAGGGTAAGGCCAGAGGACCTGGCAGTAGGGGATCATCCAGCCTCTGTGCTTCTTGCTCCCATTCCTGTCCAACAAAACCAGTGGATCTGGCCCTGTGTGGTGGGCAGATCACATCCCCCTTGAGCAGGGGAGTCCCATGCTGTGGGCTGCTGCTGTGGGTGATGCATGCTGTGACCAGGCACTCTCTGCATCCTCGTAACAAACCACATTCCTGGCTGGATTACTCATACTCCACTGACTGCTGTTTTTCTTCATGTGCACTCATTTGCAAGCTCTTAAACAACAGACACAAAGCTTTCTGTAAAATTAGGTCACGTGTGTTGCCCTGTCAAGCCATTGGACTTGCCAAAACTAGGATTTTCTTGCCATCACAATGGAGTTTTTAAGTTCCATCCATGACAAAATGAAAAAGAAAAAAAGGGAAAAAAGAAAAAAAAGAAAAAGAAAAAAACTTAACCTATCCCCCAACCCTGGAACCTGTGGTATCAAGTAATAAGGATGAATTAGTATATACAAACGTAGCCTGTGACAATTATGTGAAATACTAAAGTACTGTCTTTCAACGTGATATTAAATTTCCGGCATAATCAGATGCAACTCCCTTCTTTTCCAGCTAAGCTGCATGTGGAAAGGCAACTCTGTTTTACACAGAATATTATTTTTGTGCAGCGGCGTCTCCCCTTTCATCTCTGTGCCTAGTGTGAACTGAACTGTGGGTTCAGAGAGCAGATAAGCGTTGACTCAAAACAGATGCCAAACTGGCCAGCTGCTGATGTTCACCCAGGACTTCAGACTCAGGCCATCCAGCACCTCTGCCTTTCCAAGAACTGTGCATCCTTCCTGAGCTCAGGACTCTGAATGCCTTTGGGGAAAAACACTTCACGTTCAGTGGGGTGAGAAAGGGTGTGGAGTGAGGTATTCCCAGAGGCAGGGAAGGCTCATCTTAAAGGGAAGCGAGGTAATGTAAGCTTGCAAAAAAGATGTTGTTGGAATATTTCTGTTAAAAAGTGAAAGTTTGCATCATGACAATCCCCTGATAACAGGTCAAAGACAGGCAATTTGGCTGTGAGCACTGATGGGAGAGTAGGAAAATGCCTTGTAGTGGGCAGAAGGGGAGAGGTGGGGCAAGTCAGAGGTTGTCCTGAGCCACACCTGGGAGATTTCGCTTTGCGGTGGGGGAACAACCTCGAGGCAGGGGCAGCCCTGCCTTTTCTGTGTATGGAGCTAGATTTCACTAGATTTTGAGGGAAAATCACATGTTAACAAAATAGAAAAAACATAAACAATTAGCAAAGCATTTGCTTTCCACTTTGCTGTCATCCTGCACCAGTAGGCTGCTTGACCAGAGGTGTGGTGGGAGCACTGAGTCTGTGTGGCAGGACTGGTGCTGTGTTTGCCATCTAAGCTAGGGTGAGGGCAGGCAGTAAAACTCTCTGTCTGCTTTGCTCTGAGCTGGTATGTACAGCCTCTGTGCTGACTGTGAATAACATCACAAAATTACTTGTAAGGGCGGCAGTTCACAGCCTTTGCGAAGTCAGATGTGTGCCTGTTGCGTAGCACTGAAGCCTCTCTTGTTTTCTGCCTAGCCATCATCTCTTCTGCAGCACAGCCGGAACAGGAATACCATCTAGAAACAGGTGAAGTCGTGAGTGATTTATTCTTCCTTTCTGTGGCACTGCACCCCAGCTGCTGGGACTAGCGAAGCAGCACGCTGACAAGGTGTCCATCTCCATGTTATGGAGAGCCAGAGCTGGCTGTTTCACATGAACCTGGGCCAGATCACAACGAGAGGCTGAATTCGTCTGAAATTTGAGAGGATGTTTACATAATTTCAATGAGAGATTCAGCTGTAGGAAAACTGAAGGTCTTGCTTGGATTGAAGGTGTGAGTGTGAAAACCTTCATTGGCATTACCAGATAACCAGACAAAA
The DNA here is from genome assembly GCA_013398225.1 of Steatornis caripensis. Classification (NCBI taxonomy): domain Eukaryota; kingdom Metazoa; phylum Chordata; class Aves; order Caprimulgiformes; family Steatornithidae; genus Steatornis; species Steatornis caripensis. The sequence continues at coordinate 67,931 of VZSC01002525.1, forward strand.
CAGTACCATCAGTTCAGTTTCACTCCTGCTGGAGGATCTTCCCTGCAGTGAAGTGAAGCTGCTGTTGAGCAGGCATTTCAGCCCGAGCAGTGGAGTAATAGTCTGCTTTGAGTGCCATTTTAATTAACATTAATGTTTTTAGCCTTCACTCTATCGTTGTTTTGGCCTTCACTCTATCGATCTTATTTGTTCTTTTATAAGGTAAGAACACCAGTTCTAACTGCAAGATCCATGTCGTACAACAATTTGTGTACCTTAATAACTCTACTTTTTTAACATAGTAAGCCAGTTTCAGCTACTGCAGCTCTGCCTCCGTTGGTTGTGGTGAAGTTGCACCAGGAATGAACTTGAGTAAGAATTTTTAGTAATATCTCTAATATTCCTGTATTACTTGGATGGCTGGGGCTGGAGGGATAATACTAGACATTTCATTTTCTTGTTGATAATTATTTCACAGCTTTCCTTTGCTAGGCAGAAGTCTGGGAGACAAAAACATTTGTCAGGGCTGGCCTACCCTCTCTTCTGTCTCTCCCTGAGAGATTTTGGAGGGAGGAACAAGCAGCTAGACAGTGCCACTGCGTGCCTGCAGTATCCCTGCTGTTGTCCTGGTTTGTCAGGCAGACCACTCCTCCAGCTCTGCTGCAGATGTGTGTGATACTGGAAAAATCACACACCCCTTGCTGTTGCTACTTAATTCCTGTTTTGCAAAATTGTGCTTTGGGTAGCCTTGGTGTTCATTACTAAAAATATTTAAGGATTCCTCTTGTTGGACGGACTGTCTTGCAGCTACTCTTTCTCCCAAGAGAAGCTTTTCCTTATCTCCAGTATCTATGATGGGGTCATCTTCCCCTGCCACCAAATAATAGACAGCAATAACTTGTTTTCTAAGAACAGAGGAGCCTGGAGGAAGCACTTGTGTATTTCTTGGAAATCTTGCAAGAGGATGAGATTCTAATCATGGAAATACATATGACCTTAAATGTCATTATGGAATATCTCACGGATATTAAGCACAACTGTTGACCCCAGTGTGTAGGTATTCAAAGGGTTACATATGGGGCATGACCTCTCTTGGAAGCAGTTGTGCAGGTTTCCTTGTAGTTCCTGTGTTGCTTAAAGAAAGTCTGGATGTTTAACTAAAATACAGCAATAGATTCTTGGAGAAAAGACAGTATTACCTTATATGAGACTAAAACAGTCTCATGAACGTAGCTAAAATACCTTGGCAAGGCAGAAGACCTGTGCCTGAAGGTCTTACCATTATATACAAATATTTTTGTTGAGAGCAAAAGCCTGACTATGTGCGTGCACACATATACACACACACAAATGTTTAAATGTTTTAAATTAAAACTAAATGTTTTAAATTATAAAACACTATTTCATCTTGAAATAATAGCAAGCATGCTATTGATGTCAATGGGAAGATGATCAAACCTGCTGTTAGGAAGAGGAAATTCTTTCTAAGTAGAAAATGTAAAATTTACATGTTTGTTTCACTTCTCATTTTGTTTGTTTGTGAATTTGATGTCTGAGGTAATGAGTTATGTAGAAGTGTCTATCACTTCAACTTAGAGATAAATCCTGTACGTCCAGGTGTATCTGAAATATGCACATTTCCAGGCAGATTTTGCTGTCACAAAACCAGTAGTGAAACTTCTGTTAATAGGAACAGGAGCAGGATCAGACGGTGATGTCTTAGTATTTTGAGATTTACAATGTACCAAGTCTAAAAGAAAATAACCCTTCACTACTGCTGTGAATCCGGACATCATGCAGGCAGTGGAGGCTCGAAACTGCAGCCATCCTCTTGTGGTCAAGTACTGGTCATGGAAAGCCACCCCAAACAAAATGCAGCCTTATTAGGAGAAGATGGGAGAAAACTGATTCTGTCTGAAGTTTGTCTTTTGGTCCCCAAAGGATGATTCTGAAAATGGTTATGAGATTTAAGGTCTTTGTTCAAAACTGGTCCAGAAAAGTTGATGATCAGTTCTTTGGATCTGATAGCATTTGTCTGACATCATTGCACAAATTCTTGGGTGGCTGACAAAATGCCATGGCTCAAAATAGAAATCAAATTGTCCTACGAGATGGTCCGCTCCCCATAACTTCTTTCACAGGGCAGTTAGTGGTAGCCCCTGAGAAACCCACTGAACCCAGTTCATTGACCTGTGTACCTCTCCTAGAGCCAGTTTACATTTAGGCGTCTGGCTCACATCTAGATTACACTTCTCTTAGTGGGACGGTTTACTTACGAAAACAGAAAACTCTCTTTGAGGAAATTTAGTGTGACTTTCCAAGCCGGGTTTCCTGAAGCTGCAGAATAATGATGATGCATAAAATATGCAACTACATTATTAAGCTCGTATGTGATCTCTGATGTGCTCAAGTCTCTTACAACGGAGAGCTGGATGTGGGTGTGTTTGCAGAGCTCAGACACTTGACCCTGACTGATCTGTGCCCTGGGGAGGCTGTCAGAAGCGTTACAAGGCATCTGGAGCTTCCAGGAGGAAAAATATAAAAGTTTTGTGAAAACAGAAGAAAGGATTGTTATTTGTCAGCTGTGCTTTAGTTTATTTACCATCTTTAGCTTATTTACCATCTGCAAGGGCAGAAAACTTACTTTTTTCTTATTTTTTCTTATCTTGCAAATTCTCCCGCTATTTTTTTCTCCTGTGTTACTTTTCCGCTCTTAGACTTGGCAGTTTTTATGCCTATGGACAATTAAAATTGGTGTCTATACTTCTGTTCTGAAAGCTGCTTGTTTCAAACACGAGACATAACAAATGAAAAATGAACATGTAGACATTAAATAGCCATTACGTTTTTCCTTTTGAAAACAATGTTTAAGGGAATTTTTTCACTCATTCAGTTTTGAAAAAGGATTCTCTCATCCTCTGTTGACTCTCCCTCTCTAATACCAAATTCAAGCTAGCTATCCAGTAAGTCTGTATCTTAGGTCTGAAAGATCTTAATTTTCATACATGAGACAAAAGAAAATGTTCTTCCTTTTGGCTGTTAAGTACATTCCCATAGATATTAAACACATGCGTGGCATGTCCCACTGGTCTGCTGTCTTTCACAAATTCATGTGTATTTGGATCCACTGCTGTTAAGCATGTGTTACCTCAGCGTGACTTTGCTGGTGATTAACAATGCAAGGTTTGCTGGGAGGGATGTCACCTTTTATTAGACAAACTGATCCAGTACTGACCAAAAAACCAGATCAAGTAACAGGCACATGAGCCTTTCTGTATATCTGAAACAGGAACAACAGACTGGAAGCTAAATGTGTGTGGAAATGAATTTAATCATCCCATTTCCATAATTACATACATATTGTGTCTGTGGCACAGGGCAATGTCAGCAAGGTTATAGGACTCTTAATACCTGGGAGGGGACACAGAAAAAGAAGAATTAGATTTTGCCTCTAGACAGTAATTTCTGAAGTGGAGAAGACTGTATTTTGCTGATAATTTAAATACAGATTTAAGAAGAAAAATAGTGTAATACATATTCTCCCTAGGTCAGTTCAGTGGCTTCTGCGCTCTAAACCATCTTTGTTTTAAAAGGGAAGCTGAAAAAACACAAGTCAATCAGATAACTTCTCTGGATAGATCATGTAGGTAGGAAATGGATCATTAGTCACCATTATTCGATGATCTCTGCAGGATACTCCTTTCCCTTATTCATGGAGGCTGCAGGTTTCATATGGCATGTTCACTTCTGCACCAGCCCAGGGATGGCATTCCTGCAGGCTAATCGGAACCAGCTGCTTGCCTACAAAAAAGGACAAAAGGAAGAGGTCATGAAAGTTAGATTTTTTCAGCCAGAGCAGACATCCCTTTAGAGATAGAGATGGCTTTGCCAGTGATAATTACCTCCTATTTGTCATCAAAACTACTAAACTACTGCTTTTTCTTTTTTTTTTTTTTTCCTGGGCAGCTGCAAGGTCTAGTGGCCTTATTTCTGTGAAGAGGGAGTGCATTTGAGAACTTTTTGACAAACAGCAATGGTTTATTTTCCCTCCAGAAAAGGAAACTACTTGAACGGCACTGTCACAGGCCTGATTTTATGCCAGCATTTTTAGGAGAGCCTGAAAGAGGTGTTAATAATGAGAGAAGGCATTTCAAACTAAACAAAATTAGTGGGGGGACAAATCCCTCACATTTCTTACTTGGAGCTCAGGAGGCCTTGGCAGGAATGTGCATTGACCTCTTCACTTTGTGAAAGATGGAGCCAAACAAGAAATACAGGACAACTAGAAAACATTACCTAAGTTCTCCTGCAGACAACTAGGGATGCTTAGTTTAGGGACAAGAAGGTGCTATGGCACATAAACCTTCGAACTGGTTGCAAATAGTCCAATGATCAGTTGTTTTGTGCATGTGGTAAGCAGTGAGATGGGAGGAAACAACTTTCATTTTCATCCAAAAACTGAAGAGATGAAGCTCGTCCTGGGAGGTGGAACATGGGACACAGCAAAGCTGACAGAGGGACTCTCGGGGGCAGCATGAAGGAAACTGCAGCTTCACCACTTCGTAGGAAAGGAACTGTGATGCCTCTGTGGTATTTTCCTGCAGTGACTTCTTGGGGCTTGCAGAGGGTGGTGCAAATGGCCAGGGGTGTTTAGAGCAAGTGAAGGTGCAGTTGGTTGGACTGAAAACCCACATCTTGGAAAGCTGAGGAGAGACACAGGGTCTGAGGGGATTGGGAAGAAATTCCCAAGGGTGGAGGCAACCTGAGCTGCAGCTGGGAAGCAGGAGGAGGGAGATAAGGCCAACATTGCCTTGCCTGTACAGTGGACAGCACAGTGAGCCCCAAGCAGCTCTACAACACCAGGTTGGGTCCATGTTGGTCATGACTGGGCTAGGAAACTGTAGACTGTCCAAGCTAGTGAGTGAGTTCTTGTCTGCCTCTGAGACCACAAAGTTGTGGTTAGCATCACAAAACACTTGCAGTTGCCCACAGTATTAACTGTGAGATTTTCCAGAGTTGGGCTATTGCTGGGTTGCATCCTGCTGGGCACTCTGTGAAGATGACCGGTCACTTCAATCAGTAGCTCATTATGGTGGCCCCCTTTTGTTTTAGCTGCTTACCTTGTGTCCTTACAAGCAGCACCAGGTTTTAATGAAGAAGCATCAGTAGTGTGCAGATTTCTTTAAAACTACACTGTTTTATCAGCATCCTTACTGTTACAAGATCTATTCAGAAATCTCAGGAAACTCCCTGACAAAACTTTGCAGTGACATGGAATTATAACTGAATTGAATATTGCTAATAGCTTAAAAAAATTTTGTCCTTGGCATTTTCAGCAAGTTGCAATCAACAATTACTTTACCTTTACAACTCCTACCTGGCCAGGGTTCCTGTGAGTTTCACTTCAAATTCAACTTTAGACAAGTGCAAAATAACATAGGAAAGCTTTGTAAATACCAAGCCACACCTAATATTTTCTTTTCTTTTCCTATCTCAGCAATGCAAGCAGGAGCTTATGCTTTGAAAAGAGCATGATCTGTATCTCCAACAAGAAGCCCACGTTCCACCCAAGTCAGATGTTGTTTCTGAACTTCAGCAAAAGCATTCATCTCTTTTAGATCCCATGGCAACCTGAAGTCAGGGTATTTTTGTATTGTGTCTGGATTTCCCTTAAACTTGTCTTACTTACCTAAATTGCACAGTTTTATATTATTCTGTGAATGAATTGTGTAACATTTTAGAACTTGTCTGCTGCCTTTTTGTGTTTCATATGTAGAATGGGTGTTGGCTATCAGAGATGAAAACTGTGCATGTCTTTGGTATAATAATTTCATGCTTATTAAAAAGGCAAAAGATTACTTACGTATAGAAGGGCAGAGGCATGTAAATATTACCTGCAATCAGCAAGGAGTGAATCAAAACAATTACTATCATTGCTAGATGGCCCAAATATCTTTTCAATATCATTGGGGTCTGTCCGTAGTTTCTCTGCAACAGATCACGAAACCATAGACAATGACATCACACTGGAGTATAGGGGTTTGCAAAGTGCTTAGAACCAGAAGGGTTGTTTGAAACAGTAGTCAAAGAGCCACCTACATCTTACTACTGAACTAATTATATTGTCAAGAAGTGGGAGACTGGACATGAGTAATGCCTAGATGAAATCATTGAAAGTATCTGCCAGGCTGACTGATGTAGGCTATAACAGTGTATTGTCTGTGGTACCTTGCAGCACGTCTCTTCCTTTGAAGAAAATATGGAGACTGTTTGTTGACCTGAAATATCTATGCCAGCAGCATTTTGATGCTGAACATGTATGTTAATGAGAGGAAAAGTCGTGAGCCTGGTCTGCAGCATGGTCCCACCTCTATGACATGTCCCACCATAGGAGATCCCTTGGGTACTTTTTGATGTTGCAGGTGTGCTGCAGCACAAGGGCAGAACAATCACTATAACACACATTCCTCCCCTGAGAGACACCAAGACGTTTTATCTGCACTAACCTCAAACTTGAAAAGTCTGCCTGATAGCTCTTGAGGAAGGAAACGATGAAGGAAATAGAGCAAAATGTTCGAGGGAGAAAGCACTAGACAGAAATTTCAGAAGTGGCTTGAAGTAGCATGTTCCAGCTACAATGGAAGTCTTAGAAGGAAGTGAATTACAATAACTATTCTAGCTTTCTTTGGATAGTCTGCATTATTTGAGAAAGGATACATTGAAACTATTTATTTGAATTAAAAATAATAAGATTCCAAGGAAAGAAAACTAAAACTTATAGCATCAGCAAAAAATGGAAAAAAATATAGTGAGGAGAGAGTAAACCCAGCTGAAGTTTAATACACAGCATAGCCTAGGGTGTGACTGCACTCATGGAAGACAATATAAGATAATGTGCGTAATAACTGTTAAAGTGTTTTGTAAAATATTGGGTTTGGAATAAAAAATAATGTAAGTGTAGAAGTAAAATAAAACCTTGGAGGTCATGTAACTATGTTTTTGAACTGCTGAATGCAATAAATTCTTTTTCAAATCTTGGTCCCACAGTACCCCAAGTGCCCAGATATATTTGCTGTGTTTTCCTCATTATTACCAGTTTTAATCCTTGCTTATGCCTTGTGCTTTTTGTCCCTCAGATATTTAGACTGTTGCTGCTGACTTCCTCATGACCAGCAAGGAGGTCACACTTCCAGATCCACAGGTAACAGCTCCCACTTGTCCTGTTCATCACCCCTTTGGATGCATAACTTCATAAATGGATAATGCGGTGGTGGCCACCCTCAGGGCTCGCTAATGACATTTCTGAAGCCAACAGATGTTATACCACCTACCTAGTGGTATGAGGGATGTGAGTTTGAGTTGTGTCTGTGTAGTTAAAACATCTGCCAGTGTTTTTGACAAGGGTATTGGTAAATCCAGTGGAACGAGAGAGATCTTCTTCTCCACCTCACACAGAAGCCTTTGATGTGTCTGGGGTCACTGTTTATCTTTCTAGTGAGGAATAGTCTCAGTGCTGGGATCAGACCTCCCTGTGCTCAATGGTAATTTCCCCATCAAGCAAAGGCATTTTTGGCACTGTGACCAAAGGAAGATCCCAGCCTGGAAGTACTTGCAACCCAAGGTGGACATAGAACAAGTGCTTGGCAAATTATGTTGCCCATCACGGCACAAAAACGTGGGAACAAGCTTGAAAAAACCCTGCAATTAAGAGTTGCAACAGTTTCTAGAAACTGGTGCCCTGTGACTGGAGCCCAGCGCTGGATGATGGGGTTGTCATTCACATACCTTCTCCCCCAAAAGCCGCTGGCTGCCAACAAGGCATGCTATCTTTCCCGGGGGCAGCATGGTCTCAGCCTCAGCCCTCCTCCCTGGCTCATACCCTGCCCCCGTCACCCCCTTTTCTTTCATTAGTGCTCAAGTGGCACGGGGTAAATTGTGCAACAGGCTGCTCCCTTGACCAGAAGCCCGGACTTCACGTCACTTAACTGAGGCTCATGTGGGCGAGTACCTCTCCAGCCATTTCTGCACTGAAACGGAGAGGAGCCAACTCTTACCTCACATCAGGAGGCTGGAAAACATCTCTTCCCTCCTCCTCGTTAATTACTTGGAAGGAGACATGCTACAGCTAATAGCTTGAGGTAATTCACCTAATTCACAGCTGGCCTGGCAGCGTTGTGATTGTGGGGGCTGAAAAATCCATGTTTGAATGCAAATCTGTAAAGGAATCTTTAATGGCATGATTTATGTAGAGGGCTGCATCCATACTTTATGGTGCAGAGTGACTCCAGATTCTGACATCAGGAACCCCCCAAAATTGCAGGAAAAACCCAGGTTTCAGGCTGGATGACCTAAATTAAAACATCTTTGCAGAGTGACCCCACAAAACGCGTACCGTTCAGAGTGAGGTGTATAGGAACATGCTGTAGCCTCACGGAAAGGACCCTCTTTAACAGTGAGTGACTACAGGCAGGGACACTAAAAGACAGGTAAAGCAGATGTGATGTTGATGTGTTCCTTTGGTCTCCCCAGGTTTTTCAAGTGTCACACCACACAACCAGCTGCAGTAGTCATCATTCTAAAACACCTCAAAATCCTGAGTGACAGTCTCAGGATGGCTGGATTCAGCTTAGGAGAAAATACCTTTTGGCACTATGTAGTAGCTTCCCTTTTCTTTATTTTACAGTTGCTAATCCTGTAGAGATCACTTCACTCACATTTTAAAGCTTTTTTCCACCACTGTGAACAGTAGAAACTCTGGAAAAACGCATTTCCTGGAGCTTCGTTCATGTTCATTCATTCAGTGTAGCCTCAAGCAAACAGCTGAATGAGACACGGGATGAAAAGAAATACAACTATCTGATGGAAAAAATGCAGAACCCCCCAACCCCCAGCATTAATGTTATTTAATACATCAATACTTCTCCTTCCATTTTCAGCCTGAATTCTGTAGCAAATTTATTAACCACTTTTGCCGGCACTGCGTATCATTATGAATGCTACAATGGGAGCAGCAATACATGGTCTTGGGCTACACCTGTCTGTGGAGTTCAAGAAACAACTTCATGGGCAGAGAGGGACTCACAGCTGAGTTGTGCTGCAGAAAAGGTGGCAAACTTGCTTTTTGTGATGATGGGCAATCAGCTCAGGGTCATAGTGCCAGAGTGTACTTCTGGTGAAATTACACCAACTTAACCAAATCAATTTCTTACTGTGTTTAAACAGCTATAAAATCTTTGTGCAATATTTAACTTTTCTTAAGAGTGGTTCAAATGGATTTGGATCTAACAAAATACCTAAAAAGGATGTATTCTTGGTTGGGAATCTTTTTTAGGATGTGATAAAGGAACTGCTGAATTTTCTTAAGGCTTCTTATGGGCTCTGTTGAGTTTTGATCAAGTAGTTGCAGGACTGGCATGAGATTGATGTCTCCTGATTTTTCATGTCACTATTAGTTTGTATTCAGCATGAGATAGTCAGGCTGTGAAATTGATTAAGTAAGTGCTCTAGCTGCACATGCAAAATTAAAGAATACCTTTTGGAATGTTGAATTTAGTGGTAAATTCCTCTGAAAGCTTCGGCTTACACAAAGACAATCATGATTATTTTATTACTCAATGCCAGGTTTGCTATTCCCTTAGTCCATTTGATCTTAATGAGATCCACATTGCAAAAAACCCATGCAGTCTACAGGGAATATATACAACCTTGCATGTTTATTTAATGTTGCTTACTTCAAGACCACTTAGGACGAGGAGAAAGAAGAAGGCTTGGTTCCTGCATGTGCAAAAGTAAAGGCAGATACAAGCTGTGTCAGGAAATTAGGGGCACACTTGGAATTAATTAGTTTCTGTATTGCTTTGAGAATATTATACGCTGGGCTTGAGGAGTGCTGCTGATGTCATCTGCCATGAAAGCACAGCTGGAGTGCAGCATGAAGGCAGCAAATCCCTGAGACAGAATCACACTCTTGGTATTTCAGCCGCAGCCACGTGCAGTTTTCTGGGAAATAATGCTGTCTTATGGACAAGGAAGTTGGTCTGGAAGCAGAGCTGTAGACCCATCCCCACAGGCAGGAGGGGTTCCTGCCCAAAGGCAGGGTGGTCTTCAGAGCTGGTGTGGCCAAGCCACCATCATTTGAGTCTGCCAGCACTTGCACACTGACCTCTTCATAAAAAATTATGAATACTTCTTGCATCAGGGTTGCAGAGGTCTCACACAACTGACCAAGGCAGTTCCTGGAAAGCACCTTGAGCAATAGGATGAGGCTGGCAAGAGGCAAGAAGGTAAGGCATGACAGGCCCAGTTTAGGTAAAGGAAGGGAAGACTTTGACTGAAATGGTATCACTCTAAGTCCTGTAGATTGCCTTGTGCCACAGACTGGGAACTGCGGTCTAAGTGGCAGTCAAAACTCCGCTTGGCACATAAGCCCTAAGCCAAGCACCCTCTCTGTTAGGGTAGATCCTAAGCAAGGAGTGGAGAGAAAGACCTGATTGAAATGCAGGCTGGCTGTACTCTTTTCTGATGCCGTTACAGTTTAAAACTCAGAAAAAAAGAAAAAGAGACAGGTTTAGATCACGCAGAGCTCAGTATAAATCAGAATTAAATAGGTTCTACATTCGGTCAGGGCAAAATTACAACTGTAAGTGCAGATCAGTTTTCCCCAGTGCAGTCTCACATCTTGATGAACAGTATACACCTCTCCCCCAGCTCCCTTCTGTGGTGACACTGCTGTTCCCCAGTTCATTGTGACGTGAATCCCATCTGTGTAAGATTGGATTTCTTCTAACCCCAATGCAAACAAGAAGCTCTTGCCAAGGAGTGGGGCAATTTCCTCCTCCTTCAACGTTTTTGTCTTCTGGACGTTGGGCTAAGCATTCTCAATACTATAACGCAAAATGCTGTTAAATTTATTATATTGCAGCTGTCTTTACTTGTATTGACAGAGTTAAGCTTTCCCTTTCCCCATTTCTTAGAAAAAGAGCAGCATTTCATCTGCATTTACAGCTCAGTAAATGCAACGTCATCTTTCAGTTGAAATTTGGCTGCACTGTGAATTGTTTTGCTCACTTTCCTTTCCTGCACAGCTGGAAATGAATCCCTCTCCAGTTCTTTTTGGGATGGAATGGAGAGAGAGAAAAAAAAATTCTGGCAAGGAAAATGCTAGTTCTAGATAAAGTGAAATAAGTTGAAGTTAAACAAGGCAGTGTTACCTCTTCAGGGATAAGCTGACACTTGCATCAACACTGAACTGGTGGAGCAGCAGCTAAAGCAGGGGGAGCATAAACTAGAAATGCTCAGCTGTTTGGGGAAAAGGGTAGTGACTGCTGACCAATGGTTTGGGCACAGTCTCTGAAACATGCAGATACTCTCAGTGCCCTAAAGCAGAGCAACAGGGAGAAAGTGCCCTGGTGTTTCATGCAAACTATGGCTGACCCCTTGTTTGCGTACATTAGAGGTGGTGAAGCTCTGCCTGAGTGTAGTACTGCAGTCACCTTCCTCCTTCCCTGGGAAAAGGGAAAAAATCACAGCCCTTACAAGGCATTTGACACAACTGCAAATGATGAAAGCACACCACTTGAAGTAAAGCTGCGATGCACAAAGCTCCCCACTCTGAACCACAGCTTGATACTGCAAACAACTCAGAGCGTGACTCAGACCCACATCTCCTCCCCATCACCACCATTACGGCTGCAGGACAGCTCTGCAGGCAGTGGTAGACAGTTGCCTTCTCCCCTGCATTTCCTGAAGCTTGCAGAGGAAGAAAGGTCAGACCATGAAGCCAGTGAGGTTTTGTTGGGATTTTGCTTTTGGAAAATATGCTGTGGGTTTCTGTTGGGCTTGAAGTTTTTCCGTAAGTCATCTCAGCAGCCTGCTTGCTGCCTGCCTTCCACCAGTCTGCTCATTGCAGACATCAACTTGAACACATAGTCTGGTACCAGCTCAGGAAACCTAAAACTTCCTACAAAGACTTTAAACCTACAAGCAGCAGAAACCAAATCAGAAAGCCAGAAGCACTGGCTTAATTATGCTGAAGCTGTTTAGAGTAATGCTAAGTGACACCTGTTATGAAGCTTCATGAAGATTAACCACCCATCTCGTAACTGCTTTGAAATTCATCATTCTCCCTGCAAGATAATTCACCTCTGCAAGGGCTGATTGATAGAAAGAAGTGTGAGGAGGCACAAAGAAGGAAAGGCAGGCTTAGTGAAGTTTCTTTTTAAACAACGAAATGGGAAAAATCTGTAGTTTGTGCAAGTCAGGATACAGTAACTAACAGTAAATCCCTAAGGCTCTAGAGAGCCAAAAAAATACCAAATTAGGTACAAACTCATGCTGTTTTCTTCTGTTTGGCAGCACAATACATTCTTATCAATCAGGACAAACATACGTAAATATATGTAAATAGCCATAATGTTGATTTGAAGCTAAATAGGAAAGTGTATTACAGCTATTCGCTCATACAGCACTTGTTTAGATTAGAACAGTTTTCCTTGCAGTGAATATTTGCTCTTAGATCAGACACTCTGAGTGTATGATGCTTCCTAAGTCTGTTGCAGGGGAACGGCCCAACAAGAGAAGAAAAGCAAAAGAACGGAGTACGAGTAAGAGTCAAAACCAAAATCTCAGTCTAGAAGTGCTGGCTTTTGCCCTGTCTTTACTGTTGGGGCCATTCCAAGTGGCGACAGGAGAATTAGAAACTTTGTAAGTCAGAGGCTCTCCATCTTTCTTGTTTAGACATTCACAAAGGATCTAAATTGATTTAACATTGTTTCTGTAAAAACAGTCACCAAGCAATACTGGCACAGATCTCCATGTGGACAAGACCTACAAAAAGGAAGGAGGAAGAACATGAGTTGTAAATATTAGTCTTTAATTAGATTTTCCATAATACAAAATCTTTTAGTGGTCGAAGAGGAGGGGGAATGAGAGAGATCTTGAAAGGGACTGAGATTCTCACTTCAGTTGACTAGGCTACCAGTATGTACTGCACCATACTGTGCTTTCTTGCCCTTAGAGAAAATGCCTCACTCCATTCCACTGTGCTCTTTAATACCCCCAAATCTGCCATCTGCCACTGTCACAGCAGTTTAGTAGCTTGCCTCACCTGCTTCAATATTCCTATGCGCAATTCTGCCTGTGCACCTCAATGTGAGTGGCAGTGGGAAAATACCAGGACAAATAGGACAAGGCAAGGGAGAGAGTTACAGTCAGCTCCCAGCACCTGCAGCTGTGCATCTATAGATGATCTCTTCACTCTGGAGTAGTGGTGCCTCTGAAGGACTTTGCTAGACATTTCTTTTTCCTTTGTTCACTCATGTTGTCTAACTTTAAAGTGTCATTCATAATTCTATCTATATTCTCACAGGGTTTTTTTCCTGAACAGACCTACTTTCCCTTTTTCCCAGGGCTCTCAAACAAACCACTGTCTCCCATTTGCAAGTAGACCAACATACCCACAAGCCAGTATAGTCATAGAATCATAGAATCATAGAATGGTAGGGGTTGGAAGGGACCTCTAGAGATCATCTAGTCCAACCCCCTTGCTAAAGCAGGTTAGCCTAGAGCAGGTAAAAAAAAGTCAAATAAAAAAGTCATATAAAGATAATCATAACTTAAAAGAAATCTGACAATCATCAGCAAGCCTGAGATAGCTGTCTCCTGAATGTCAGCCTAGTAGGAAAGGGCTACGTGCTTCAGTGACCCACATGCCACTGTCCCACCTCTTATTTAGGGCCAGAAGAAACAAATTTACCCTGCACCACAGAACATAAAAATGGCACCATGTGATGGGCATTTTTTTATTCTTTCCCCATGGTCTTAAAATCCTCACTGTATTTACAAGAGTGCTTCAGACTTCAAATTTCCCGGACTACTTCATTTCCTTTATCTTCACCCAAAATAGTGTTTTTACAGGTGCAACTGTTAGGCGGTCACAAAAGCAGAAAATAAGTGGTATCACCCACGTATGTGTGCAAGGAAATATTTTTCTGTCAGCAACTGCCATTCTGGTTTGCTGTCCCTGTATGAGTGCCTCTGGGTTCGTTTCCAGCAGAGGGCAGAAATCATCACAAGGTTCACCACGCACAAATATGACATACTTAGGTTTTGCCAGAGCTGCTCAACAGAGATGGACCCAGACCAAGATTTTGCATCCAAAGGAGATTTGAGAGGTTCAGTGCTGTATATGAAGATAAATTCAGAGTTCAGTGCAGTAGCAATGTTCTAACGGAAAATTCTGCAACCAACCACCACCAGCCTTTGGGGATATTGGGTTCTCACTTTGAACTCAACCCCGTCATTCAAGCCTCTGTCAGCTGTACTTGTTTCCAGAGACATGAAAAGCCATTCTTTTTTAAAGCTCATTTCTCATTATCCTTAACATAATCTTAATTTCTTAGACTTAATGCCATTATATGGTCTGCATAGCATATCATTCAACGCTACCTTTGAGGGCTATAGTACTGATAGCACCTAGATCATGCAAGACTCAGGAAATGATGAAGGAATTATATTTTGGAAAATAGTGTCTGTGCAAAGCAAGTGATACAGGAGTACAAATATTTTTCATGCAAACAACATCTCCCAGAAAGTAAACTTATAATACATGTGAGAGGCTCTAGTTTGGGAATGAGCTGTATTTTGAAACTTGTCTTTTTCCTCTCCTTTCCCCATGGGATCTTCTTCCCACGTATCTTTGCCACCATCTCCTGCCTATTGGTGCTAACCCTGTCAGCCTTGCATCAGAAGGACAAAAAAGCCCCACAGAAAATGCTATTCCTACCTCCCAGGACTAGCTGACAGCCTGAGAGAGGCTCAAGATCCTCATAAGGCAGATAATTCTCTCATTTCTGCTATAATCTGGTTGAAAAATATGCACAAAGAGGAACATGTAACTTGTAAGTATTACCTCAAGAAGCATGATTCTGTAAGTAATTTATATTTCCAAAAATTATCATAATTTTCTAAAAGTTTACTTGTTCCTGATACTGTCTGCAATCTAAAGTCCCTGTGGCCCTTGGTTTTACCTCCCCTGTGACCTCAGCCTTGCAGGCTTCCTGTCACAAGACCACTCTCCTCTTTAGGCTTGACAAAATATGGGATGAAAGACTAACCAATACATTTGCTTTGCAACTTTAATTTCGTGAAAGTCTTAACTGCATCCATTTAGCTCTGGTAATGGTGGCTAATGAGAAAATCATTAGCTGAATACTTTCAGCAGTTGAGGCAAGAAAATGCCTTCAGCTAGGAACAAATAAAAAACCTTAAAATGTAGCTTAGTGTCTAAAAAATTGAAGGAAAGGAACATTTTTCTGCTTCAGAATACATACTGTATTCCTTGGGAAAAATAAGGAAAAAATAAAAATTTTAAGAAAAATAAAAATAAATAAATAATAGAAATAATAATATAAATAAATAATAGAAATATAAT
>VZSC01002525.1:83499-113741 GCA_013398225.1 Steatornis caripensis
CATGTACACGGCTACTCACTGAGTATCAATAGCAGCCATTATCCTCACATATAAAGAGGGGAACCGTGGTTCAACAAGACACCTTGGAAGGAAGTCTAGGGCAGAGGTTGTCCTTCAGTTGTGCTTCTACAGCCAAAAGCTTATTTCTGACAAGCCTGATCGGCAGTGGGGTGTGGGCCGAGGACTGCCTCTTCTGAAATATTTTGCAGAACCATGGCCCTGGGAACAGCTGTCTTTCAGAAAGGGCCCTGCATGGAGAGGCAGGGAAAGCACTGCTCCCTCACACCACACACCCTCCATCCTCATCCATGGTTTATAGCTCTCTGACAGCAACCTCCAGTTTTACCAAGAAAACTTCTTCCTTTCCCACCAGGTCAAGCAGTCAGAGGTGATGGGGAGGAATACTTCACCCACCCTGACTAACCTTTTTTATGCTACTGTCCTGCACAATTGAGGACAAGGGTCCAAGGTTTCACGTGCAAGCATGCCTGCCGTGAGACAAGGACCGCAGAAGCAATGCTGATACAGGAACTGATAACTAATGTGACCCGAGCCCTTGAGGGCTCGGATGCACAAAGCTGCCTTGTGTGGTGCACAGTCTCATGCTGCAATAGAACTCTGTGTGTGGGAAGTCCACCGTGACCTTGCAATAACCACAAGCAATTGCTTCGTCATACTTCATTTTGCAAATGAAAGCCGTTTTCATTCTCTGCTGTTAGTAAGCAAATGAGATGGCAGGTGATTTATCAGAGGATGCTAGCACGTTTGGAAACTAGAAATATCTTATAGAGTCTGAGAAAATGTACAAAATTCATGGGATGTGGCTAAACGAGACAGCTGCACAATGTTATGTAACTCTATCTACTGGACCCAAAGCGTTACTTCTTCTTGTGGTGTCTGTCAATATATTCAGTTATATGTGCTCAATATCCTATCCATAATTACTTCCCTGTTTCACACCATGTGCCAAACTAGTCTGTCCAAAATTCACACTTGAGTTCTGCTCCCTGCTCCCCTTGCTTCTCTATTCTCTGCTAATGTATTTCATCCATCCTCTACATGGGTCTGAGTCCACGGCAGCCTCCACCTGAGCAGGGAGTCCAGTGGGGTTCACTCCTACGCCCATGGTCTGCCTACCTGGTTCTAGGAGTCTGCCAGCACAGGTTATTTACAGGACAGCAGCCCATTGTGTCAGGGTTGCAGGAGAGAGAGAGAGAGCTCTCTTTTGTTGTGGCCACCCTCCTCCAAGGACACGTAGTACTGCAGTAATGACAGTTGTAAGGGTGAGCTTCTTACAGTGCTGGCATGATCTTTAGTAGGGACAGGCTTGATGACAGCAACCTCAAGATGCCTGAAATACCACAGGGATCCTCTAATGGGATTCAGGAGTGCCTTTATCCTCATTTACTGGCTACAATTGGAAAGACATATGATTTTAATTCTAGCTAGCTCTTCGCCATTTCAAGGAGTTATTTACAAAAGTATAAACTGACAGAACAGCGCTGCAGAACAACAGCTTATTGAAGTACTTCACAGCATAAAAACCCAAAAATGACCAATAACACCTGACAGAATAGAAAAAAACATCCACAGAATGGTTTCATGCTTACTACAAGAACTTTCATGTATTTTTTTCTGGCTATGTAAGCGGATTTGTGCCTCTCCACCAGCCAGCCAGTGGAAGGTAACTGCTGGACTAGACATCTACAAGTCTTTATTTAAAAACAGCACAGAAGCTGCTTTTCCTCAGATCATTTTGTTGGATCCCCAAACAGATACTTTATTTTTTTGTTTGTTTGTTTGTTTGTTTTTCTGTTTGAACAGGTGTTCTTGTAGGGTTACGGTGGGATCTGAGCGCCATTTGTTATACTGAAGGAGACAGGTGAAATAATAGTCACATTTCATGTGGGCAAAGATAGGATATGCTGAGGAAAGTGGCCTTACTATTGCAGAGCTGAAGGTTTCTGAGTACAGTAATGACAAGAATAGAAGTAGAAAGTAAATTAGTAGGATTAAGAGGAGGATCCCAGTTTGGAACCAATTAGGCCTATTGCATTAGCAGAACAACTACGGTGATGTGTCAGACAGCCTACAGAAACCTTCAGGCACAGTTTGGCATTAGAATAGATCTTGGTGTCCAGAGCAGCAAGGATACTGAATGTTTTGTAAGTTAGTCCTGTTAGCCAGGAGTAAGGCATGGAAGGGAAAGAGCCTAAGGCCAACTAGATATTTTTCAGATTTTATTTATTTTTTTAACTGGCTGTGTTTTCTCTGTGTAGCCAAAAGCTACAAAACCAACAAAGACTGTTTATAAATAGCGTGTTGAAAGTATCGGTCAGGTCCCTTGCTGTAGGGTTTTCCAGCCTTTCAGTCATGGCTGTTGCATCTGACTGTGTAACTATGGTATGGCTTGCTTGTTAGGCTCTAAACCTCTTGTTTTCTAAATAAGTTCTGGATGCTCCAACCTTGACACTGGAGGAACCCAGGGCTCCAGGGAGAAGAGAAGGCTCAGTATGAAAGCTCACACTGGAGTTGGACAATACAGGACTTTGCCTCTGGCTGCTATCTTGTTGTTCAGAAAGACATTTAGTTGTCTTTAAGCATTTTATTGTGAAGAATACCTTGAAACTGTGATGGGAAAAAAAGACCCTAGCAGGAAGCAACTTGGTTCGTGCATCCTTTCAGCAGCCCAGTGTTTTTATAAAAAAAGAAAGCAAGAAGAGATAAGAGGGGTTTATTGGTCTTCAATTGCAAAGCGCTCCTCTTCTATCCCCAAAGCAAGCCTTGCCACCACAGTTCTTTCTCACTTCATACATGTACCTGGAAAGAAGAGGAAAAGAAGTATCTGTCAGTCCTTTGACACTTTTTCAACAAAGTACTGCTCCATCCCAGGCTTGACCACTGCAGTAAAACCCGGACAGATGCATGCTCCGTTGTTACAGTGATCTCCATGCAGAGTCTCTACTCAGTATGGAGAGAAGATGACACATGCATTGTGCATGGGCAAGGCACTGACTTGTGCCATGGACTTGTCAGGCAGGGCTTTTACCCCCCAGCACTCCCGCTCTTGCCTGTGTGAGAGGGGCAGTGGTACTGCTCCGGTGCACGAGGGGTTGTGAGATGAGTGACATTACAGACATAAAAGCACTCACACCCTGTGGTGAGAGAGGTCACAGCATTTCGGATGGGTCAACTGAGCTGAAAATCTTAAGGGAAATCTTGCCTCATTGAGGCTGAAAGGGATAAATACATGAACGGATGCAATTTACTTAGATATGTGCAGTACGTAAAGTCATATCCCTACCTAAAAAGCAGGAGACAAAGCAACAAAATACTCTTGATGTGTGACATCACCTCTCAGAGTTGTAACTCCACGGAAGGCTCACTGTACGAGCACTGGTTATGCTTTTGTTTTGTTTGAGTGTGGAGGTTGTGAATGTCTTGCCTTCTGCACATTGGTACACATGTGTGCATAATATACTCATGTTCTCAGGAATACTGTGATTTGTTCAGCAGAGCTGGGGGGTTCCAGACAACTCCCAGTACCCTGTTCAGCAGGTAGCATGTAGGTATAGCAGTGATGCTGGAATATTTGCTTCCTGGCAGTACTGAGTTACTTTCACTTCACATTTAGGCAAATTTACCTTCCCAAAGTGCTACTGGAAAAGTCAACAGAGGTGTCAGGGGTTGTGTTAGCTTATGCTCTTTCAAAGCATTATTTGGCACAGCACAGCACCAAGCAGATAGTTGCCTCCCTGAGCCCAATAGTACTGAATGTCGACCAGGAAAAGATAACTGAGGTTGAATGCATACTTCTGTTTGCCATATTGGTACTTTTTGTCAAGGTAATGCACTATTTATCTCAGCGGTTAAATTGCTGTGTTAACTGAACATCAACCACTGCTAAAAAACCCAAAGACAAATTCACTTTGAGCTTTCACCACTCAAAAGTGTTGATTTTAGCCATAGCAATCTGGTACCGAGTGAAAACATCAAATGAAGGCACAGCTTCAAAGACATCTTTACAGCACCGATGATAATGATTCACTGGATGCAGGGAGCTGACTGCAGAACAGGCTCCTGCAGCAGATAATGGGTGGATTGCCACAGGAGAGCCCTGGATAAAAAGCAACAAAATCACATGAATAAGTTATTCCTCTGGGGTCCTTCCTCCATGCCTGGTCACAAATCTGCAGGGCACAGTACTATCAAGGTCCCTTCTGCCAGCTGAAAGTCACTCAAAGGAGTTCATTCGTCTGAGACAGTGGGCACCTAGGTCTGGAAGATAAGGACAACTACTTGCAGTGGCACAAATTTCCTTTGTAACCATGGGAAAGTGATACAAGCCTCCACACAACAGTGTAGGATCTCGTAAGAGTGTAGGAGAATAAATCCACTAGATGCTTAGTGCCATAGCAGTGGAAATGCAAAGAATTGAGAGTCACAACAGGAACAGCCATCACCCATGAGAATAGCACCACCAAAGTACAGCAGGTCTGGATCAAAGTCACAGAGCAGCTGGAAAGCAAATTCCAATGTAGTTTTAGGCGTAGTAATCCCTGAAGATGTTAACAACAAAATTCAGAAAACCTGTTCCATGTGTTATCTGCACAAGAGCAGTGTTAATGGATAAAGTGATACATTTGCAGCTTAGTAAACTAGAAGCTATACAGCGAGAATTAGACTGCAAATAGATAATAGACCTCAGGTGTACTGAGGACTGTATCCATGACGTTTCTCAGGGAGAAAATCAGAAATATTGTTCCACAGAGTATGTAGATAGCACCCAGGAGGCTGAGGCTTGGAGACAGAGGAACGAGAAGAGCAGCCCAGCTAAAGTGACCACAGAACAAAGTATCATTGATGACAACAAACACAAAACACAAAATTTGGGGTAAACAGAGATCCATCCTTCCCAGAAAAAAAAAAAAGAGAAACAAATTAAGTACAGCCACTTGTGATAACAGAAATCAATAACAGTGATTAGACAATGAAAAACCTCCTCTCATCTGCAAAAATATTCTTCTGTCCTCAGGCTCACTGCATGCTGAGCCTCTCACCAGCAGGTACACTGAGACCTCTGTTTCCTTTCAGCAAAACAGAAAGATACAGCTGTAAAAAGATTAGTGATCTTTCTTAGCATTTAAAAGTTTCTAGGACTTTGATTACTAAGATTCTTTTCCTTCTGTATACAAAATTATATTTCCTGCCTTTTTTTCCCCCCATTAAATATCAGTACTCAGTAACTGTATACATTCTGTTGTTCCCCAATTCCCTTTTTCAGTAAAGATCTCTTAAAATCAGTTCTTTAGAAGTGAATCACAGAGTATTTTGGGGACAAGCAACATTAGGTTTCTCAGTGAAATAATGAGGATGTCATTACGTAGGGTATGGCTGGAATCAAGATTAGTTTGCAGCTTGCGAAGGTCGATGCTGTAGAGCAGCAAGTGTACCACTGCAAAGGAGATTCAAATTAAGTTTATGAGAATAGCCACTAGATTTTGCAAAGAAAAAATTACAAATTTTGTTCCATACCATATCTCTGGCTTTAGAACAAGCATAAATTTAGGAACAGAGTTCAGGAAGCAACAAACAGCATGCTAGTCAGGAGACTGCACAGAAAGAGTTCACAAGAGTAACTCAGGTCTCACAATAACAAGATTAGGAACTATGAAAGGTTCAGCATTAAGTTTAATGTTATAGCAGAACACAGTGTGCCAAAAAAACATAGCATGAAGCTGCTCAGTTTCAAGGCAAGAACTGCAGAAAACGAAGAAAACTGTAAAGCAAATGAAAACATCTAAGGCAGAAAAACATTAGCCTACAACAGTCAAGGAGCTTTTAAAGAATACTGTGTTAGACACCAAAGTAGATTGGGTGCCACAACTCAAAAAAAAAGCAAACGAAGCCCTTCATAGTTCACAGTCCATAGAAGTTAAGGACCTTTCAAATGGAAAACATAGGCATTTAAAAAATTTAAAGTTTCCTTAAATGAGAACAACAGGGAAGTTTCAAAAAGGGATTGGGGCAAATTCATGGATGACAGGTCTGTCACTGGGCTCTATAAGGCATAGGGAAGTGACGCCTTGAACATTCCTGACACAAGTGCATATGCTGGGGGAGTAATACAAGGGGAATGGACTGCAGAGTGGGGCCGGGCTTGCATGCTTTCCCCAGTCATGCCACTGTTCAATATCAAAAATGGGGTTCGGTAAACCACTGGCCTGAGATGGTGTCATATTCCTTAAATTCTTATCTTACCCTAATTTAGGTTTAAGTTTTTGCTGTGTTAAAGCCTACTGAATGTAAGCTAAAAACAATGGGAAATAAGTAGACATAGTCTTCTGTGGTAGAAAGGCATCCCTAGGAATAATGCTAAGTCTCACTCTGGTAACTAGTGAGGATGGGGTAAGAAAACATGTTCCTTTTAAAGCAAAAGTTAAAGATAAATAGCAACAATGGCATTTTGAGATGCCCCCAAGCCCCATCCCAAAAATATTTAGGACAGTAGATTTCTTTCCTCAAGTTTCTGAGAAACTTCTCATAGATTTCTGTCCATGAATATGGACAAGGTTTATGTTCAGTGAAGCTGAAGCAAGGGGGTGTATTCACTGCGGCATTCTGAGCTGTCCTGTGTAAATTTAGTTCAACAGCTGTTTACTTTGCTGGTGATAAAATTGGGAATGTCATTTTATGGGTATCACTGAGACAAGTCTGAGCCTAAACAAGGTGCTGGCGTTTGAGTTCATGCCTGAGAAACGTTTGCCAGAGGAAACTTGACTCCAGCTTAATTTAGGAAAGGGACAATAGCCACAGGTCTTCTCAGTGGCAAAATTTGGAAAGCCTTCTCCATGAGGTACCTAAATCTACTCTTGGCCCAAGGACAGAGTTGGAGTGAGAGTGCAATAAAACAGAAGTCTAAACTCTAAATGTGAGTTTTGAGTGCCATTTGCAAGTGTAGACCACAGTAAACACAGACCTCTGGCCTAAAGGTCCTTCAAGTAGGCCAGGTAGAAATTTCATTCAAGAGTATGACTTCAACCCATGCAATGCTGAGTTTACGATTAATTTTTTGATCTAGTACAGCGGGATCTAAAGAGCTATGGCAGCAATGAGGATCAAGCAGTGAAGCCAGGACAGTAGGTTTTAGCTTCCAAGAGACAGAAATACAAGTTCCACTGAGTATCACTGAGCTAAGTCTAAGCCTAGGGTTGGTCTAGGTATGTTAAAGCAGAAGTAGAATAACAACAGTAAGGATGTCACAGGAAGGCAGACCCTAAGGATTTGAGATGAGAGATGAAAGTGTTCTATAAAGAAGAAATTACTCTGTCAAACTCATTTTGTTGTCTAGTCATCAAAGTACATTTAAAGTTAAGTTGTTTCTTGGTATCATATGTCTGAATTTGAGTTTCCATTTGAGCTATAAAAAATTAAAGACGATATTCCAAGAAAGCCACAAGGTTAAGCTGTGGCAGTTTCCAGGATGCGTATTCCAGTTCTCTCCAGGAGAATGAATTACTTGCCACGAGGGATCCAGGCAAAGCAGCAAAATTATCTTCTTAAAAACACATCTGGCACACGTGGATTGCTGTGGAGCACCCCATGGACACATTACATGCTCTTCATAAAGAACTCCCCCCACAGTTTCTCTAAGACTTGAAGCAGTACTTTCAAACTGCAGTCAGAGGGATGGTGGTGCCTAACTCCAGAAGGACAAAACTTGCCCTTAGTCAAGCACATCCTTGATAGTGGGAAAAAGCTATCCAGCTTCATAACGGAAAAAAATGGCAAAATTCTCAAAAGACCTGGTTCTAATATTTGCTTTAAGTTTCCTAAAGTTGTCTTCCTGCTCCAAAGCAAACATGATTCAGATGGTTATGATGTGTCTGCATGCAATTTGCAGAGGGAAATGCTTTCAGTTGCCTCTGCCAATCTGTGACTGCAAAAGGTTACCTTACCTTTACATTTAGGTAAGACACGAAGACTCCATTGCACCTCTCCGCAAGCCAGCCTTGTTATTTCTGTAAGTGAAATGAAAGGAAAATTGAGATACCCTTAACATTTGGTACAGTAGAGCATACGAATGCTTAGAGATTCACCATTTACCTTTATGGTTTGTACAAGTGGAGATTACTGTTATCCTCATCTTTAAATAGAGGAAAGCCAGGACAGGCCATAGATTCCAGCATGCCATCTTTCATACAGCCTTCTATTTGACCCAAAAGTTTTGGTGTAGACTTTGCATTTCTTCTGTGCTTGTTTCCCAACCTCTTCATTGTAGTGTGACTGCAACCAGTTGAGATCCTTTTTGAAAGCACTGGTATCAATCATGCAAAGACCTTAACTTTCTACTAGATTTACATACTCTTGACAAATCTACAAGACATTATGTTCTTTACCATGTGACACAGCAGGTTAAAACCCCAGGGTTTTTTTAAATTTCTGAAGCCCTTGTTTTCTCTTACTGTTTCACTCCAGCAAAAAGTGCAAGTTTTTATCTGTATCAACATCAGCATCAAGAAACTGAGTCATTCTCTTTAAGTAATGCCTTTATTTGGCAATTTTTTTTTGTTGTTGTTGAAAATTATTCCTCTCTTGACCGCATGGGGAATGTGACTTAGATCATCAGAGTTATTTTTTCTTGGTGTTGAAGGGAAACATCAATCTAGAGATTAGGGTGGAGTGGCCATATCTCAAATTTAAGGAAGAGTTCCCCTGACAGTTTACCCCTGGTATCCACTTGAGTCCAGACTAATCCAAAGCGGGGTCTGCTTTGGAGAAGCTATTTCTGTTGAAAAGGTTTGTGCCATGCACACAGGTCAAGAGAATTTGAATTGAACAGATTTTTATTTTCTAAAAAACCTCATTGTTTTTTGAAAGGTTTTTTGCAAAAGCATCTGATGTAACTGGAACCCCGGCTATAAACTTTAACTGGAGAACAAAGAAAAGATTCTAGAACACATTAGTCATGAAGCTGCTCAGTTGTGGATTGTGAGTAGGTATATTAGTGAGGTTGTTATTTTCATACTAACAGTTTTCTCAGCACTTTCTCTCTGATGCATTTCTTAGAGGCTGCAATTACATGCTCCTAGCGCACCTCAGACTCTGCAAGACTTTAAATTAATTTTGGAGGAAGAAGACACAGAGAAGTAAAGAGGGATTTGGACTTCTAATAGGAAGAAGAAGCTAAATGTACTTAAAGAAGAGATAGCCCATGCTGGAAATCTGGAATTCTCTCAGGGTTTTCTGAATCTTCTGAATAACTTCAAGATGGGGATATGAAGATGGAGAACGGAGTTGTTTCCATTAGACATGAGCAAATTGTGCTTCAAGCTGAATTAGCCATATAGAAGAGCCCAGCAAGGAAAGATTTGTATGCATCATCCCTGTCCCAGTTACACAGACTTAAAGGATCCGTTAAGCATCTGGATGTTTTAGTGCTTTTTCAAACACAACTCAAATGTGTTGAGGCTGCAGATTACTCCAGGTCATACATAAATCTCTGCTGAAGTCAGAGGTAAACCTGCTGCATTCACCTGTTGTGCAATTGCTCCATGTCCTCACTGAACTATGCAGCAGCGGGACATAAAGTGGCATGAAAAGCACCTGTGAAACTGTGATCCATTACACTTGTTACCTCTGACCTCCTCGTAATTCAGTGCTGAAGGCATACAGCTCACTCTACTCATGACCCTCCCACGTGGCACGAGTCTTCTCTGCTCCGTGTTTTACTTGCACGCATCTCTCTTTTTCCCAGTACTTCAAAAATGTTGTTGACCAGATGCAAAATACCAGAATATCACAGTTCCTACAAGACATCTCGTCCCCTACTAAGGAATCAGAAACTGAAGTTTATCCCATCCTTTCTTTGCTTGGAGTGTGGCTTTACTCTGGAACACTAAAAATGTGTCACCTCCACTCCTCCTTGTTCTGTTCCTGGTCTGAACTTAGAGTCATGTCTGGATGCTTTAGCGAAAAATTTACTGTTTTTTGTTGGCTTTCATTCTAGCCAGAAGTCAAGAGCCACCCGGGGTAACTGAGAAGGAGCCATCTTCAATTATTTTCTCTACTTTCCTGCACAATAGAAGTAGTGTACGTTAGCCAACATTTTGTTACTTTGCTCATTGAATCAATCAGATTCATACCAAAGGGACTGCATCATAGAGACAAACAATATCCAGAGAAACAGACTTCTAACTTTGTTGTGCATGAAAGAATTTGGGCTTGTTTTCTTCTTCTTACTTCTGAGAAGACTGAGACAATTTTGGCTAATGCACATGCTTTTTAAAATACTATCCTTCTTAGCTGATGAAAGGAAGAAAAAGGAATGGCTTCTTTGCTGGAGGAAAATGACGCTTCATAAAGAAGGATGTGCATTGCTCTGCTGGGTACAACAGTTCTTCATGCTAATAACTGGCAGCCTTTTCCTAGCCTTCCCAGTTTTCAACCAAGTATAGAAAATACTCCTAAGGCACTTGGGCAGTTTTCACATTTTCCTGGTGTTTTGGAATCCTGTTTCAATTCAGTCATGGTACAAAGTTTCCTTGTGAAGCTGTTGTGCAGAAGCAGCTGAGGTCATGTGAGTACATAACAAATAGTTCTGCATGCATGCAACAGGCAAAGCTTTGCTCTTTGAGCTGAAGATCAAGGAAGAAAGAGAGGAACAGCTTGCTGCTTCAAGCACGGGATGAGCCAGAGACATAAAATAATTCTGTGTCCACATTATTTTCAGTGCAGAGTCATGAGTGGCAAAGAGTGTGGACTCCTGTGTCACTGTTTGCATGAATGAAAAGCAGAAGGGATCTTTACATTTTGTCTGCTTGCAAACTGGAAGGAGTTTTTCCTTTAAGAAACTAAGTGTTGGAAGCTACAAAGAGACACTGAGCAATTCAGAGCATATTCTGTTCTAAACAAGTTTCCTTCTGATACGTGCTGATTAAATACAATGGTTAAATATGGCAACCCAACTGCTCGGGGTTCTAAGGATTGCAAGGATTTAATTAATTTTTAGATAATCAGTTATACCACCACAATGTATAAATGATAATTAGCCCTTGGCAAAGCAGGAGTTCCCTTTCTTTCTCCCTCTGCTGCATAGGATTCCAAAAAGTGACAAAACTCAAGGCCAAAGAAGTGTTCATTAGAAAACTTGCTTGCCTTTCCTTGTGATACCGTGTTTGTTCCACTAAAGATAATGTGTGGCTTATACCTGTTGGCAATACAAATGGTTGCAATGGCATCTTTGCCTGTTGCTTCAGCAGAAGCAGAGCTTGCGCTCCTAGGCACGGTCCCACTATTCCCTCAGGGACTGCTGTCTGTATTACAACAAGCTGATAGAGGAAAAATATCCATTACAGCAGAACCACACCCCCCGCCTCAAGTTCACATGTTCACCGTGTGTTTTCCTGCCTCACCCTTTGAAGACTCTACTGGGAGCAGTTGTAAATGTTTCCTGTCCATATTGGAGGAGGCAGTGGAGTCTTGCATGCTTCAGTCAAACTCTGCAAATTCCGCAAGAATCTCAACCTGCTACTTAGATTTCTAGTGGTAAGCAGCACTAGCAGAAGGGTTGAGATAACCTTCACCCAAAACTATGGACCTTTTAACAGATGCCAGTGTGTTGGTAAGGAGTTAACTGCCCTGGTGCACTGAAGTGATTGCAAAATTAATATAAGCTGAGCATCACATCCCAAATCTGCTCTGGGGAATTACCAAAAAATCACTCAGAAATGCCACCTTGCAAAATGGTAAAAGGACCAGGATGGATGCAAAAAGAGTGCATCCATGCCAACAGTGCTCTGTAGCTTAGCTGGCTGACAGGCAGTGAAGGAACAGCTAGAAGAGCCACGGTGAAGGTATGGCACCAGTCAGTTGCTTGTGGTGAAGAAATCAGGGAGGTTTGTTTATGAGACCATCCTCCAGGAGAAGCAGCAGACTCACATTGTTTCTGATGGAGCAACGCAGACAGCACAGTCAACTAACAATAGCTGCAATTTAAGTCTCTTTTGGATCTGGTAATATTTTATAACCAGAAAATGAGTCTGCCATGTGACTAAGGAGGAGTTACAGGACTCCTTGCAAAGGTATCAACATAGAGTATGCTGTTTCTATGGGATGAATACATCCAGCCTGCTGTCAGTTGCATAAAGGAAAAGAGGAGAGCAAGGAGTAATTTGCATGTTGTTATTCTGGTGGTGGTCTGCCCCCAGCTTTTCGCAGGGGCCTTTCAAAGCATTCAGGAACTTAGTCCTACGCGTGTGTGGTGCAGTCAACTTCAGGTTGTATAGTGGTTTACACTCTTCAGAGAACTACTAGATGTGTTGGGTACATAGAACAGGTGTAATCACAGGTCACAGCTTTGGCATAACAACTATCTCCCATCACCTGGCCACAAAGGCGGGAAATTTTAATATAGTTATTTTTATATTTTCCGAAGAACAATCTAGGTAGGACGCACAGTCTCTAAGCAGCTGTGCAAACATCTATCCTTTCTTTTTCTGGGAACTGCTGAGAACTTGGACACTGTGACGCTTTGTGGTAATAAGCTGTACATAGGGCTGTTTGTGCTATCAAAAGTGGAGAGGCAGTGTCTCCTCGTAAATGACGCTGATGCTTAGTGTGGGAACTTGTCTCTTTAGCTTTGTTTTCTCCTTAACCACTGATGCTTTCTTTTCTGAAGATGACATCAGGTATCTGTCCTCCTGTGCTGGTTTTGGCTGGGATAGAGTTAATTTTCTTCATAGAAGCTAGTATGAGGCTGGTTTGGATTTGCGCTGAAAACAGTGTTGATAATGCAGAGATATTTTCGTTATTGCCAAGCAGTGGTTACACAGAGTCAACGCCTTTTCTGCTCCTCACACTGCCCCACCATCGAGCAGGCTGGGGGTGCACAGCTGGAACATTGACCCCAACTGACCATAGGGCTATTCCACACCATATGATGTCATGTTCAGCAATAAAAAGCTGGAGGAAGAAGAGGAAAGGGGTGGACCTTCAGAGTTACAGTATTTTGTCTTCCCAAGTAACCGTTACACATGATGGTGATCTGCTTTCCTGGAAACAGTTGAACACCGATGGCAACTGGTGAATTAATTCGTTGTTTTGCTTTGCTTGTGCATGCGGCTTTTGCTTTACCTATTAAACTGTCTGTATCTCAACCCATGATTTTTTTCACTTTTATTCTTCCTCTCATCCCACCAGGGTGGAGTGAGAGAGCTGGTAAGCGAGCAGTTGTGTGGTGCTTAGTTGCTGGCTGGAGTTAAACTACGACACCTCACTGGGAAAACTTATTCGTAAAGGTTTTTCCTATACACCCTTCTTTCCTTGTGCCTCTGGGACACTGCTTTGTTAAACTCAGTGAATACTGCGGGTATCTTGCCTGTTCTTAAATTCACATCTTTATTGTGGTTTCTCTTAGGTGTTACTGTATTACTCGGGTAAAATTTTTATTTTCCTGGCATTGTTTGCTGAGAAACCAGTTTTTGAGGATAATCTCTTTGGCATAATTCAATCTGACCTGATGCTTTTATTCATCACTCCTTGGAGGTGTTGTTCTGTAGCATGTCAGCAATGAAGTCTGGGTCATCTCAGCAACTGTTGCCAATCCACACTCACTAGGATTTGTATTGTCAGTGCACATGTTCATGGTCCATCCATTACAAGTGCTATTATCAATGGAAGGGAAATGCAGCCACATTTTATAGGACGGTTCATGCCAAATCGCTGTTTACTCTTTCTCTGATATAGCACTTCACTTTTCTCTTCCTTGTTATTAATAAAAGCAACTGAGATTCTCTAGGACCGAGTTTGGAAGTCCTATGCCTTTTACTTTTTTTAAATCTTTTCTGTGTTGTTCTAGACAAATCTGAGGATGTTTTTCAGTCTTTGCTTTCAATTGGCCCGTTTCTTCTTTTGCAGATTGTCGCTTAGCAGATGGCTTTGCGTTTACCCACTTTACTGCAGTTTCTGCTGCAATCATTAGGTCCTTAGTTACAGTTTTTGCATTGTTTTTCCCTGCTCTGACTGCTTCCTTGGGCACTTCCCCTCCACTCCCAGTTTTTCAGTGAGCTTTGCAGGATTTTTCATTGTGGTGCTTTTCTTTCCTGAGGAGTTTTCCACGTCTCTCAGCGTCTCCGGTTCTTTCTCACTGGGTCAATATCCAGCTGTTCCACACACAGTTTGAATTGTGTTGTCTCTGGATAATGTCAATTATTCTTCCAGTGTGCCTTTTCTCCTTCCTCTCAAATCAATTTCTCAGTAAACTAGGAGCTTCTTGCAGCACTGTCTTTCTTTTCCAGTACATACTCTTCCTTATGTTACTGCACCTACTCTGAATTTTCCGTGGTGTTTTCCCTCAGTCTCTAAAGGTTTGCATCTTGTTTCAGAAGAAAAGTTTGGGTCATAAAGGTGAGTCTGTACATTCAGTCTAAGGAACTGGTTAGCATAGCAGAGATCGGCTAGCACTAGCTTTGTCGCTATACCAGGCAGGTTAAGTTAGCGCCCCTTATATTGCAGGAACAAGAAGGCGTACTTTAGAAGAAATCTGAATGCTGATGCTCGAAGCATCTGATCAAGCACTTTCCACGGCTGTGTCCTGTGGAGATGTTTTTGGAGGTTAATTTCAGACTGACCTGTGCAGATGCAATCCTCACACAGTCACAGCTGGCTGGTGTGCTACTCCCAGCCCCCTCCAGCTGTATTTTTAAAGACCAAAGTGGGCAGGAGGATCTGACCCTGGAGGTTGTTATCTGATTTTTCTTTGCAGGAGCCTAGCTGCAGTGTTAGCTCAGTTCTCTCTACCATGCAAAACTGCTTAAAATAAAATGGCATATTTCTGAGAACTGACTGTTCCTCTTATTGTGACTGTAGGAACAACAGTGCAACATGATCCCCTTTGTCACAGAAATTATAATGCCTTCTGGCTGAAGGACAGGAGTTCTGTTTCTGCTTAATAGCTCCTCCTGCCAAGTTTATTTGTGCTGAGTAGTGTCTTGCTCGGCAGATTCTGCTCTTGAAATGAAAAGAGGAACCTCAGAATGAGGAAGGGCAAAGGGATTGGCCCCACTGTTACATATTTGTTCCTAAAGCTTTTGCTTAAAGTGCTGGACAATCTGTGCAACCTTTAAAAAAAAAATTTTAAAAAATGGAAAAACCTCACCAGAAACCAGAAACCAGAGTATTGGGAATCTGTTCCATTAGGAACTCAGCAGGAAGGTGAAAAGTTTAAACAACTGAAAAACAGAGTAAGAGGCAACAGTTGGAGATTGTGGTGCAGATGCATATGTACAAAAATATTAATTGAATACGTTGTCAAAGTCATCATACCTCTAGTTCAGCCGTATGTAAACAGGCACAGCTCCAGAGGAGTAAACCAAACTACTCCCACTTAAACTCTGAATTCATCTTCATGTGTGTCTGTGTGCAGAATCTGGGTTTGAGAAAGAAGGGCTTCTACTTGTGCATGTTTTGATGTATATATCAAACAAAAAACCTCTGGATTTCTTTTCTAAGGTATATTTTTATTTCCTTTAATCAAAGCTGAGCAAATTTTTAAGAAGTCTAGATTCTTCATTCTGGCACTTGGGAGCTTCAGAGTCCTGTTTTCAATTCTTAGCTCTGACAGCAATTACGTGCACAACTTTGAGCAAATCACTAAATGTCTAATTTCTTAATGGGGAATACAGCTCTTCCTTCCCTCCTGCTCTCTGCAGGTCTTGCTTATTTAGACTGCAGGCTATAGAGACTATGAATTTTGGTTCCAGCATATACATATCTGGCACAACACAGTCCTGATCCCCATGAGTGGAGCCTGGGAGGCAGGAGAGAGAATAGGAGGTGCTGCTGCAGGAGAAATAATTTCCAGATCCACCAGTAAAGGACTAGGATGCAGTGAAGGGTAAGAAAGCATGCGAGCAAGAGACAAGCTCTTGATTAGCCGTGAGTCACAAAGAGCTTTCAGGCAACCTATTGCACCCTTCAGCACAAGACAAGTGGTACACAGATTAAACAGAAGAACCAAAATGTGTAATTACCTCCTGGTGTTTTTTTCAACCTAGAAAAAACCCTTTAACACTGCTCTGGCTTGTTTTTATTTATGTATTTATTTGTTGTAAAGGAAAAATGGCTTTCCCATCATTCCTCAATGGTGAGCCTCCATTTTGGCAAGGTCAGTACTAGTTGCTTCTGTCCTGTGGACACCTCTCAAAGCCACAAGAAGGTGGTCTTGCCTGTAAACCACCCTGAAGAACTTATTACAGGCAATATTCCATATGACAGAGAAGTTTATCAGACTTAGCTTAGAAGTCTTTTACACCACCTAAACTGACTAGCATTTTTAAGTAGGCACAGATGAAGAGACAAAGGAGGTCAGTGACTATATTTACTTTGAAAGGAAGAGACTCGAATAAGGAGGACAAACTGGTGTCCTGGTGTGTACATTTCTGCTTCAAGCAGTCACCTCAGCCTTTGAATGCCAGCCTGCCTTTTTTAACTGAAATGCTCAGATACACTAATCATGTGTTGATCAAATCTTAATGTGAAATTTAAAATCAGTTGTGGCTATAGGACAAAACAGGTCTTTTACTGCTGGCGGGAAAGATGGTGTGGGGTTCTTTTCCAAATTTGTGACATTGATGACTGTAGTCTTTACAAAAATGAAAGAGAAATATGCTTGCTTTGAAAATGTTCATCATAGGGGACGGTTTCAGGTATGCAAAAAACTTCTCTTAAAAAAATACAACTCATCTGTGCTGCACCCTTATTCCTGTAGCATACAAATGACTGCAAGATAGAGTCAGCCACAGTCCTTGGACTAAATGGAAACTTTGTCGGTTCTCCAGGTAGTGTTGTTTGCATGAGGAAACAGTGAAACCCATGGGATGATATTGCAGACAAAAGGCTTTTTATTATTATTTTATTGTGCTAGATAATAGGTTTTGCAAAATTCAGTTTTCTTTCTGCCTTTTTATAAATCTCTGCTTTATAATCTCAGAACATGACACAACATTCCAAGATTTCTGCTGTACGCCCAGTCTTTTCTCTCTGTGTAATTCAAATAAATGCACCTCCTTAGCACAGTTTTTTTGAATGGCAGCAGCCAAACTAGTGATGGTGAAGTGAGAAGCGGATTTGATAACCGCGTCTGCACATTTGCTGTTCCCAGTCCCAGGTCCCAAGCTATCCATATCTCATGCGCTTTGTGGAAAAGAGGAGGAGGGATGTTTAAAGTTAGGCTGTTTTCAGATTTGCTGCAGGGGGGTGCTTTATGGATTACAGCTGTGCTTATTTGATGGTTTCCTGGCTTTTTACATTTCTGCCGCCCGCAAGCCGTCAAGTCTGCCATTGCACAGCGGTGGGTGGAGTTTTTACAGAGAGGCTCCAAGCTGTGACATGATCGTTTTAAAATCCTGGCACGGGCTTCGTTTTGTTGTTGGACGTTGGCCTTCTTTTGTCACAGAGGCCCCTATTCCACCCTCTTGCTCTGTGCCCCTGCACCACACGTATTGTTTTCTGCATCACTGAAAGTTAGGCATGACATTTCCACTGCCACTTAGCAAAGTGAGGCAAATGTTGCAGCTATGATGTCATCAAGGAGCTCCAGTTCATGTCTGTGACATTATAGCAGTGAAATAGAAGTTTACACAGAGCTTAATTGAAACCAGGACAATGTCTGCATCAATAAGAATGGGTAGCAAGGCATGTGGTTACTAGTAATGATATTCAATGCCGATGTACTTTTTATGTCATTTGAAACTCAGACCTAGGAGTCACATGCTTCCAACAGCCCAAGATGTATGGGGTGCAGTACATTAACAGTATTTTTTGGTTTTTGGGTTTTTTTTTAAACTGTAACACTTGCAGGTTCCACTCAAAGTTGATGTTTCACTCTGCTAGAGACTGTCAAAACCCAGTCTCTGCCCCAAAAAGTTTACAATCCCTGCTGTTGCTTTCACCAAGTTTTGCATTGATGCTTTTGAATGGAGCATTTGAAAGGAGTGTAAAAGGCATTATACTTTTTTTTTTTTAATGCAGAGATTAATTTCAGCATTTTTCAAAGGTCCCTTCTGCACCCCACACTCTGAGGGACTCTGCTCTCAGATTCGCCCTCCTTGAAACATCTGACCCTGAGGTCCTCCAGAAATCCTGGGAGCTGTCCTGGATTGCAGCAGGTGCCCAGCTCATGGATGAACTGTGGAGCTGCATGTGCTACCCTCCTCCCCAACTTCTCCTCCCTCCAGCCTTGTCTCCATCACTGCTGGCTGATGGGAGTTTCTAAGGATGGTAATCTTTTAGAAGACAGATGCTTTTTTCACAGGCGAACCCTCGTTATCCACCTGAAGATAATCCTTCTCCGGACAGAATCCATGTGTGGGTAGAAGAGAAGCAGATTTATTAGTTTTGGTAGACTCTGGGAGGCAGAGTGGAAACTAGAATGGGATGGAGATGGGCATGTTCTCATCATGACAAGGATGCTGAAAGAAGCTCTTCCTGCTCTGTACAAGGAGCATCCTTACTCCAAGAGGACATCTGCTGTTTCTTGTACCCAGAGTTTTCTTGTACTTTCAGCAACGTAAAGCAAATAAATCTTTGGCGTAACAAAGCCCAAGCTCCTGACTTAGTAGGAAGCAGAATGGGGAAGTCCTGCTGCCTTTTATTCTTAAACTTCATCCCAGGGAGCAGGAGTATTTGTTCTGCTGAATGAGCAGCATGAGGAGGGCTGCAATTTGAGGAGCTGCACGCAATCCCTGCTTGACTGACTGACCAAAAGAGCATCTGGAAACCACCCGCCCTGAGTCACAAGGAGTGCATTCCTCCAGGCTTCCTGGGAATCTGCTAAAATACGACGATGCACTCTTATTTTGAAGATGAAGGATTTGTTGTGTCACACTCCTTTCAATTGCTAATGGGAGTCACAAGCAGAGCTACCCAGGTCTGCAGACAGCGGTGTGAGCCATTTCATGTAAAGCCACTTACTTAACTTACATTAGCCCTTTCCTGATACTGAGAACTTGACTTTGACGTCAACAATTAAGTCACCATTGTCTACACGACCTGTGTGTTTTGGGGCAGTAACTAATTTCTGGAGTTCATGGAAGTTATGCATGTTACTGTGTGAATGACTTTATGGACATTTTCTTGTTAGGTATTAGGTCTCCACAAAATGCAATCTTTCACTTACTGCAGTAAATAAAATCTTGGCTGGATCACACTAGGGATGAAGAATGGGTCACAGTTCAAAAGGCAAAAGAGATCAACAGGGTCCAGAAGTGTTTGGCTGAGAATATGTCCTTTAATGCAACAAATATAAAAGCTATCCCAGCAAAGTTCATGAAAGTGTAATAAATCACGGTATTCAAAAGGCTTACTTAGCACATTATACAGATTACTTAATATGTAGAGACTATACATGGTACCAGTACTCCATAAATAGTTTTTTTAAGCGTTTTGCCTCAGGATTTTTCAGATTTCTCACACAATAGGTAACTTCATTTAGTGCTTACGGGACCACGTAAACTCACCTTATCTGAGCTGCAATAAGATTTGCTGCCATGCACCTATGTTTACCCTCAGCTGGGAAGAAGCCAGGGTGAGGAGTGGATTTCATTTGCCTCATCCACCTGTTTATAACCCTCAAACGTGCCTTGAAGATAAAAGATTGTTTCTCAACATTCTCATAAATTGAATCCTTACTTCTTGTCCTTGCAATCTGGTATTTTCAAGCACATGTATTTTCTACTGTGTGTCAGAAAGTAAGATGCACTGCTGGGATGATAGATCTCTGACCATAAAGCAAGTGCCTCAAAATGGTACTCAGAAGATTATGTCTGAAAACGAGGTGGATTTCTTTTCTTTTTCAGGCTATGAGTCTTGTCTTGTAGATGCCAGGTAAATGGAAAGAGGCACAGTGACACTTCTGTTTCCAGTGACTCAAGCATTAAGCCACCTGAGTCAGAAGTCATTTCTATGACCAAGAGGTTGTGTCATACCCCTGGCTTCAGAAGCTCTTCCTGGCTAGCAACAACTCCGTGGCCTTCAGCAGAAAACAGTCCAGACAGGCCAGATTTTTAAAGCCTCTGCTTTAAGTAGCTTAAGTATGTGACAGCAAGTGTGTGCAATTCAGCAGTAAGGCTCCCAGTACATAAAGTTGAACAGCCTTGCACCCTGACCTACTTTTTTCTGCTCAACCTCAACATTTTATGACTTTCATGAGAGTTTTTGCTGAGAAGGAAAAAACCAAACAGTTTCAATGTATCTGTGTAGGTTGTACATGCTAAAGACCAAAATTCTGGTTGAGCATTTTAATAATGTGGTTTTTTTCTAACCCCACCTTCCTGTAGGGCAAACCGTAGAATCACAGAATGGAAGGGCCCTCTGGAGACCATCTAGTCCAACCCCCCTGCTAAAGCAGGTGCCCCCAGAGCAGGTTGCACAGGAACACGTCCAGGCGGGTTTTGAGTATCTCCAGAGAAGGAGACTCCACAGCCTCCCTTGGCAGCCTGTGCCAGGGCCCTGTCACCCTCATAGTAAAGAAGTTCCTCCTCACGTTCAGGTGGAACTGCCTGTGCTTCAGTTTGTGCCCGTTGCCCCTTGGCCTGTCACTGGGCACCACCGAAAAGAGCCTGGCCCCATCCTCTTGACACCCGCCCTTTAGATATTTATAAGCATTGATGAGATCCCCTCTCAGTCTTGTCTTCTCTAGACTGAACAGACCCAGCTCTCTCAGCCTTTCCTCATACGAGAGATGCTCCACTCCCCTCATCAACTTCGTGGCCCTCCGCTGGACTCTCTCCAGTAGTTCCCTGTCTCTCTTGAACTGGGGAGCCCAGAACTGCACACAGTACTCCAGACGTGGCCTCACCAGGGCAGAGTAGAGGGGGAGGATCACCTCCCTCGACCTGCTGGCCACACTCTTCTTAATGCACCCCAGGATGCCATTGGCCTTCCTGGCCGCAAGGGCACACTGCTGGCTCCTGGTGAGCCTGGTGTCCACCAGCACTCCCAGGTCCTTCTCCGCAGAGCTGCTCTCCAGCAAGTCAGCCCCCAGCCTGTACTGGCACATGGGGTTGTTCCTCCCCAGGGGTAGGACCCTACACTTGCCCTTATTGAAGTTCATCAGGTTCCCCTCCACCCACCTCTCACAGCAGAACCTTCTGGTGTATCAGCTGCTCCTCCCAGCTTTGTATCATCAGCAAACTTGCTGAGGGTAGGCTCTGTCCCTTCATCCGGGTTGTTGATGAATATGCTTCTGCAGTTCCCACTAACCTTCACAGGGTGTATGAACCTACGTCTAAGGAAGAAAAAGTCTTTGTTTTCAACCTTCATGTACAGCTGGTGAGGTAGAGACTGAATTTTGGCTCCGAATCTTCTATTAACAAGTTCTAGGACAGTTTGAACAGGTCAGTCTCAAGTTGTATGCTTATAGTTTTCGTATTACCTCTTATTGTTGTATCCACCTAATGATGTATTTGAATGGTGTATGTTCCTCTTCATTACTTACACTATCAGATAATTAAATTACCATTATTCAACTGATTTTAAGCTCAAACACTCAATTGCAGGTCAGTCTCCTAACTCCTATGCAGAAAAAATTAGTGCCTCTTTTAATCGCTCACTGTTAAATTTCCAATTGTTAATTCAATTCCCAAAGTAGTGGGTACCTTCCTCTATTCTACTATATTGAATAGTAGTAGTAGGCAAAACCATACAGCATGGCCTGTTTCTAATTACACTCTCATGTTTCCTCCTAATGAACAAAAAATCTCCATTTTGTGCATTCCCTGTTAACCTCTGGAAAGGTCAGTGCCTCGCTCCTGTAATGCAGCACACTTTTTTCCCTTCCATTTAACACAGTTATTGCTTTCGGGAAGGCAGGCTGATGCAGAATCAGGCTGGTCCTTTTCATTCAACTTATATATTTGAAGGCTCAGGGAAAAGTAATTAAGACTGACCTTAAGTGTAATAGCTGCCACAGACGTTGCCTCAGCTACTTGTCCTTTGTGTGCAAAACTGATGATTGATAAAGCATATTTTCCATAAAAACTTTTACATACTCTTAGCTTGAAGATTTTAAGCCATGGTAGAACAAGGACTTGTATTCTGGGATTGCTAGTCCTGAACAACCTAACATCCATTACTTCCATCAACAAAACTATAGGAATCAGCAACACATATTCTTCTGCCTAGTAGACAGTTTCCTTCTGTCACAGGCAAAAAACCCAGTTTTGTGTCAGGGAATTTCAACCAGTTTAATTTACTGCCAGTTGACAGTCTTCTAGTTACTGACTCTGGCATTGAGAAATAAAAACAAGCAACCAAACAAACACCTCAGCTTTGCTTCTTACATGTCTCCTCCTCCCTTTTTGCTCTCTTTGCCACATTCACGCATGGGTGGCACAGGACTGGGTTGATGCATTGTTTTTCCTTTACATTTGCTTTTCTCGTTTCTGACTCCAGTCCCCCGGCATGGAGTACTGCACAGGCCAGTGTCCCCTCAGAGCTGTGTGTCCTCCTGAGCCTCCTGCCTGCCCCTGCTCAGGCAACACTTTGCTCTGCCCTGCCTGGGAGGCTTTTGGTTCCTGAAAGCAAAAATTAAAAACCAAAATCTGATGTGGCCCCATGTTTGTTTTATGGCAGAGCTCAAAAGCCAAAACTGGAGCTGTTTCTGGTTTTTTGTCCTGAGGAGGTCACCATCAGGGCAAGCATGTCTCCAAAGAGTTACCACGGAAATTACCAGACCTCCCTCTGCACGCATTTTGTGCGACTTCTTCCTACTAAAAGAAATGAGAACTGGGCATCCAGAAATCTTTGAAAACCATGGTCCAGGCCAGCCAGCTTCTGGCAGCTGCTCAAAGAAGCAGATGTGACATCAGGGAAGGTCTGCTCATGTGTTAAAAATACGGGGTTAGACTTTCATCGGGTTTAAAATGGCTTTAGTTGATGAGGTCAAAGGGTCTGTTCCCCCACTCCACTGGCATTAAACAAATAGCTTTCTACTTGTTTTTCATTGTAGCCCTTACTGCCCTGTGAAGGCAGCACAAAGGAACTACCAGAACATTTGCAAACAAATGCTGCAAATATTACGTGTGGGTTTGTAAACACAAGCAGTGATTCAACCCTAAATGGCAACAGATAGTAGCAAGCAACCAGGCCTTCAATTATTAACCAACAACGCTGAGCTGACCCCAAGTCTTTCCTCCGTGCTTGTGTGAGGCAGAAAGGGGGCATTTCCCTGAGTGTGCAGCGTCAGCCTGATCCGAAAGCGGTGCTGGGGCAGCCAGCCAGCACAGCATTTGTAAGGGTGCAGCAGCTGGGTTTCTGAATTACACGGGTTTTGCTTCCATGGAGGTGGGGAAAGCCTTGAGATGTCTCCATCGCCCTGGCTCTCCTCACTCTGCCTTGGTGAGGAACTGGATCCAAACCTACATGTCCGGTTCCATCTGAGATGCCCCAGAGTGACTGCCCGCCTTATTCCAGAAAGGCACCAGCAGGGTTTTGCACAGCAGCCCTGTGCACCCAATGCCTGCAGGCAGGGTCTCAGATGACACCCAACAGTGTCCCAGATGAATCGCATCCTTATAGCCTGGTTTTCAGGCTGGAGGTCAGCTCCTACCATTAGTATCCCTGAGGCACAATGCTGAAGTACAGGAGGAGAAAACCACACAGAGCACCCCAGGAAAAGCATGTGTTCTGCTGAGGGAAAATAGGTGCCTAGAAAGTAAGGGTTGCCAGCTCTTCTGCCTGGCATCCCTGCCTCTCCCCATCCCAGCTTGCCTTTGTACTCCTGCGTGCATGCTGAGGAGGGTGGACACCAAAATCTGACCTCTGCTTCTTTTTCAGTGTGGCCCTGCCCCATAAATCTGTATCAGAGATAACTAATTCCCTACCAGGTGAGGTTTGTGGGAACTAGCTGAAAAAGTGAGTACAGGAGCCCCCAGGAACAGAAGAGAGCAGAATGTGTCTCCAAGAGTCTTGTGAGCAGTCTGCATCCACACTCCTCTACTTTCCTTCTTTTTCCCCCTGTTTTCTTTACTTTATTTTACTTTACTTTATTTTTAGCTTGCTTAGTAAGTACAACCTTAAAAGAACTGAAATGTAAGTCAAAGATGAAATAAGAGACCTGGCTTCACTTCTGGCACTGCGGATTGGAGACCCTCCAGCATCTCAAAGGCAGGTGTACAGCAGAAGCCCAGCTTTGGTAGGAAGCCTTTGCTCACTGCTAACCTAATATTTAGGATTTTTTTTTCATGTTTTTCCAGGCTCCCTGTCCAGCTCTCTTCAGACATGAGGATTGGATATGAGCCATAGAGGATGGAGATGTGCTTGAGACCAGGTCTGTCTGTGACAAAGGGTGGCTGCACAGCCATGGTGGAGATGCAGCCAGTATTGGAGCTGAGGGTGAGTTTACAGAGGAGGTGCATAAGCCAGGAAAAATGAATGTGCCTGTGGTAACATACACAAGAAGTGGATTCCTAGACTGCTTATTAATTAAACTTGGAGACCAGGAAGATTATTGTAATATGAATTATGTTTAATGAAGGAGGTGTGTGCTCTGGAGGAAGAGTGTATCTCCCAATGCCTGACACTACTCCTGTATTTTCCCATACCCGGAAGGGATTTCTCCCTATATACACACCCCTATGATTTTTTTTTTTTTTTGTCCTGCATATTCATCACTGAGTAAGCCCAATGACTGTAATGGAGCATCACCTGGAATGAATTTTCCTGTGCCTTGGAAGAATATATTGTGCATGGGTCCTGCATACATTATTCAAACGCCAGTGCTAAGAAAACAGCATGAAATGTATTCATCAGCCTGACTTCCAGAGGTGTTGCACACCTGCAGGTCCCATTTAAGGCCAGTGGAAAGTAGATGCTGAGGGGCATCTCCTCTTTTGCATTCTGAGGACTGAATAATTTATCAGGAGATTATTGAAGGTTTTTAATAGTGCAATCATATCATTATAAGCAAAAAGCCACAAAATCAAATTCAGAACAATGAAAGCATCAGTTCATTAATGGAACAGTTCCAGCCATCTGGCATTCATATGCTCTGCATTGGGACTGTTACTGTGCAGACATAAATGACCCAATCTTACCTTCAAGCAAGAGTTTTCATTAACTAAATATATCCAAATTCTTTACAGTCCAGCTAATATTACAGGTCCTATTCTGTGTTTTGGAATGGGGCTTTTTTTCAATTTGTTCAGCTAAAGCTTCATTCCCACACTACTTCTTCTTTGTGGACATGCATGCTGTGTTCCGTACCACTGTGGGCACAGCACCTCTTGGAAAAGTTTTAGTGGCTCATTGTGATGAAGCTCTGAAATAGAAAGAAGAGGCAAATTATATTTCAGTGAAAATAACAACACTTAGACACTAATAATAAATACTTTTGCTCAAATGAAATGCAATTCTAATGGAGGACTGAGTTTTTCACTTGCCATTATTTTAATTTTTTCAAATGTTAGCTCCAGCAGCTCCTCAAAGATCTGGCATTTAAACAGACCAAACTGGTGTGCAAAGTCATATACCGTACAGAGGCATCCATCAGACTTTTCCTGAGCATTTTTTTTTTTAATCCTGTGAAGGTGTACGGATTCAATCTATTGGTGGAAAAATATCATTCAGTTCCAGGTGAAAGGGTACAGACAGAATAAATTATGTATTTAGATGCTTTCTGTTAGCTGGCGGTCTCTGTTCAGGCAGGATTTTACATTTTCTGCACCTCGCAGTTAGAGCCACAGGGGTAGGTACTGGAGAGCCATGTTAAAGCTGTGCACATACCGGCTGCTGTTGCACTTGCTGCAGGTAAAGCTCTCCCTTCTGTCCCTGTATCTTCATGAGAAGCAGGATTTCAGTCCTTTCATGGCCGGCTGGGGCTTTACACTTGATGAACAGACAAATCAGAACAACACTTACTATCCAGTCTTTCCTCAACACCCTACAAACAAATGCTGTTTCTTAGAGGACCTCGAAAACAAAGTGCTGACTGAGCAGCAGTGTCCTGTCAGCTACTTGGGCATTTAGGAATCTTGCATAAATGCACAGCTTTCCCAAAACAGTGTCGGTGACCCAGCCCCAGACTCCAGCCCCGGCATACCTCAGACCCAAAGGAGAGTTGCCACATGGGGCTGTTCAACGCTGCTGGCCTCTCACAGGAGATGCATGTCCTCAGCCTCCCCCCTCCACTTCCCCCACATGAAACTTGCAGCCATCCCCATCTCTGTCCTTAGCCCAAACCTCATAGCTCCCCCTCACTGTCTCGCCTCCCCCACAACATCGAAGCCACAACAGTCAGCTTCCCAGCCTCCCAGCCTCCCCTCCTAAAAGGCAGAATCCTGTCCCCATGCCCCTCCGTCTCAAACAAGCACCATACACTTCACACAGCCACCAACTCTTGTGCTCCGGTCCCTGATGCTATGTGGGTTGTAAGACTATTAACAGTAAAGCTGAGGCTTGTTGTCCAGTATGAGTTATTGCTGGATTTGCCAGTAATGCATTGAACTCATTTGCACCTGGACAACAACTTCCCTGAAGCATCTTACAAACCCTCGTGCAACCATTTCAGGGCAACATGGATGGTGCAAGCTTCAGGACAAACCCAATCCCCTTTCACAGAGCCAACGGGCTGGTCACTTGGGCAGATGCTGCTCTCATTTCTGGTGTTAGGCTGCTCTAAACAGCCTGCCCCACTCAGATCTTGCCATGGAGACTGTGGGGAACAACCATCTCCTCTGCTTTTGTGGGTACATCCCTAGCCCCAGTATGCTCAGGCACCCATGGGCACCCACTTTTCCTTCGATCATGACCTTGCAGTCCTGCTGTTAGGGTCTAGATGTGGGCAGAAAGCCATGAAAGGCCAAAGCTTGGCTTGCAGGAGCAGTACAGTCATGTTAGCTTTTCAGCAACCAGTTAGGCTGCAGGAAGATATGGATGAGCTCAGGTCTGAGCAGGATAAGGCCAAGCCAAGGAGAGAGAGACTCTGCACAGAAAAAAGCTACTTTCTGCCTTGAGAGCTTTCCAGCTTTCAGAGGAGTTCATCATTCGTAGGATGTCGTGCGCTGCTGCTGTAAATACATAGCAGGAGGCTAGGAGGAGACTGAATGAGGGCAGAAGCACTGCAATGGAACAAAGTTGTCATGGCTTTCCGGATAGGACTGCTTTCTTTCTGTGGGACTTCTGATGTGTCTGAAGTTGCTCTGGAAAACAGTGTGTTTTCTGACTGTGGGGAATGTTGTTATTTGCTCAGATTCCTCTGCATCCTGCTGAACAGATCCCCTACATGTGAGCACTGGGCTTTGGATAGTCCATACGTTAAAAAAGGAGCAAAAAGTCTAACTCCAGAGAGCACGTTCTGCTGCGTGCATTGCTGTAGCTGTTCTTCATAACGTAACACGTGCTTTAGCAATGCACTATGGATGGTGGTGTTCTAGGAAACTGGAACATACTTAAAAGCTGATCAATAAAAAGTGTACAGTGAAAATATTTTTCAAGTTCTCTAATTATTCCTCTCTCAGATAATGCTGAATCTTTCCACTTTTTTACCTCCACTAAGATACTATTAGTGGCAGTCTCACCTAATGCTTCCTTGAAGCACCCACTGCACTAAAAGATTCGGCACGTTTCCAACCCAAAATGAAATTACCCATTGTTAAAAGAACACCA
This sequence comes from Steatornis caripensis, assembly GCA_013398225.1. Lineage (NCBI taxonomy): Eukaryota > Metazoa > Chordata > Aves > Caprimulgiformes > Steatornithidae > Steatornis > Steatornis caripensis. Next base: position 111,163 of record VZSC01002525.1, read on the forward strand.
CAGTATGCTGCATAGAGAAGTGACACAGCGAAGACACATCTTAACTGTAAATTCCCTGAATTTTTATTTTCTAATTAAAAACACCAGAGGTACTTTCCAGGCCCAGATGAAGAGGAATTAGGAATTAGTGTAACTTTTCTGGGTCTGTATGACTAATCTTGCAGACACTCAGCTGAAACTGTATGGATGCTGAGAATTAAATATAAATATATCAGTGTGTGTACATGTTAAGCATACTTCTGATTTGAACCGATTCACAAATCGAGCACATGGGACTTACGTGGTTTCTCCTGGGAACAGACGTTTTTCCAGACTGAAGGATGTGAAAACTGCTTCCCTATCTAATGCGATTCAGTACATCTGTGTGTGATTACATAAACACGTTTCAGACCACAGAGCAGCACAGCCAAGTCTCATAGAAGTTGCATTCATTAAACTTTGTTGGACCACGTGATCTCCCCTGGACCTTCAATATTTGCCAGTTTCTGAGATTTACTGAAGATTCCCAACATTTTCTAGGTACAGCATGAGTGAAGGACTGAGAATTAATTATTTTAGCCTCGAATAAGTGACAAGTCACTGTTTCAGCGCTGAGCAAGCGTGTCTGAAGTCACTAACAGAAATCAAAGCAACTGAAAAAACATTATTGCTTTAACTTCATCACTTAACTGACGTTGGACCCAGAAATACATTTTTTTTATGTATGCCCTCATTTTGCCGTCATATAATTCCACCTCATGCATGAATAGGCATTTCCCCATGAGCACAGGACTGCTATTTTCCTTCAAGCATCTGTAGCTAGAGTCACTACTGAGAAGGGCCTAACCAGAAAATCTGAGTAACCGCACTAGGTGAGATGTTTTTATGGATGACAGTCAGTGGTAATTCCCAATTTGCGGATGCAGTAGCTCTTCCTACCAAGCATCTTCGTACCCCGCACCATCCCACTGAAACACGCCCCTGCTTGTTCGGGTTGGTAGGTCTTGCCACAGAGACGTCTGTCCTGTCAGCTCATCCTTTGCCTGAAGCTTCGCTTATTTTTAAGATAATCTTGGTTATTATAGTGTTGTATCTGGGCAACTGGCTGAGCACAGGACAGGAATTGTAGAAGTCTGCAGGCAGTTCCCATCCCAAAAATCCAAAGCAAAGTCCAGTTTATAATGAAGCTGCGTAAGAAAAACATATTGCCATACCTTTGGAGGAATCATTTTTACATCCTGAAGACCTGCTTTTCAACCTGTGGGTCACGCAAGTCATTCCATTTCTACCACCGAGGGAGGACACGTGCATACTGAGCACACGGTTTCAAGCCTGCAGTTGTTGTCCAGCGTGGAGGCAGCACGTGCACAGATGGGAAATTAGTAAGACGTGCCACAGTACTTAGTGTATGGATGCTAAACTAGGTATTAGAGCTTGAAACAGAACATGCTTCTTGGTCACCCCTTGCAAACACTTGGTAGCTTGCTTTGAAAACCGGTAGAAGATGAAATCAAGCATTTTTGAAAGTTAATGTCCTGCTGAATACTTAACAAGACTTGTAAGTGTGTTGAAGCCTAGCCTCTGTGCTAAATCACAGTGCTGAGTACAAAAACAAGGTCCAGTGATGTGTGGGGACGAAATGTCTTCTTGAAATACATGTACATACACAACCATTTTTGAGACACAAAAAAAGCATTTGACTGCTTCCTAAAGGGAAAGTGCTCCTAACCAGCCATGACAGCAAGAGATCCGCTCACAGCGATGCTGAAAACCTTTCCAGTACCAAAACCTGTGATACAGCAGATACCATGAGACGCTGTAGAAGCCAATGTCACTGCTGTGTTGTTGGTAAACAAGGAAAGATCTGAGTTGAGAACTATCTCTGCTACTTTCATGTTCCTTAGGAAACACAAGGAGTACTTTAAATGGCCTGGGGCTTTCATTGTGGGCTTCTGTACTGCTGGAGGCATCGCTGACTTGTATAGCTGTCTGTAATCTCTCCAGAAACCTCCCTACAGGGATTAGAAACGTCTAGCTATTTCGGTCACTGAACACCAAGTGCTGTGCAACTCTCGCCGTCTTTCCACTTGCTGCATGCACATGCAAAAGTGGCCTCTAGATGCTACTGCAATCCAACTGAATCGGACTATTTCACAGTAAAAACTGATGGGTGGTGCGGGGAAGAAGAAGTAATTTGAACCTGTTTTTGTATAATAAAGTAACTCTTGTAAGTCTGGAAAGGCATCCATTGTGCAACCCTGGCCCTTTTCAACTACAAGGGTTTGGGGAGCCTACAGATTGATTCTTCCCGTAACTGGGGCTCCCAAACGGTTGTTGCCGACACCGGCAGGAGGTCCGAACGCTTTTGCGGCAGGAGAAATTAGGCTGCTCTAGAAACAGCTGCCTAGCACCGCCAAGCAGCCTTCGCCCCGAAACCCCCCAGCCCTTACCCGAGGTAGCCTTCGCCACCGGCTACGCTCTGCCGTGAGGAGAGGGCCCCCGCTGGCCCCGCGGGCCGGAGGAGACGGGGGCATGCTGCGCGCCGCACCCCCCGCTCCGCCCTTCCCCGGCCGGCGGCCGACGGCGGGGCAGGCGCGGAG